>JARHVA010001524.1:2767500-2790000 GCA_037957365.1 Torreya grandis | reverse complement strand
TACTTCCCTTTGAACAAATCCCAGCTTAGAATTGGTAGATAGACTTTTCATAATTAGGTAAACCATACCCTAAAGATGAAATTAGGAAAAGAATAATGTGGAAACATCCTCCTAAGGGATGGATGAAGCTTCAAATGGAAATATAAGGGTAGTGAGGGGAGGAGGAATTATTTTAGATCATAAGGGTAAGTTGATTTCTACATACATGAGAGATATAGGCCTAAAGTCAAATCATTGGGAAAAAGCTTTGGCTTCACTATGGGAAATGAAATTGGTGAAGCAAATTAATGTTCAAAATCTTTTGGTGAAGGGGGAATCTCTAAACATTGTTAATTATTTGATCATTAAAAATCCTATAAGTTGGTCTATCAAGTAGATCATAGATGAAGCTAAAGACATTTTGAACTCTTTCTATTAGGTGAGCATCCAAAATGCTTATAGAGAAGGGAATGGGCTTTCTGACTAGTTTTTAAATAGGGAAGTCAATAATTTGTGTTTCAAAACTTTGATAGGCCATGAAGACCTTCATAGGGAGTTTCTATTAGAAGTAAATAATTAAGGAATCAATTTTGATAATAATCTTATGCATGTGGATGTACCCTTGAATATCTAGAAGGGACTCAAATTTGCATAAGATGAGTCAGAACTTATGTGTTATGAGGAAAATTTAAGGGGTTTGAAGGAGAAACAACATACTATTATGACTCTTTCTAGTGTGGCCAGGAAAACAACATCAAAATTTTCATATGGAGTGTAAGTGAGAGAAATAAAATGGGTCTTCCAAATAGAATTGAGCTGAAACTTGAATTGAAAGTCATAAAAATTCAAGAGTTTGGGTTGCTTTGCATGTAGGTGGATTCATGGGTTTTATGGAAAGAATTGAAGGATTTGACAAACATTTGTCCATCATGTTTGTAAAGGATTAGGAGGATAGATCAATGACCATCAATGGAGTCACTCTAGACATCATAGAGAAACTTATATCCCATGTGATTACCTTGGTAATTGAGGATATGAAAAGCTACTACACCCCAAGGGAGTTCAAACTGGATAAAGAAGCATTCCTAGAAGAAGGTGAGAAATTGGACTAGTTGCATAACAACTTTGACATATAATTTCTTCCTTGGCCATTCATATAGGTACCTTTCCATTTAATAAAATAATACTTTAGAAGGTAGATATAATGTGGTGAGATGGTTTATGTTTATAATGCTTAACTATTTTAGACATGGACTATATTTTAGTCATCCATTCTTTATCCTTAAATCTTTGGAGGTCTCTATACTAAAATTCAAAAATCAAAATTACTCCACTCTGAGGCATGATGGATTAACTTTCCTTATTTTCAAGTAATTTAAATGCATTAATCATGTTATGCTTGGTATCTCTTAGAACTAGAAGGAGAATCCTATGGAGGGGCTTTTATATAATAGGAAGATTAATTTTTTTTGGATCAAGTATCTAGGAAGCCCGAGTAGGGTCTCAAGGAGTTAGAAAAATATTGTTGAAAATGATAATGTCAAAAAGTTAAAAACAAATGTAAAAGAACAAGAAAACATTAAAAAGAGACTCCATATTATGTCAAAAACTACATGACCCAACAAAGAAAAACAAGGGAATTAGGGGAACAAAGACATATAGAGGGGGTAGAACAAGAGGGTTGAGGAGACTATAATTGATATGGATAAGGATAGTGTGGCGATGGAAGAGCCTAGACAAGAGGGTGAGAAGAAAAAAGATCATGATCAAATATAAATAGAATTATAACAATAGAAGGGGATTGGGGAGAGTATTTCTATGGAGAAAGGGGAGACACCCTTGAACCAAAAATAACATAACGTGGATTTCAATAACCTAATGTCTTCATTTAAAGGTAAGGAAAACATAGACAAAATTGTGGAAGAATTAGACCTTCATAAAGCCATAATGAGATGGTTTATGTGTGATATTACTGATCTAAATGGTAAGGTGAATGTGTTGCAATAGGAAAATGAAAATTTGTCATAGATCTTGGTAGCTAGGGAGGATGATAACCAGACATAGGGTCTAAATGTTAGAGTAGAGATCTTAGAGAATGCCAATGAAAATCTACATAATAAGATTAGTTTTCTTGTTAATTATAGAAAGGTTTTTATGTAAGAAGGGATTCATAATGTATATCACATCTCAAATAATTATTTGAACCTTGCTATGCAGATAAAGGTAAGGGTAAAAAGGGACAAGGTAGCAGTTATCATTGGACTATAGATCATGAAATCTTATTGATGTAAATAAATATGAATCTCCAAAAGATGAAGACATGTTGTGAAGATGTATCTAAAATATTTGAATTAGATTAGTGTCTATGTTGTGTTGTGGCTATATCAGGGCTATTTTTTAGTTTTTTTGGACTGTGTTTAGTCCTAATTTTTCTTTTTGGCTTGGTTAGCCTTTTGTTTCCTTTGTTTTTGAACTTCTCTAGGGGTTTGGGGACCCTAGTTCAAAAAAATCCCCCCCCCCTTCAACATAATTTTTTAAAAATAAAATATGTTATATTTCAAATGGAATTAAGAAAAAAAAATCCTTATGAATAATCATTTTTTCTCTCAGCCTCTCCATGTTCTATGTAAGCCTGATTTCAAGGTTTGGCCACTCAAAAGGCCATAACTTCCAAAATACTAAACCAAACAACCTAAAATTTTATTAATAGTTAGGGAAGGGTGTTTAAAAAAAATACATGCATTTATAAGTTAATACTATCCTTTTAAATATTATTCTAATGGACTATATAAATTTTTTCTATAGGTGCTCATTTTTTAGAGACATGTGATCAAGGTCAAAGTGAGTTTTCTTTATGTTAGAGCTCTACAACCTGGTGTAAATCTTGAATCATCTTTATTATGTTTTAGAAACATTAATAAATTATATATTAGGGTGTGAAAGAGTAAAATATTTATTATGGCCTATTATAAGCCAATTAGGCCTAAAGACCTAAAACTCAAGTTTAAATCTAATTTACTAGGAAACCACTAAGGAAAATTAATTTCTCATTTGTTTGAAATCAATAAAGACTTCAATTAATAGTATAGAGTCCTTTAAATATAATATAATTTAATAAACTCATTAATAATTAGACCTAAAAGAGTTTTTTTTATGTGTTAAGAATAATAAGTGAAGTAGTTTATCTTAGAATTCATCACCAATTCATGAAACTAGGCTGATACCCTTAATAATTTGTTTACAAAATATGACTTTAAGTTATATAACTGCTTAACCATTCAAGCCACTAACAATACTATATCTATGGAATCTACTAAATCTTGTTATCTTCTCTTATATATCCACTTATATTGGTATGCTAGAGACCAATGAGACTATTCACTATTTTTAGAAGGGCAAAAACAATATTGTTCAAGAGGGAGGAAACATTGACAAAAAATGTTGTCAAAGTTCATATTATTTTTAAAAAACTCAATTTTTAGTTCTTATTCACTAAAAAATATCACTTCCAAAATTTTACAATGGGAGGATAATTTATAGGACCATTTTCTTAGCCTCCCATCATTCTTTGTTGATAAACCCACCACCAATCCTGCCTCAAGAATGCCCTTCCCAATATGAGAAAAATGTATAATTTTTACATCATTTTAGGCATGCATACAACAAAAACAAATAATTAATTTTTATTAACCTTAATATACATCTTATGCATGTATAAAACTTATTATTTCACCTTAGATCACTTTGGCTGAACCTTCAAGAGCAATTTGTGGTATAAGTTGCAATAATGGGTCCTAAAATGCAACTTTTTGGTAGTGAAGAGACAAATTCTCAAGATCCAATAGACATTGTCACCTCCATGAAATCTAAGTGAAAATATATCATTTTAATCACATATATATAGGTGAGTTACATGTCTTTCCATGACCCTAACATCTAGGTCCACCCAAAAATACATTTTCACTACTATTCAAGAGGGTGGAAACACTAATAATAAATGTTGGCAACATTCTAAATATTATTCAAGAACTCTATTTATGGTGATTATTAAATTTATAAAAGAAATTAAAACACATTAATATGGTTTTATAATGTATAATACCATGTTCTTGGCCTCCCATCATGCCTGGTTGACAAACTCACCACCCATTATGACCTCAAGAATATCCTTCCCAATACAAGAAAAAAGTAAAATTTTAACTTAATTTCAAACATGCATAAAATAAAAAAAATAAGTAATTTCAATAAACCATAACATCATATTTTATGTTTTTAAACACTCTTATTTTACCTTATATCTCATTGGTATAACCTTTGATATTAATTTGTGGAATAAGTTGTAGTAATGGGTCCTAAAATGCAACATTTTAGTAGTGAAGAGATAACTTCTCAAACTCTAACATGCATTTTCACCTTTTGGACCCCCATGTGAGAATATATCACTTGTATCACATCTATATAGATTAATTACACATGTTTCTATGACCTTGACATCTAAGTCCACCCATAAATACATTTTTACTACTATTTAGGATGGTAAAAACACTGACAATAAATGTTGTCAAAGTTTCAGTGGTTATTCGACAACCTCATTTTTGATGCTTCTTCAATATAAATTGTCATTAAAAAAATTATATATGATCAAATAATTTATAGGACCACATTATTGGCCTCCTATCATGCCTGGTCAACAAACCAACCACTCATTCGAGCCTTAAGAATGCCCTTTCTAATACAAAAAAAATACAAAGTTTTAGCCTAGCTTCAAACAAACATAGAATGGAAACTATGGGTCATTTTTATGAACCATAATATCCTTCATTTTTGTGTTTATAAAATATTCTTTTACCTCTTATAACTTTTTCTGAAACTTTGAGAGAAATCTATATCATAAGTTGTAATAATGGGTCCTAAAATAGAACTTTTTAGTAGTGAAGAGAAAACTTCTTGAGCTCCAACAAGAATTTTCACCTCAAATACCCACATGTGAAAATATATAATTTAATCACACACACACACACACACAAATTACATGTTTTTACTTGATTATAACATCCAATTCCACCCAAAAATACATTTTCACCACTATTTAAGAGGATGGAAACACTAAGAATAAATGTTGTCAAAGTTCCAGTTATTATTTGAGAACTCCATTTATGGTGCTTATTCACTATAAAATAGAATTTAAAACATGTATTTATAGGTAAATAATATCTAGTACGATGTTCTTGGCCTCTCACACAACCAGTTGACAAAGCTACCACCCATTCTGGCCTCAAGAATGCCCTTCCTAATATAAAAAATGGAACATTTTAGCCTAACTTCAAACATGCATTAAATGAAAATTATAAGTCATTTATATAAACAATAATATCCCTCCTTTTCATGTTTTTAAACTCTTATTTTACAATATATAACTTTGGTTTAACCTTTGAGAGAAATTCATGGCATAAGTTGTAGTAATAGGTCCTAAAATATAACTTTTTAGCAGTGAAGAGACAACTTCTCAAGCTCTAACATACATTTTCACCTCTGGGACCCCAAGGTGAAAATATATAACTTGTATAAATTATATATAGGTTAATTACATGTTTTTTCATGACACTGATGTCCAAATCAACCCAAAAATACATTTTTACTACTATTTAGGAGGGCAAAAACACTAACAATAGATATTATAAAAGTTCCAGCTATTGTTCAAGAACTCTATTTCTAGTGCTTATAAGGTGTAAAATGACAATAACAAAACGTCTACATGAGTATATAACATCTATGACCATGTTATTTTATTTCCATCATGCCATGTTGATAAACCCACCACCCATTCTGGCCTCAAGAATGCCCTTCCCAATACAAGAAAAATGTACAATTTTAGCCTAACTCCATACATGCATAGAAGAGAAACTATAATTAATTTAAATAAACTATAATATCCATCTTATATGTTCCTAAAAAAATTATTTTACCCCATATCACTTTTTTTTAACCTTTGAGAGAAATTTGTGGCATAAGTTGTAATAATGGGTCTTAAAATGCAATGTTTTGGTAGTAAAAAGACGTCGTCTTGAGATCTACAAGGAATTTTCACCTTTTAGACCCCTATGTGAAAATATATTAGCTAGATCACATATATAATGGAAAATTACATGTTTTTACATGACCCTAACTTCCAATTCCACCTAAAAAATACATTTTCACTATTTAGGAGGGTAGAAACACTCACAATAAATATTGTCAAAGTTCTAGCTATTATTTAAGAACTCCATTTTTAGTGCTTATTCACTAAAAATTGGTACAAATAAAATATTCATATGGATTTATAATGTATAGGACCACATTCTTGTCCTCCTATCATTCTTGGTCCATAAACCCACCACCCATTTTGGCCTCAAGAATGTCCTTCCCAATATAAGAAAAATGTAGAATTTTAGCCTAACTTCAAACATGCATAGAACAAAAAATATAAGTGATTTTAATGAATAATAAGATTATCCTCTACATGTATAAAAAATCTTGTTTTATCTCATACAAATTTAT
This sequence comes from Torreya grandis, assembly GCA_037957365.1. Classification (NCBI taxonomy): domain Eukaryota; kingdom Viridiplantae; phylum Streptophyta; class Pinopsida; order Cupressales; family Taxaceae; genus Torreya; species Torreya grandis. The sequence goes on along the minus strand of JARHVA010001524.1, from coordinate 2,783,484 downwards.
CTAAACCTTTTATAACAATTTTTGGTATAAGTTTAAGTAATGGGGACTAATATAAAGCTTTTGGCAGTGAAGAGACAACTTCTCGAGCTCCAAAAAAAAATTTTATGTCTGGAAATCTTATGTGAAAATATATCACGTTAATAACACACACACACACACACACACATGTAAATTACACATGTTTCCATTACCCTAATGTCCAATTCCACCAAAAAATACACTTTTGCTAATTTTTAGGAGGGTAAAAACACTAAGTTATTATTCAATAATTATATTCTTGGTCTTTCATCACTACAATATATCACTAAAAACATGTTTATATGGGTGGATAACATCTATGACCACATCCTTGGCCTCTAATCATGTCTGGTCGATAAACTCACCACCCATTCTGACCTCAAGAATACCCTTCCCAATATGATAAAAATATAGAATTTAGCCTAACTTTAGACATGAATAGAATGTAAACGATAATTCAATTTTATTAACTATAATATCCCTCCTTTTTTATAAAAACTCTTTTTACACCCTAAATCAATTTGGCTGAACCTTTGAGATAAATTCATGGCATAATTTGTAGTAACAAGTCCTAAAATGTAACCTTTTGGTAGTGAAGAAACAACTTCTTGAGCTCCAACTAGTATTTTTACCTCTATGACCTCCATGTGAACATATATCACATGGAGCACATTTATATAGGTTAATTACATGTGTGTCCACAACCTTGACATCCAAGTTTACCTAGATATACATTTTCACTACTATTTAAGACGGTGGAAAGACTTTCAATAAATGTTGTTAGAGTTCAATTTGTTGTTCAAAAAATTCATTACCAGTTCTTATTGTATATAAATTGGAACTTATAACACTTTTATATGGGTGGATAACATATAAGACCATGTTCTTGGCCTCTCATCATGCCAGGTTGACAAACCCACTAACTATTTTGGTGTGGATTACAAACTACTCATAATAGAGCATAACAAGATTGAAAGAGATTAAAGATGATTAGGACATAATAGAGATCATATATTGAGACTCCTACCAAGTCTTAAGACATATCAAATTTTCAAAACCTATAGGGATGGCCTACAAGATGGTTTGTCATGCATATGAGCTCACATGAAGAGGTTTGTAGTTGTAGTCATATATAATGAAAAAATTGGTAACTTGAGCAAAGATAACGACACCCAACCAATAGGTACCTTTTAATTTCTCTCATGACCATCATAATCTTGTTTTAATTGATTCTCAGTCAGTTATAACCTTCTAGACTTGGTCCTAGTTCACCCAGACTACATTTTTCTTGACTAATCCATTTCCCTAGGTCCTATCTACTCAAGACAGTAGCACCACACTTGGACTATACTATCAATGCCACTCTTGACTACTTTTGTTGCTATTATCCAAGTCCATTTCTATCCCCAATTGTCAATTTATTTTGGTTCCCCATCCTTCTCCTTATCAACCTAATGTGAGTAAATTCAATCCATGACCAATAGATCCCTATAAACACCCATTCAAAGATAATTTGGAAAGGGTTACAAAATATCACTAAGAAAGAAAGAATAGAAGGAAGACTACTCAATAAATCTTCCCTATTATTGACACATAGCCAACCAACACACTTGCAAGCTCATTCAAATCCTTACACTAATTCCTAGCCATCTCAAGCACATCTAGTTTAGAATTCTACATCATCATATACATAATTTCATAAAACAAATGAAGTGGGAGAAATACATATGGCTTGATCCCTCTTCAGAGTATTGGTATGTAGGAAACATGCCCACATAAGGGGTGTGGATCCACATCTAGTGAATCTTACACACACTAACGCCCACCCCTCTTTCTCAAAATTGGTCAAAACACAATGGAAGATAGGTTTTGAAGAAAAAATCTACTCTATAAGGAGATTTATAGACTTATAACTACTAAAAATTTGTAGATAGGGCCACACAGACAATGAACAAAACCCAAAAAGTTTAGATCCTCAAGAGAATAGTGGTAGAGGTGAACTCTAACATTGATGCCACTATTATCTAGTTATGGTGCTCCTATCCAATCATAAAATGAAGTTTAGATCTCATTTTTTTATAGTGTCTCAATCCTACATAGTGAATTTCAACCTCTATCTTAGTCAAATCAATCACTTTCTAGGTAAGTTTTGTTTTCTTCTTATTACTATTTTCAAAAAAAGTTTAAATTGTAATTAATTTACACAAATTAGTATCTTAATTATTGTCTATTTATTTATTGATTTTACTACTTAGACCCTTTAACTAAATTATGAATAATACACTAATATTCAGAAAATTATTAAATCACTTGGTGAACCCAACTTACGTTGTTTATGCATATAAACCCTAGGGTAAATTTCTTGCTAACTTTTTCTATATTTTTTTAATTTTTTACCTAAATATTAAAACCAGAAATTAGCATTAAATTTTAAAATTTCATATTAAATTTAAAATAAATTTATTTCAAACCTCAGTTTCCCATACTAGGTCCCAATATTTTCCCAATAATTTTCTAATTTTTTACTATAATATTAAAAACAGAAATTTACTTCAAAGTTCAAAATTCAATAGTAATTTCTAGAATTTGATTTTTCTCAAAACTCTAGTTGTATCTACTAGGTCCTATTCAATCAATATTTTTCCAATAATAAATCAAAATTTTAGTTGCATATTTCACTCATAAACTCACTTTAAATTTCAAAATTCAATAGTAATTTTCAAAAACATCTATTTTTCAAAACTCTAGTTGCACCTACTAGGTCTTGTTAAATCACAAATTTTCTAATAAATTTCTAATTTTTTACTTGCATATCTAACATAGAAATTCATTTCAGATTTCAAATTTTCATAGTAAATTATTCAAATAATTATCTTTCAAACCTTAGTTGCATATACTAGGTTGCATTGCTCCTTAAGGTAACACTTTACATCTAAAATCAGATTTCAAAAAGGATCTCACTTATTTTCAATTTTTTTTTTGCATTTTTACTAAATAATAAGGAGACCATACATGGTCCTATCAAGTACATGAATGATGAATTTTACCATCTAATAATGCAAAGTTTCATTCTTTCCCTTTCATGCTTAATTTTCATAATAAGGGATGATATTACAAAATTTATTGTAAAACATGTACAAGATTTCAATATTTCTTTTGCATACTCTCTCTCTCATGCAAAATAATTTCCAACTCTATTTTGCTAAACATGTTATAAATATTATGTTACAAGTCAAATATATTTATGCATTAATACATAATTGAATTCTCTCTACCCTTTACTTTGTATCTCTCATATGGAAAAAATTTCAAGTTTATCATGCTAAACACATTACAAATGTCATAGCACATGTCAAAGCTTTTTTTGCATTCGACCACAAATTCACGCTCTCTATCCCTTGTTTGTTATCTATCATGTGTAATTATCTTCATAAAAATATTTTTATATAACTTATAACTCCAATTTCATACATTTAATTTCAAATACATGATTTCTACCTAGATGCATATAACTCTTTTACTACTTCTATGTTCAAATTACAACAATATAAATGAAATAGAATCAAATTTGTAATGCATATTTCAAATGATCCATCTCATGATATCAATTATAATTTATCAAAAGAATGTCTAAATGATAATTATCTTACTCTTACTTCTCATATTACAAATGAAAATAATTCATACATTCCATTCAAGGATAGCATGGATGCACATAGTATTCCAATTTTACATGACAATTTATGGCATGTTAGGAAAGAATTTCCTTCTCGTCCTCTCCCCCAAGAGGGTGATAGATACTTTCCCTCTAAAAATGTCCATGACATCACCTCTATAAAAGGTGAGGCAGCCTATACTATCATTCCTAATGCATACATTCAGCTTATAGCTTCTTTAAATCCTCTTCAACATATGTGCTTACATGTTCAATCAGAATCAATTAAGGTTTGTATTTATGAGACTCTAAGGCATCAAATCACCAGCTTGATCAATTTAATATTAGATTTACAAATATATAATCAGATATTACATGAAATATCACAACATTGGAAAATCATATTATAATACAAAAGCATCAAAGACACCCTATTGTCAATCATGTGTATGCACCTTCCCCTAGTCAATTGGTTACAAGAAATGTTACATATCAAAACAAGAAATCGCAATAAATTAACTATAAAACTAGTGATTCAAAAAGCATTAAAAGGTCAAATAAGATTTCAAGTGAGTTACTAAGGGAAATGATTAAATCTAAGTTTATCAAACTACCTCGTCTACATCCAATGAGACAATCTAGATATTATTGTGCATATCATAAAATACATGGGCATCACATAGATTCATGTTTTGCATTGAAAAAACATATACAATAGTAATTATTAATGAGGACCCTATATAAGATAAATAAGTCAAGCAATCCATAGTGCCATAAGAACACATTCACAGAGGATCAAATTCAAAAATAGTACAAAAGTGGTTACTAAAGCATAACTCAAAACAACAAAAGGATCAAAAAGCAAAATCAGAGCAACAAACAATACCATAGACACATGTAAATCACAAAAAAGATGAAAATATACCTCTCCAAAATAAGGCTCAACTTTTAAAGTAGTATGGGTTTGGTCAAAAATATCTGTAGGAGTTTGATTATCAAGGTAAAGGGTTAGGTAAGCATACTCAAGGCATCACTACTCCTATTCTAGCAACTAATAATTTTTGTCACCAAGGTTTGGATTTATTGAAAATCCTAAGGAAAATCATTCATAGACACAATTTATCAAAGGAAAAGATCTAGATACACTAAAATTCAACACTATCATTCCATGGGATCAAAATCAAGATGATAATGATGAGTGGAATAATATAGTTTATTATGATTTTAGAGATACCAACAATGAATCAAAATATTTAGAATCATATTCACAACCATTCCTTCATGCTTCACAATCATGAACAATTATTTTGTTCTATACAAGACACTATGATAAGGAGTCTTCCAAGAGACTCATCGATTAGTATCATCTCTCCCTAGCCTCACTTATACAGAGTTTATTTTTTTCCTACTTTCACATAGTTTCTCATTATTATTTGTACATAATCTCCTCATGCTTCATTGTACACAGCTTCTTTTCAATTTCTTGTACATAGTCTTCTTGTGATTTATTGTGCATAGTTTATAACATATTCATAGTACCAAAAACAATACAACATATCAAAAAATCAAAAACATTCAAATATATCAAAAATTCAAAAACATTCAAATATCTTAAAATACAAAAATATACAAATAATTCAAAAAATACCAAAAATATTTTTATTATATGCATCATCCACGCTTTAAATTTATACTATCATGTTAGACTTACATTTTCTATTCTATGTTATTATTTTCTGAATTTATCTACATTAACCTTGCTTCAGTTGATCTTCTTTGAGTGTGTGCAGTGACATCTAGATTTTTTATTGCTTCACTCTACCCATTGAGGGGGCATCCTAATTCTACATCAAGATATACATTAATATACATACCCACTAGGGGTATCCTCTACATGACTACACCATCGAGGTTATGTCATTCCTAAACCACACACTCTAGTTATCAAGTTGATGTACATTACTTACTAGCTTACACAAATTACTCTATCGACACTCACTAGTATATAAGTCTTGTGTATTTATTAGCATATAACCTAGTCTTGTACTAACATGTCTTGCATAATTTCACTTACTACTTTGATTAGTTAGGTGTGATTGTATTTCAAATTATTACATGCCTTATTTTCTTTCTTAGGATAGCTTGATCTAATTGCATTCCTCAGTTCCTATTTATCTCCTATATGTGTCTTAAGACATTTTCCAATGTCCTTTGCTTATATTCATGTGTGTAATTTAGGACATTTTGCAATGACCTTTGCATGTAATCATCTATGTGATTGTGTATTTCACTCCAACCTTGCTTATTTCAACTATATATATATGTGTGGCATTTAAACATGCCTTGTATTCTTGCCTTCTACTTTGAGTGACATATGCCCATGTCCTTTATTTTTGTGGCCCTTGGCCACCCTTGTATGCTTATTGGTTCTTGCCTTGTGTTCATGTTACTTTTTTTCTTATCATTGTTTACAATGCCATGATTCACATCATCTTTTCATCTTTCTTTCTTATATGCCATGATGAACATCATGCTCCATCCTTCCAACTAACAACTAAAAACTACCCAGACTTCAAATTCTAGTTCAGTATATTTCACATGTTATTACATTTTTATATCTATCTAGGCATACCCTTGTTGATCTAACAATCTCTTATTACAAACCATGCTATATCATGAGATTTCTTGTCAATTATCATTGTTATATCATGTATCTTTGTAGTATAACACACTTGTAGGGCTCTTTCTTCTCAGGGAATTCATTGTAGGGTCTTCATTCTTACCCTCATAAGAGGAAAAAAGGGTTTTGTCACAAATATCAAAGCTCTTAATAGTCAAAAAAGTAACTTTCATCATACCCAAAACAACAACCAAAAATCAAACCAATCAGAATAGACTAGGTAGATAGTTAAAAATCTAGAACATTACCAAATTTGGCCCTAGACAATAGTGCCCAACTTGGACAATAGTGCCAGTACCACTTGTGTCTACTTTTAGTGCTCCTATCCAAATAGTAGAAAAACCAAAATTTCTAGAAGCTGGTAAAAAATAGGTTTAGCTCTATTTTTGAATAGCTAAACTAGTTTAGAATTAATAGATTTTAGTAAGATTTCACTAAAAAATATAGATATAGGGAGCATCATGCATGGAATGATTTCTCTCACTTCTAATTTTAGATATGGTAGTTGATATAACTTCTAGATCAAATTCCATGTTTTAGACACCAATGATTGGGGGCAATGTGTGTGGTACATTTATTTTATTTTTTTCCAAGTTCAATATTACCTAGACATTGTTAGTATTTGCGTGCCTTATTATATCTATAAATGGCTGGCATCATTTTTGAATGGCTTTCATACAAGCCTAGCTTCCACATTTCCCATGTTTTCAAGTTTAGTGGCTTTCATACAAGTCTAGTGCACCAATTTGGAGTGGCTTTCATACAAGCGTAATCTCCATCTTTTAGAGTGGTCAAGAGTGGCCTAGTTTTTAACACACATTTGGCTATCCATGCCAACATTTTTGGATCATAGTACATTCATGGGCTTTTAGAGCCATCTCATACAACACATATTTCATATCGATATAGGTTTATAACTTCACTTCATGGGGTAATGATGGAGCCAAAGGATTAGCTAGCCTTTGTATTCTTGATCCACCTATTTAGAGGGATTGGGCACATATTCCAAACATTGATAAACACACATATGACCACCTAGATTTAGTTAGTGGGTGATGATAGAGCCAGAGGGATAACCTATGCATTCTTGAGCCACTTTTGGGGAATTAAGAACTTATCCTCATTCACAATATTACTCTTAGTTTAACACACATATAACATTACTCAACATCACTCAATAGTAAAAAAAGTTTTGTATTGCTTTGCATACTTGGTGAGGTGCATTCATTCCTTTATTTTCCTCTCTCTCTCTCTCTCTTACCTATATTTGTATGTTCTTATTTTAGATATAGTGTATCTAGTAAGAACTAATCTACTCTTTGTTTCTATTGTATATTTACAATTAATAGCATTCTCTCTCTCTCTATGCACACCCAACATCACACATCTTCATGGGATTAACCCTTACAAGTATGTTTAGTTACACTTTCTATTTTTACTTTATCCTAGTATTTCACTTCGTTGCATCATTACAATAAAAGGAGGGAAATGTAGTCATATAAAATGCAACGCATGGCTAATGAAACCCAACCCATATGTTCCTCTTGCTTTCTCTCTCATGACCCTCATAGGCTTGTTTTCACTAATTCTCAATCATCTATAGCCTTCCAAACTTGGTCCCAACTCACCCAAGTTAATTTTTCCTTGACTAATCCATTCCCCTAAGTCCCATTTACTCCAGATAGTAGTGCCACACTTGGACTATAGCACCAATGCCATTATTTTTTGCTTTTGACATTATCATCCAAGTCTATTTGTGGCCCCAATGGTCAATTTATTATAGTTCCCCATCCTTCTCCTTGTCGACCTAACATGAGAAAATTCAATCCATGACCAATAGATTCCTTTAAAATTCCATTCAAATATCATTTGGAAAGGGTTAGAAAATATCACTAAGCAAGTAATAATATAAGCAAGACTACTCAAGTAATCTTCCCTATTTTTTACATACAACCAACCAACATACTTAAAAACTCATATAAATACTTAAACTAGTACCTATCCACCTTAAGAACATATATTTTATCATTTTACATCTTCATATATGCAATTTCACAAAGCACATCAAGTGGGATAACTACATATGGCTTGATCCCTCTTCAGAGTATTGGCATGTAGGCAGCATGCCCATATAAGGGGTGTGGATCCACATCTAGTGAATCTTACACACACTAACCCCACACATTTCTCAAATTTTTTGAAAGTATAAAAAAATATAGGGTTTGAAGAAATAATCTGCTATATAGGGAGCTCTATAGACTTCTTGATACCAAACTTTGCAGACATGGTCACACAGACATAACAAACAAAACCCAAAAAGCTTAGATCCATAGGATAATAGCAAAAGAGGTATACTATAGTGCTGGTTCCACTACTATTTAGTTCTAGTGCTCATATATAATCATAAAACAATGTTTATATATTAGTTTATGATAGTGCCTCTACCTTGCATAGTAAATTCCAACCTCTGTCTCAGTTAGATCACTCAGTTTCCAACTAAGTTTTATTTTATTCTCTTTATTACTATTTTTATAAAATTTTGAATTGAAATTAATTTACAAAAATTGTTTTCTATTTATTTAATAATTTTACTACTTAGACCCTTTAACTAAATTAGGAGTAATACACCAATATTCCCAAACTTGTTAAATCAATAGTCAATTGAAAAGATATAATTTTGGGTGTTTATGATTGATCCAAGAATTTTCAAGACCTTGTAAAAATGGAGAGACATTGGATATTCCCAAATAGGCCTATAAAAAAGTGGCCACCATGAACAAAGTCTAAATTATCAATTATATGCTTGTATACATGGAGAAAATTTGAAATTTGTCAGCAAGTTTGTGTATGGCTAGGGATATTAAGTCTTTGGGAGCACTCCAAAGTGATTCATAATTTTTTTAATGTCACATTAAATTATTAAATAAAATATAATATATATCAAAATAGTTATTCCATGTCATTTAGGCCTCTAAAGATAATTCCATAGCCCAAATGTGTGCACACAACCGCAAAAAGGATATGCAACCCTAATATTGTATGATTATGGTGATTTTTATTGATTGGTCATAAAAATTAAATTATTGGAGGCTTTATAAGGGTTTAAACACACCTATAATAAAATAATGAGCTATTGACACCCTACATAACTCAAGATACAAAGATGTTCTAAAGTGGTCTGCTTGTTGCCATGTAGATCTTAGTTTGCATAAAAAGAGCCATAACTTGGGTTTTATATCTCCAAATTAATTAAAATTTGTATTTAATGTATTAATTTACATTTAATAACTTTTAATTTTTTTTTAATATCTATACTATACTTGAGGATAGATAAAACTAAAAAGCATAGGCCTGTGCATGGAAAAATGAAGGAAAATCAGGCCAAAAGTGTTATAAGTCAAGAATTTTCGTATAAAATGCTCCAAAAATTTATTTTTAGGTTATTTATGATGTATTTAATATGTTTTATTGATCATAAAACATTAAAATCTAGTCAAAATGAATTTATACATGAGTGTTTTCAAACATGGCCTTGTTTCTTGGACTAAATGAGCTAGGTTGAGTCGCAAGTAACCAATTTGTGAAGGTATTAGATATTATAATATAAATGGAAGTTTTAAAAGAGAATAAAAATGATTTTTAAATATTTAAATATTATTCTCAACTCATATATCTAATATTAATCTTCATCCACCTCCAAACAGACCTAATAAGTTAGTGGCCTATTGAACCTTCTTCCAGGCAAAGTGATAATGACCCAAAGTGAGAGGTTAGAATGATTTAATATATTAATTATATAATTTTTTAATATATTATTAACTCTTTTATTATAATAATATTTATCTATACACTATTTGCCTTGGCAACACTAGTGAGGTCGATTGGTGTAGTCAAAAATCAAAAGAAGCTAGTTTACCTCTCCAAGGAAAGAGGTCTCTAATTTGAGGTTTTTTTTAATATTTTAAGATGTAATAATAATTAAAAATATTAATAAACTTAATTTATATATTAAAGGTTTAATAATGACCATAATTTGGTATTGTGCATTAAAAATTATGCAATATCATGAAGATGCTAGTGAAAGTAATGAGAGAGTGGTGGCTTGGGAGTTGACAATCAGTTACATGTATAAGTAAGAATTAATAGATTATTAAAGGGGAGATATTTATAACATTATATAATTTTAAATATTATTTCAATAATTTAAAGCATTAGACCCCTATGCCTTGACCAAGTAAATAATCATTTGATGGAATCAAATAAGTATTGAAGGCCTTTCAAACTACCCTATAATAATGAAACTAATTCATGGGAGTTGAAAATAAGTTGGTTAAAGAATAATTAAGTGATTTAATAAAATTACATGGTGATTTAATATCAAAATGGAATCAAGGAGACCACTTTACCCAAATACAATTCAACTCATGAAGGCATATGACCACATCAAATACTATAAACATCCATGATGTTCCTTTTATACCTTCTTCATTCAAGGTAACCTCATTTCAAATACTAATGATAATTAATTTTAAAAATATTATTTTATCTTCAATAATATGAAATTATTTACTAAAAGTTCCAAATGTGTGAAGTTGGAAGCTTATATGACACCACTAACCTACAAAAAATTGTTAGTAAGTAATTAAAAAAGAAATTTATATGTACTACCTATGAAATTAAAAACATTTGGTAAAATTGATTATATATAAATTTTATAAGTCAACATACCTATACATATAAATCCATCAAACCACTAGGATCTGATCTAATATTGGTAGTAGCAAGCATAACTTCATAGTCCGACTCATGAACATTCCATAGATTCCAATTTAATGACCTCTCATGATATTTTTTCAATTGAATATTCATTGCAAGGACAAATTTGAATAGTGAATTATCTTCCTATGTGTTTCAAAGTATTCAAAAAATAATATATCTGAATTTTTTATTAGATGTCATCAAATCCAATTTATAGTCACTAACATAGATAGGATACTCAATGTTTTCTCCATCTATGACTATGGAAGTTATTTTTTCTTATCCTCTACACACTGACATAAGTAGTAATCTATCCCCTCTTCATTATACTTATCTATAATAACTACAAAAACATGTCATATGTCACCAAAATATTTTTTAATGAAACTAAACTAAGATATATAATGTGATTAAATAGTACATAATGAATAATACTCTACCTAGATGCACTAGATAATATAGATGGTCAAATTAATGTGATTATGTCATGTCTTTAAATTAAAATGCTCATGGAGCCTAATTTATGTTAATTGAAATTAGAGGTCTGGAACTATATCCATCCACCCACTCTTATGACTCACACTCATTCTAAACAAAGTCCATGCATACATAGTAGAAACATGCCAAGTATTTCATATAAATACTCTAAGAGCCTACATTTTAGGAATGAAATGAGTGGATATCACTTTATCCCATTAAAGTCATATAATCCTCATAATTTTCCAATTTTTATTCCTCCATTAACCAAAAATTTCTAAAACCTTTATACTATTGTTGGCCACCATGGCACATATTCTCATTACATCATTAAACCATACTTTTTGCATCAGTCAAATGATCACACTCATCAAATTTAAACACCTCCCTTGCAATGAATCTTTTTTAACATGCTATAATACTATCATGCTCCCCTTTTCCATGGCCATGCTCATTAAAACTTCAAATATGTTCTACACCATTGGTAACATGCATCTTGATCAACCAATAAAACATATGTGCATTATTGAATTGGGATGTGTAATTATTTGACCAAATTTAATGTTGATTGAAATGAATGTTCCTCTCAGTAAATTATCCATAAAACTTCTCAAAACAACCGTGCACATACTCTATACAATATGATCGATCATCACTAATATTGAAATGGTACTCAATATTTTTGAATCTTACTCACTAATATTAGGTTCATGCATGAATATGGAAACTTGTGATGAGTTGTAATATTACTATTGAACTTCTATTTGTGGTTTGAATGTGTAATTTTTAGCAATGTTGAATACTAAAAAATAAAACCAAGTGGTAATATGTCTTTGATTATATTAAAAGGTTCATTTAATCATCTAGCCTTGTGTGTGTATCTTATTTACTCATAAACAATGTTATCCCTAAATTTAACCATAAATTTTGAAACATGTATGTATTTTGTAACAAGTTCACACATTTTACATTATTTTACATATTTTACTTGATAAATAATATATTTTATTTTCTCAAACCAACTAATTCATGTCCAATTTCACTTGTTTAATCTTCAAGGATACGTTTTTTTAGTTTTGGCAATCCACCACAAATGTTGTAATTTCCATCTAGTCATGTTTTGTTATAAAATAAAAGTCCATCTAGTATTTCAAAGAAAATGGTTGGAATAAATTCCCTAGATGATTTTTTTGGAACTTCTAAGACACACTCATGCAAAATATTGTTAGTATGTAAAGTAAAATTAATATATGGAATAAAATATCATAGGGCATTTCAAACTCATCATGATGCCTACTAAAAATAGAGGTGCGTGTGTGATTTATTTTTATATAAAAATGTTTGGCCATCTCAAAAATATCTTTGAATAATATAAATTTGTGTACTTTTTCAAAAAACATGGAGTACAATTGTGTTTGAGCATATCCAAGAATTTTTTAGATTTGGTTCAAGGTTATGAGAACCACCTCTTCTTTTGACTACATATTTTGTAGTGGGTGAAACTCTAATATTGTCCATCTAAAATTTATGCAAGTAACTTTTTCAGAGCATTGGACATAGCCTTTTCCTTATATTTAAGTTGACTATAGAATTCCTAGATCTCATTAGTATTGGGTTCATGAAGTCTTTTTTGATACTAAAATTAATTTCATTACTATTTTTCTATTTATATCAAGTGTTCATCTTATTTTTCAAATCAATCATTTTTTTCTGGTTTAACTACTTAATGCACAAGTTTTGATTATATGCCAAGTGTATTATAATCTTTGTTTTGTGATTTAGGACCTATAGTATGATATGCATTACATAATTTTTCAACAATCTCATCATCCTTACTAAATATTCTTAGCCCTAATGTGTACATGATGGGTCTCATCTTAATCAATTTCATCAACAAAATAAACAATTGACATATTTTAGTATCATGAGTCAATTTATGAAAGAAACTATCCCAAATTTATAAATCCAATCTTTATAATGGCATTTAAACATTTTTCTAGGCATTGGTTTCAAAATATATTCATTGACTTCAATTAAGTACTTACCTTTTCTAAGCATACTTCTTGAAAGTGTTGTTACTAGTGGAACTTTTTGAGAGTTTGTTTTAAAATCATCATTAATTTTATTTATTAGTGGTGGTACAACATTTTCTTCATTGTTTATTTCCTCATATTCTTCCATGAATTTTTATTCATTGCTAATTTCATTATTATTTCTTTCCATGAAAAATTATTCATTACTAGGGGTAAGGCATCATGGATATAGTCATCATCAACAATATAAAAAATATATACTTTAAATGTGATATTATAACATTATCTAATTAATTATTGTCAATTTCATCATTATTTAATTGATTATTTTCAATTTCATCATTATTGTGAATTACATCATGTCTATAGTATTTAGATCATCAAAGTTAATTTATGTAGCTTATTTTGAACAAAGTGCTTGCATTTGTATCTTTTTTTATCTCACTTCTTTTATTTTCTCAAGTGTTTTGTTCTTCAACTTATTTTTCTTTCTTGAATGTAATACTTCACCCATTAGAAATTTGATAGATTTTCAAAGGTGGGGTCCAAAAACACACTTGATATCTCTTATTTTCAACTTGAAAGTATTGTAGAAGTAAATAGAAAATGTTTTTGGGGATTGATTTATCTAATTGGGTGAAAAGAAATTTGTTGAAAAGTAATTTTTTATCTATAATGAGAATATTGTGTATGTGTTATGATATAATGCACACACTATATTATAAAGTGCACTAGTTATGGTATAATGTATACACATTATAGTATAACACATACACATTACACAACATGTACGTATTTATATAATGCCTATGTGTTATATATTTGAATTAAAAATCTAAGCCTTTTGGATTGGAAAAAACATGGATTCCTAAGCCAAAGTCTTGGACCTATCAATCTACAACCAAGTTTGAGATATTTCATAGAAAACATCAAATCTCAACTTTCATTGCCAAATACACTACAAATTTCAAAAACAAAATTCAAAAAATTATTAACATGAAAATGACCATGCTCCCCTATTTTATAATATATAAATTTTATAAATTTTGGACTATTTTTAGGTTACAAACTATGTTGATTTCTAACTATAGATTTTTTTAGGCCACATCATGCCACAAATATATATACCTATACATGTTAATGTATTTTTTTCATTCACGCAAGTGTAAAATAGATTATATGGTCACAACCTAGTCCTAATTATACACACATTAGAAAAAACATTTTCATTTTTTTAGGTACTTATGTGGGTCCACAAGACCAGCTATTCATTTTTTTAATCAACTTTCATGATATATTTACTTATACAATTAATAATAAAAAAATATTAATTGATATTTAAAAATATAGGTAAAAAAATAGAATATATTATCTAAAATTCACCAAAGGGTTTCAAATAATATTAAATGATGTTAAAAAAATGGTGGGCCGCAGCCGTCTATCCACTTTATTTTATTGAAAAAAATAGTTCCTATTCAAATTTTATAAGTTTTACCTAGTTATACATAGTCATTTTTTTTTTAATTTTGTTTTGGAAATTAGACTTGAAGTGATACAATTCATGTTCTTATAATATCTTCAAATTTTTAGTTTAGCTATTTTAAATTATCTACACAATATAATTTTTTGAAATTTCATGAAAATCATGTCCATGGGTAGCTCCTTTTTATACCCCAAATTTGTGCATTTACCCATAGTATTATACAAAGTTATTATATTTATTTAGAATAATTAGTTTGTAAAATATATGGATTTTTATTTTATCAAAAAATATTTATTAACTTAATACTTGTTAGTGATTTTTTACACCAATGTTTATCCATATATTTAGTAATTTTCATTCCTACCCAACCTCCCTTGTGATTTTATAGTCATTGAAGTGTTTTGGTTCAATTATTTTTACTCTAAATGTTATGTCTATCATGTTAAATATGGTACATCTAGTAGAACATAGGTAGAATTGCTCAAAGATGGTGTTGCTTTTTTTCTGTGTGTTGTGTAGATTAAATATGTTAGTTAATAGTGTTTCTTTTAATTAAAATTTTGATGGCATTAGTCATGCATCCTATAATGGGCCTCTTTGTGTTATCTGTTCACAACTAATTTTTTTTCTCTTCCAAATTCATCACCATTTATCTCAAACATAAAAAAGTAGGCCACATACAAGAATTTCAATGCTTTAGGATCATGATACAGATAAACACTATATATATATATATATATAAACTAATAATTTAATCTTTGAAAGGAATTTTAATTTTCATTCCCATCATGGTGAATTTAGAAAAAAAAGAACATGAATTATTAAAATATGAAGCTTTTTGATCATATTCAATATTTAATTCAAAAGATAATCATTGTTA
>JARHVA010001524.1:2730000-2757500 GCA_037957365.1 Torreya grandis | reverse complement strand
GAGGCATCTAAGTCCACTCTCATTCTAGCATTCACTTTCACATACATCAAACACTGGGAAGGTGAACTACATCAAACTTGATCCCTCCTCAAAGTATTGGTATATAGGAGACTCTTTACATAATAGGGTGTTGATTATTTATATTCTATCCTACTAACACACATAAAATTATTTATTATGCCATACTTATAAGGAGATTAGGGAATTCACATCAAATGAATTTTTTCAAGTGTAATATAGAGCTATAGGTTTCAATCACATAGAAACATAACATACAAAAATAGTTTTAGGTGCTCTATAAAATAATAATAGTCACATAAAAGGGACATTAGAGCCACATTAAGTACACTACATATAGATGACACTATTGTCCAAACTAGGAACTACTTTCTAGTGAGGAGAAGAACACCATAATTCTATTGATAACTAGACTATTACCTAGATCTCAACTTTCAAAACTGAGATCATCCATGATAGTTAGTTTTCAAATAAGTCTCTATTTATCCATATCTTTTTCTACTTATAAAATTTCAAATAAGGTCAAAATAAAAAAAAATAGTATATAATTATTATATATTTATTTAACTAATCTAGACATCTTATCCCTTTAACTAAACATAGGAATTACATGTGTAAAATCCTAAAATGTTAAATCATTTGGTGAACTAATCTCAATTTGAATATTGCATCAAACCCTAGCTTATATTAATCCAAATTTTATGCAATAAATATATGGCTAAACAATTTTGATTTTATTATTTATTTAGGCAACCTAACTAATTAAAATCAATTTTACATTAGGGTTTCAATTTATTTTACATCTAATTTAAATTATTGGAAAGAAACCCTAGCTTCTAAAACCCTAACCCTAGTCACACTTAGGGTTTGTATCCATTTTTTATATACTCATATTTAAGTTCCAAAAATATCACAATTTTTTGTAATATTTAGTTTTAAAAACTTTCATAGATTACTATTCTTAAAAGGTTTAAAATATACAACACTTGTTTCCTACCTTTCAACCTATAATGGCATAATTTAACAACAAATTTTATGAAACCAATAAGTGTCAATTTCTTGAATTTGTGTCTAAACATAAGGATATACAATTTTATTTCATATAAAATCTTAGAGAGGAAATCCAAAAGAATAAAAATGCCATCTATTTAACGATGTTGTTACACCTTCAGTGGGGCCCACTCAACCAACTTATATAGAAAACCCAAGATTGTTATTCAACCAATAATGAAAAATATTCCACTTATGGCTAGTTATTCTCGTATAGATGTACAATTTCTAATGATATAGGTTATTTCTCTATAATCTAAGGTGTTACATCTCGAGTAGGGAGAAGCTAAGCCATCACATGCCTTGGATTCCAAAATTCTCTTATGTACACCTTCTGCACATCACATTACATCAAATAATTTTCCATCTTATTTCATATCACCTGAGATAATTTTATTTAATGGGAAGGGTGACCTATAGCATCACCTCAAATAGTTTCAAATAGCATGCTTAGACTGTGTCAAATAATTGGCTTCTTATGAAGTTATTTCCATGTAGACTCAAGGATTATGCACTACAATGGTTTTATGATTTATCTAACCAATCTATCAAAAAATTCAATCCTTTAATATATATGTTACTAGCACACTTATCTATCAACATAAGTGATAAGATATCATATGCACAAGTGGAATAGCTAACGAAAAGTGAAATGAGCCCATAGTAGATTATGTCTTATGATACAAGATAATATTATCAAAATTGACTACACCTATGGTAGATAAAGATATTTAAGATATATTAAAACATAGTCTATTACCTACACTTCACAAATAAATGTTATTCAAGAAGTTTCCCACATTTATAGATATGTGCCACACAAGTAGGGAAAGAGAGGTTAAGCTCTTAGTAATGGTCAAATTGAAGTACACAAATGGATCAAATTTAACTATTAAGAGTAAAAAAAAACCTCCATACAAGGTTAGGGCCACATAAAACAAAATTGATCAAAAGGCCATAGTCAACACAGATTCAAACCCTTCTCCCAGATTGGTTTTATCAACTCCTCAGTGCATAGTTCTCATTAATCTACTAGAGTCACCAGTACGAGTTCTAAAAAAACTATTGGAATGTAATGCTATATCTCTCCCTAACATTAAATAAATTGATATGACATGACCTCTTCCAAAGAGTTAATATTTAAATGCATTTTATGAGTATCATAGGGCACTAGGCCATTTGACAAATAGATGCATTAGTCAAAGTCATAAGATATAAGATCTCATTGAGGCAAACATTATTGATATGGGCACCCTCATAGAGGTACCAAGATAAAAAACAAAGGCAAAGGCACTTAAGACATTTTTATATTCTTTTCCAAAGCATACAAATAATGAGGTAAGGGCACATTAGGTGATCATTATACGTACCATCTCATCCACCACTAGCTTCCTATCACATAGTTACAGAGGAGACATAACCCTTACATAACATCAGTAACATGTATCACATTATAGTTCCACCTAGACTACTTATCACATTTCTAGAGTAGGATATTATGGATGATGACACAAATTTACATGTTCTCTTCATATGAGCATATATAGACCACCATCCTATTCACAATGTTATGGTTAATAATGGGTCAAGCATAAGCATGTGCACCATGACACTTTTAAAATACTTGGGATATACAAATTGGGTTATATTCCCTACAGATATGGTCATTAGTGGTTTTAGTGGCCATGTTCAGAGCTCCATTTGGGATATTTCACCTCCATTATAAGTTGGACCCATTTATATATATCCAATAAATAACTGACATTTGGTAAGCCATAGTTCTAGTAGACACAACCCATCCCATTTAAAAAAATGATGTCTCAAGTATATACATGCTAAATAGGTGTTTTAGATTGAGGGTGTCCCATATGAGTATCCTCTTCCCATCCCATAGTTAGTTCTAGCATAGATTTTTGTCACACTTCTAGCACTGACACTAGTTAGAGTTCTAACATCATTTGTAGATATTTTATGGTTATCATTTAAATTAGAGAGTATAGTTCCTATGTATACATCACAATTTTAAATAGAGTCCTTATATCATGCCATATTTACTTATACATTTTATTCACACATGCATACTCTCCCTTAGAGACCATTAAAAGAGAGACAATTGCATCAAAGATATGTAATAGATTCTAGAAGACCTTCCTTTACTCATTTTACACTGAGATCAATTATATTGGATTTTAGGGGTTATCAACACATGACACCTCTATTACCTCTAGATTATAATTTTACCATATGGGTCTCTAAGACCCCTATAATTCATAGGGCATCATAGTTATTAGCATAACATCATAACATCATTACTCAGACAGCTTCATATTCAGATTACACAACACACTAGATCATGGGCTCAAATTTTCCCTTTCACATTACATGCACGATCATAGTTACCTTATTTTACATAGGTCATGATGATGGTGGGTCTCCCATGAGACTCATTGGTTAGTATGATTCCTACCCTTATATATACTTCCTTATCACTCTCACTCCTTGTACATAGTTTATTTTCATTTGCTTGTACATAAATTATACTTAGAAAATAAAAAAAACATTATAACATGTCAAAATATAAAAACATTCAAATATTTCAAAAACACAAAAATTTATAGATTGTATGCATTGTTATGTTTACATTTTTTCTAATTGATTGATATTGTATATTTCTAGCTATCCTAGTATAGTTAGTTCCATCATACATATATGCTTCACTTATTCTTGTTGAGTGATTGTAGATTCTAGATAGGACTCTGATCCACTACATTGATATAGACTAACTATCATCTACCCATTGGGGTCATTCACACTAATCTAGGTTTATACATTGATACATCTACCCACTTGGGAGCATCTCATACATATTTGATACAACTAGGTTTTATCTTTACATACTATACATTATATTTTATGCATTGATTTATCTTGATATTTATCATTAATACTCATTACTTAGATTTTTTATTCACTATCATTAGTTAGACTCAGTATATATGCATCCTAGAATTTACATAGATCTGTATTACACAGTTATACATGCTTTCATTTTTAGTTCCTAGATTATACTTGATTGAGTTCTTATGATTCTTATATCTTCTAGGGCATTTGAATATTACATTATTCTTTGGATTCTATGACACTTATCTATTTGTATGCCTTGACATGTGCCCATGTCCCTTGTTGGTTATTTCATGTTTCTATATGTGGAAATTTGATCATGTCCTTCTCTATTGCTCTGTGCTAAATTACTTATTGTTTGTGTATGTGGACATTTGAACATGTCCTTATATGTATTCATTCTTAGATCTAGTGACATGTTCCCATGTCCCTTGTATTGTGGCCTCTTGGCCTACCTATTTTAGGACTCATGTGATTGTATGTTTACTTCCTTATATTATTCTACACGATGATACTTGTATTTGCTTATTACACACATGTGCGCACATGCGCACAAGCACGTGCACACACACACACACACACACACACACACACACACACACACACACGCACACGCACACGCACACGCACACGCACACACACACACACACACACACACACACACACACACACACACACACACACACACACACACACACACACACACACACACACACATAGACACACACACACACGCGCGCACGCACACACACACACACACACACACACACACACACACACACACACACACACACACACACACACAATTTTTTGATGCCATGAGAGATATCATGCATCTACATATCCTACTTGGGAGCCTTTATAGAAACCATGACCCATCCCTCTAGGTAGTTACTCATTTTTTGTTTCTATATAAATTGCTTACATCTATATTGACACCCTTGTGTAATGATATATTACAACATAAATCTTCTATTACCTACGTATGCGCATATTCATTTACATTCTCATTCTATGTTTCTTAATTATATTAGAATATCATGAACATGTTATTGATAATTTTTTTATAGAGATACTTACTTAGATGGAATTTCTTACACGGGTTTCATAACTACCCTAAAAAGAGGGGGAATTCATAGGGGTTTGTCAGAGATATCAGGTTCCTACATTACTTTTCATAGATACATTTCTGCACATAGGCTTAGTTTCACACATTAGACTCAAGGCAGACACAAAATATAATACAGATTAAGAATTTAGTTTAGATAAAATATAAATCACACCAGGTAATCATTAGTACCTAGATTTAGATACTAGTGCCATAGGGAACTACTATCTACTACACGGAGATATTGCCTAGTAGCCCTAATTTTAGGATAGTCTAAATCATTCAAACAAATATACTAGATATAGTAAGATTTGCATAGATATAGTCATAATTTTGGTAGTTATGTTTATATTTAGATCATATACATTAATTTTAGCTTAGGTTCATAATAGTTTCTTAGATTTGGGGGCATCATTCATAATATGATAACTCATACATTTAGATAATTTATACAATTTTAGTTATTACATACTTGATTTAGATTAAGTATACTCATATACCATATTTGGGGCATATGCATGACACATTGGTTTCCATCTAGTTAGCTTAAGATAGGTTGATTAGATGGAATGTTAAACTTCATGTCATTCTATACACTATATACACTTGTTATCACATTCTAAATTATCACCAGATTCATGCCTTATTCCATTTATATTGGTTGGCATTCTCAAGTGACTTATACCCTCCTAACATACTTGAGTGGATGTAGAACCAAATACATAGCTAGAATACTCAGCTAAATGCTTTCATCACTTTGTGAAGTATACATTACTTCACATAGGGAGAAATGATGGATTCATGGCCTAATTAAGTTCTTGATCCACCTATATGAGAGGGTTTGACATAATTATAGTCTTATCCAAGCTATTCATAAGATCATGATCCACCAAGTAGGGGTGGGCAATGATGGAGTCAAAATTGGATTGAGTTCTTTATCCACCATATGAAGATTAAGCATGCCATCAACTTAGTTCAAGGTATTCAATGATATGATCACTATGCACATTTACACACATAGGTTGTCACTAAGTTCATGTATTGGTTCATATACCCAAAGAGGTGTATTTGTTCCTTTCCTCTCTCTTTACTCAGCTTTAATCAATTATTTCAATTCAACAAAGTCTTTTGCTTTTAATTAACTCTTAAGTAAGGACTTATTTTTGCATGCTTCATTACAAGACATTGTTTTGGATCATGTTACACATACCTAGACCCAAATTCACATACTTAAACTTAACTACATAGGTTTCACTTCTAAGGTAAGTCTGGGTAGCCTTATTTTCTATTTATACTACTCATTTAACTTTGATACATTACTATCATAAAGGGGGAAAATGTAATCACTTAAAACTCATAATTGGATTCTAAGAGTGTCACTTGAGTTAACCTATCCCTGGGCTAGCCATAAACCTATCCTTAAGCATTAGACTTACATTTTTATTCATTCAATAGATCACAATCACCTCTATCTAGTCAAGACATAGTCCCAAAACTATCATCTTAGATCCTAATCAAACTTTATCAATAGTCTACCAAAATGACATTAGTGCCACATTTGGGACACTATATCCATATGGCACTAGTGTCCCTAATTGGGTGTTATTGTACTTATCCCCAAATATTCCCAACATATATTTTTTCAAACTTATACCCCTCCAAAGGTCATTTTAAGCTAATTTCCTTATCTATACAAGTAATAGAACCCTATAAATACAATTCTAATCCACCTCTATTCACTAGATGGGAAATATATGAAAAATATATTCAAACCAAAGATAAATTTGTGAAAAATTAAGGTATTTGATCCCTATTATGCCCTACTTTATACATACTACCATTTATAATAACCATATGTTCAATTTCCAATAGTTTCAAATCTCAAGCACATTTGAGGCATCCAAGTCCACTCTTATTCTAAACATTCACTTTCACATACATCAAGCACTAGGTGGGAGAACTACATTGGACTTGATCCCTCCTTAGAATATTGGTATGTAGGAAAATATCTACATAATAGGATATTTAGGATGTCTAGTCCACACAATAAATTATTTATTATGCCATAATTGTAAGGAGAATAGGTTTTGCACATCAAATCAATCTTTCTAGGTATAATACAAAGCTACAAGTTTCAATCACATAGGAACATAACATACAAACATAAGTATATGAGCTCTTGAAAAATAGGAATAGTCCCACAAAGGGGACTTAGTGCCACATTGAGGACACTACACACATATGACACTACTATCCTGACTAGGCACTACTATCTAGTTAGTATATGAACACAAGAATATCCTTGACAACATAGACTACTTCCCAAATTTTAACTTCAAAAAATTAGATCTTTCATGACAATCAATTTTCAGATAAGTCTCTATTTATCCTTATTTATTTTTATTTATATAAATTCAAACAAGGTAAAAATCATAGAAAATAGTACTTAATTATTTAATATTTGTTAAATGATTTAGACATATTAGACCTTTAACAAAACATAAGAATTACATGTATAAAACCCTTAAATGTTAAACTAGGTTCTTTCTATAGAGGATGTCCCTATTTATATTTTATGTTGTAGATGAGTAGTTCTTAATTTAGCTTCCTTCATAGAAGGAATAAATAATCCTTTATCAACATTAATTCCTTTTCTCTTCAACCATTTTAGATTTTTGTTTAGCACACCTTAAGTTTTGTCAATGAGTGAAGTAGATTCTTTCTTGTGCCAATCTACTCTTACAAGTGGTTTTGATTCAATCACATATTTATCATAGATGAGGTATAATAAATATTCATCATCTGATATATTTTTGTTATTATTCTTGAATATATCAAAAACAATATCTTGTTCTAGAGTGAATCGTGAATAGTCATGGATTTTCACATCTTTTTCATCATCAAATTCCATCCAATAATTTGTAATAAATGTACATGTTGATGTGAAGAACCAATAATATTCTGAGCTAGTTCCTAACATCAAATAAAGGTTGGATTTAAAATGATTGAATAATAACTTGAGTCATTTATTCATCAATTAATTTTGTGTTGGGTAAATAAACACACATATATCAACCAATAGAGATATGAATTTTTATTGTAGACTTGTGTTTATAAGATAATAGATTGTGTGTTTCCAATTTCACTATTCTAGGAATAATGGAGTTTTATTATTGTTTTATTTAAGGGTATTATTAATAAATTAGTATATAATATTACAATAATTACAATCTTGATTCTTATAATTTATCTATATTTTAAAACTTTCTAAAAATAGATATAAATAAGGAGAAAATATAACTTATCTTTAAATAGGTTGAGATGGTTGATATAAGGTCTAAAATTGGCTATGCAAGACTAGGATAGTATCATGAATCAGAGTCTAGATTTCACCTGGTGAAAGTATAGAAACACTAAAAATATGACACTTTAGGGTTTGGTGTTATCATCCACTCCCACCACTATTATTCAAATTGGTCATAGAGACCTAAGATTTTTAGGTTCTTTGCATTATTCCTATATGAGCCTACCTAGGATATCTTGAGTTTTGAATGTTGATGGAGCTTTTTATAGATATGATTTAATCCTCAAACCCTAACCCTATACCATTCTTGATAAAGAGTTTGAATCATTTGAGAATGGGGGGTTAGTGTGTTTAATATGTACTAAACATGTGATCCACACCCCTTGTGTGGGCATGTTGTCTATAAACCAATACTCCAAAGAGAAATCAAGTTGTATTTAGCTCTCCCACCTAATGTGTTTTTTTTAATAGTGTGATGTAGATGAAATAATGCTAAATTCAAAGTGATTGAGGTCGATATGGATTGATATGAGAGTTTGAATATGTTTAAAAACTATTTTGGGTGATTGTGTGTAGAGAATAGGGAAGTTTACCTTAGTATCTTGCTTGTATTCTTTCTTGCTTTGTACGATTTTTCACCCCTTTCTAAATGAACTTTGAATGGGATTTTATAGGGAATAATTAGTCATGGTTTAAATGTATTCATGCTAGGATGACATAATGAAGAATAAGAATCAGATGGAAATGACCATTTGGGCTCAAATTGTAAAGGGATAGGAGTGCTAAAAATAAAACACCATAGGGTCTTGTGCTATAGTCTAGGTATGGGACTCATATCCTATAGGCTTCGGACTTAATGGGATAGGATTGGCTTAGTAAATAGAGTCTGATTGAGCTAGAATGATCATTTAGAAGGCTAAAAATGGTTGGTGAAGAGTGAAAATGTGTCTATAAGTGTCACAAAAGCATTCAAGAAGGAGCTATAGATAGGGTGTCACAAACCACACTCAAACTATCATTTTAAACATTTTATATGATTAAATTTACCCCCCTTTATTTTAATGATGTAGTAAAGTGAAATATTAGGATAAAGGAAAATTAGAAAGCATACCTAAACTTACTTTCAAGGGTGAAGTCCATGAATATGTGTGATGTTGAGTGTGCATAGAGAGAACACATTGTGAAGTGTGAATCTACATGAGAAAACAAAGAGTAGATCAATTCTTACTATACATGTTATGTCTAAAATAAGAATGTACAAAAGATGGGTAAAAGAGAGAGTAAGAGAAAGGAACAAATACACCTCACTAGGTGCATGAACCAATATAAAACCTATTGTGAAGTTGAGTGATGTTGTAGTGATGTTGGGTATGTGATTAACCAAGATTACTATCGTGAATGGAACTGAGTGCTCAATTCCTCAAAGGTAGCTCAATAATATAAAGATAAGCCCTTTGGCTCTGTCATCACCCATTTAATGAATATATTTTATCATGCATGTGTTAATTAATGTTTGGACTATGTGTTTAATCCCCCTAAGTATGTGGCTTAAGAATACAAAGGCTAGCTAGTCCTTTAGTTGCATTGTTACCCACTAAGTGAAGCTCTGAACTCATAATGGTATGAATGTGTGTCATACGACATGGCTCTTAAAGCCCATGAATGCTCTGTAATTTGACCATGTGGTATGGATAGAGAAATGTGTGCTGAGAACTAAGCTAATATTGGCCACTTCAAAAGGTGGAGATTAGGCTTATATGAAAGCCACTCTGAAAATGGGAACTAGGCTTATATGAAAGCCAATCCAAAATGATAACAACCACTTGTAGATGAAATAAGGCATGTAACTGCTAAGAGTACTTGGGTCATATAATGAACTAAATAGAAAAGAAGGTAAATGTGCCTTACACATTTCCCCCAATTAGTAGTGTCTGTAACATGGATTCTAATTTAGAAGTTATACCAACTACCCAATATAAAATTGGAAGTGAGATCCATCATGCCATGCATGATGCCCCATATATCTAGATTATTTGATAAAAATTATACTAAAACTACCCAATCTAAATTAAATTGTAGCTGATAAAATTGTAACTAAACTTACCTTTCTACTTGTTTCTAGAAATTTTGTGTTTTCTATTGTTTGGATAGGAGCACTAAAAACATGACACTTTGATGTCCAACATTATAGTACAAGTATGGAACTCTTGTCTTTTGCTATTTATGATCACTATTCTATGTTTACCACTATTTTCTTGGTTTTTTCTACCTAGTTTAGGTTTTGAATGTTCTAAAAACTATTTTTTGATCGGTAGAAGGCTTTGATCTCTATGACAAAACCCTTGATTGTTGACCCCTCTTTTGAGATTAGGAATGAAAACCCTTAAATGATTGACCTTAGAATAAATATCCCTATAAGTGTGTTAAGCTAAGAAATACATCATATAGCAATGATAATTAAAAAGAATTCTCAAGATATTACATAGTTTGTATTGGATATTATTAAATCGATAGGGGTATGCATAGATAGATGTAATAATGTAATAACATGTGTAGTATACTAAATTTAAACTATAAATTTTAGTTTTTATTTATCAAGGATGGATGGAGTATGATGTCCATCATGACATCTAGGAAATCAAGATAATGCATGATGTGGATCATGGCATTGAAACTAATTGAGAATCAAAATAAGCATACAAGGCAAGAAGCAAGAAGCACAAAAAATTGGCCAAGGGGATAAACAAACAAGAAACATGGGCACATGCCAATCAAATTAGGAAAGCAAGCATACAAGGCATGTTCAAATTCCCACATATACATATAGTTGAAAATAGGCAAGGTTGGTACGAGGGCCACAAGCACATAAAAGAGAATAAGCAAAGGGCATTGGCAAGTGTCCTAAGACACATATAAGAGAAAAAATAGTAACTAAGAAATGCAATCACATATATCTAATCAAATCAATAAAGGAAAGTATGTAAAAGCTA
Organism: Torreya grandis; assembly: GCA_037957365.1. Lineage (NCBI taxonomy): Eukaryota > Viridiplantae > Streptophyta > Pinopsida > Cupressales > Taxaceae > Torreya > Torreya grandis. Next base: position 2,746,129 of record JARHVA010001524.1, on the reverse strand, counting down.
TAAACACTATTGCATTAACTAATCAAAGTAAGAAGTGAAAGTATGAAAAACATTGAGTACAAGACTTGGTATATTTTAATAAATACACAAGTGATATATACTAGTGAATGTTGATAGAGTAATCTATGTAAGATACAAAGTAATGTATGTCAACATGTTAACTAGAGTGTGTGGTGTAGGAATGACATAACCTAAATGGTGTAGTTATGTATAAGATACCCCTCATGGGTAGATATATTGATGTATGTCTTGAATGTATAAATAGGATACCCTCTCAATGGGTATATTAAATAAATCAAGGATCTAGGTGTCACTACACACACTTAAAGAAGATCAAGTGAATCATGGTAATATAGATCAATTGACAAACAATAACATAGAGTAGAGAAATTTAAGTCTACCATGGTAGTAGAAATGTAAAGCATAGATAATGCATACAGTTGAAATGTTTTTGGTGTTTTTAGTTTTTTGAATGTTTTTCTATTTCAAGTTATTTGAATGTTTTTGTATTTTTGAAATAAGCTATGTATAAGAAATCATAAAGAAAATTTTTACAATAAATTGAAAAGAATTTATATACAAGTAATTGAAAAGAAACTATGTACAAGTAATTTGAAAAAATACGTATAAGTAAGAAGAAAAGAAACTATGTATAAGAAATTGAAAATAAGAAATATTTACACAAATGACATAAAAGACTAGGCTAGAAGGGGTAAAGGGTTCAAGGATGGAGCCCATTAAGGATATAGATGGAGGAATGGATCATAAATATTATCAAATGCCTCAAGATCATCATCATAAGTATCTTTATATGTTACAGATTCTATATACATGGTGGCTATCTCCTTAGGTATCAATAAGATTTTTGATCTTTATGTAGGTAGAGATCTATCACTCATAATGGTGTCATCTTACTTGAGTCAAAATAAACGTTACTCTAGTGGTGAAGATGTTGATTCTCCTCTAGGATGTTTATCTTTGGTAATAGATGACTTTAGTGGAAGTGAAGCTAGTACTGGTGGTGATGTAATCTAAATAGTAACTTGAACCTATAGTTTATCCAGTCTTTATTATAAAGTTGTACATGATTTGGTGTCATGTCTTATGATTCTATGAAATAGATAAAATGGGTGACCATCCTACCATGATAACTTGATAATAGATCTATGTCATATTATAGGTACTGTGATTAATCTATAATCAAGTAACATCTGTATCATAATCTATGGTTGATGTTGTGTGTTTCCCACCTAAATATAAATAGCTAACTCTATATCCATAGAGATAACCATGTGAACTATATGTGCCAAGTGATCTATATGTGGTTGTGAATGTGTAATATATCTTAAGAGTGTGGTACAAGATGCTAAGAGTGATTCAGGATGTGTGATGAGGGATATAGAGTCATCATGGTACTCTCTTGGGCTAACTAGTGTAAATCTCAATCCACATAAATAGTCATCTATGAATGTAGGTGTCATATCATCATTTTAAGTAGCTTGAGAATCTATATCAACGTTATGCACATATGGTAGGTCAAAATTTATGATAAATGGTAACTATGATATGGGAGTCTCATCAACTATAGTAGTAGAAGATGGAAATGTTGTGAGAGTATTTATAACTGATGAAGTAACTATGAGTGTCAAAGGAGTTGTATCTTCAAAATTAACTGGTACTACTAGAATTATTAGTGATGATTGTGTAATTATAATAGGTGTAGGAATTATGACTGATGGAGTAATTAGAATAGCTAAAACTACTACAAGTGGATGAGTATCTGGAGTTAAGGAAATAACTCTAAGTGGAGTATAAGATGTGCTAATATCTCCTCATATGAGATGATTGAAAAATAATTAAAGATGACTCTATAATTCTAAAATATCTAAATGGTTGGTTATCTATTGGGCATGTGTAAATTATCTTTCATGGAGAAACTTAATACATTGATGAAGAGTAGAATGAACTACCCCCATATTATGTATCCAAGGTCATCCAAGTAAAAGGTTATAATGAAGAGGACCTGGCATGACCTAGAACTATATAGAGAGAGTTTTGGGCCCTACCATGATATCCAAAGAAATGGTGCCTAATGTTTATCTTGGAATATCATCAAACCCTCTAATTTTATTATATAAATTTTATATGAATAACATATCTACTCCCATGGTCTATAAAAATTTAATATTACATATATTAAGCCCAAAACCACTATCAACTAGAACTCTCTTAACTACACTAGTTTTGACTTGAGCTTATATGAATAGTGGTAAATTTTGATCAATAACTATCTGAGAAGGCATGTCCTCATGATAAGAAGAAATAACATCTTATATAGTTTTTAATGTGTTGAACAACAATGTAAAATAGGAAGGTTCTAAATTGATAGGCATATACGTCTAAGTAAGTGCCTGATAAATAATGACCTTGAACACATTTAATTTTTGGAGTAGTTCTAACATGGAAATATTAGCTAGTGTATTTCTCAACTAATCAGAAATATCATATTTCCTATGCAAATATTCCTATGCAAGTGGGTTCAGCCTAGGATGGGAAGGAATAGGAGGGTTATGAGGTTATTAAATAGGCAAAATAGGCATGGTGGCACATCGAATAAGAGATCTAACTGCATTATCTACTAGTCATATAGGACTAGTAATAGCTATGGAAGGAGAGTGAAGATAATCGATAGGTCAAGGTGGTGGAAGGATAAATGGTGTCAACTAGGCTCTCTGGAGATGGGTAGTGACCTAGGGAAGAGTAAAATGGACCATGTAACATGACTCATCATGGGATAGAGACTCTAAGGAAGGTGAAGTAAGATGTATCTTAACATGTTTAGTAATTAATTTCTTACTCTCATCCCATATTATAAAAATTAAGCATAAAAGGAAAAGAATGAAGATTTTCATTAACATATAGTAGACTTCATCATTCATGTATATGATAGGACCCACTATGGACTCCTTTTTATTTGCAAGATAAGTTTTGAAATGAGTGAAACCCATTCTTGATTTTATGTGAAATATGATTTGTATGTAAGGTGATACCTCAAAATCAAAGGGACCTAGTAAGTTTAACTACATTTGAAAGAAATTATTTTTAAAATTACTAAGGTAAATTTTAAAAATTAAATGGAAATTCTAATTTATATATGTAATTAAAAAATCAAAAAAATATTGCAAAAATCAACAAGATTTTCCTAGGGTTTATGGGGTTTTTGTGCGTAAATGAAGTAAGTTGGGTTCACCAAATGATTTAACTATTTTGGGAATAATGCATTTTTATTCATATTTTAGTTGAGCATCTAGATTAATAAATTGATAAATAATATTACAATACTTATAGTCCTAATTTTTATATTGTATCTATCTTTTTTACCTTTATAAAAATAGCTATAAACAATAATAAAATATAATTTATATTTAAATAAGATAAGATGGTTGATATAGGGTCTAAAACTAGATATGGAGGAATATGATAGTGTCATGAATCAGAATCTAGCTTTCATTTGATGAAAGGGTAGGAACACCAAAAATAGGACACTTCAAGGTCTAGTGTTATTGTCCACTCCAACTGCTATTATCCAAACTAGCCATAAAAACATGAGATTTTTGGGTTCTTTGAATTGTTATTATGTGAGTCTGCCTATAAAATCTCAAGTGCTAAATGTCAATGGAACTCATTATAGAGAAGATTTAATCCTCAAACCCTAACCCTCCATCATGCTTAATAAATGGAGTTTGAATCACTTGAAAAGGGGGGTTTGGTTTATGTAAGATGAACTAAATTTGTGATCTACAACCATTGTGTGGGCACACTACCTACATACCAATACTCTTTAGAGGAATCAAGCTATATGCAGTTATCCCACCTAATGTGTTTTGTGCAATAGTGTGATGTATATGCAATAATGCTAAACTGAGAGTGCTCAAGGTGACTAGGGACTAGTATGAGAGTTTGAATATGTTTGTAGATGTTTTGGGTGACTGTATGTAGAGAATAGTGAAGTTTGCCTTAGTATTTTGCTTATATTATTGCTTACTTTGTAAGATTTTTCACCCCTTTCTAAATGAACTTTGAATGGGATTTTATAGGCAATAATTGGTCATGGGCTAAATATATTTACACTAGGCTGACATAATGAAGAATAAGAATCAAATGAAAATGAAAATGAAAATGACCATTTGGGCTCAAATTGAAAAGGGATAGGAGTGTTAAAAATGGGACACCCTAGGGTTTGGAATTATAGTCCTGATATGGCACTCCTCTCCTATAGGCTTGGGACCTGGGGGGATAAGATTGGCCTATGAAATAGAGTTTGGTTCAGTTGTAATGACCATTTAGAAGGCTATAGATGACTAAAAAAGAATGAAAAGGTGTCTATAAGGGTCACACAAGCATGCAAGAAGTACCTATGGATAGGGTGTCACAAGCCACACTCAAACTACCAATTTGGACATTTTATATGACTACAGTTTCAGTCAATCATCTCACTAGTTCCATCAAATACCATCTTTCATTTACTTATCTCAAGAGCATGTATGAAGAAATTTCACATTCATATATTTTAAAGTAGGTGAAATTTGGGGATTATATGAACCTTTTTCCCCATCTATAAATCTCTCTAGAGGCCTTAATTTATATCTTAAATTGTATGGTTTTTGTTTGAACATATAAACTTACATATTTTAAGAATGCATCATTTAACCTAAGGAAATGACATGAACTTTCATTCAAAGAGTGTTGAGGATAGAAGTCATATATTTTAGTAGTCTACATATCACCCACTATATTCATACCATGTGTAGAATAATGTACATGTGAATTAAATCACTAATCAGCTATCCCTAATCAATGTATAACTTATTCTAGTGGATGATCGATATGTGCTTATACATCCATGTTTGAAAATTATTTACATTTGGGATTCCCACTAATCTATGCAATAGTGTGATCATGTCATTGACCTCATTCATGAATTAAAATCTAAAAATATTCTTGGGTAGTCTTTTTGATTCATGCATATAATTTATAGAACATTGCTTATTTACCCACTTTAAACATGAGAAAGTATTATAATCCCAAAATTATGGAGTAGATGAAAGATTCAAATTTATCTAAGTATTAGATTAACTATCATTTTATATTTTTAACTTCCCTTTTTTTACATCATAGTATTGGGCCATTATAAACACTACTTTTGGACATTGTACCAAAATAAGAAATGTAGTTGCTTTAGATAATACACTATCATGGATGATTTTCCCATAATATATATTATAAACACCATTGATTATGTTCCATAATTATTCCTTATTAATGTGGCCTAAGTTAGTATTCATTATCTCTTCAACATTTGACTCTATGGGAGGTAGAACCACCCTTGAAATTGATACTTTATTTATTTATCTTCTTCTAATTGGAGACTCTTCTTAGTAGGGTTATTATCAAAGTGATTTTATTGGGGTTTTCCTTGATTAGAGTTTTGAATTTTGACATCTAATGAAGATAACTTTCTTGAGAGAGAAACTAGACCATGAATTGACCTTGTGGAGGAATATACAAATTTGAGTGTGATTTAGTAAGAGATAGATTTCAGGGTGTTCACATGCACATGGTGTTGTATATTAGTATATTTAGTAGAGGATAAAAATATTATAGTGTTCTTAGTAACGTGTCATATTTTGAGATGTGTAAAATAAAGTGTCAAAGTCTAACAAGGTATTTTATAGGGTGTCAAATTTTGACAAAGTGTTTTTTAGGCTCTTAGATTCTAAAAAGTGTACTAACAAGCTTCAAAATATGATGACATGCCTAAGAGCTATCTATATTCCATAATGTACATAGGTAATTCCTAGGGTTTGATGGATGTTTAAACAACCTTATGAATATGGATGATGTCTATAACATGAGCAAATCCTTACAAGATGTGTCATGGGAAAATTGATCTCAACAAAGTGTTATGAGGATGTTTTGAGAAAATGAATAGGTATTGGAGATCAGCCTAATAAAAAAATGCCATATCTAAACAATTATAAACCGTATTTTTTTTTTTGAATTCTAAATTCATCCAAATATATGAAACACTTGTAATTTTGAAGATCATGAAAATGCCAAATTTGTAGAATGAGAGCAATGAAGTGCTGAAAATGTAAGTGATGAGGATTAAAAATTGGGTGAAATGAAAAGGGATATATGAAATTTTTTGGGTTCAAATAATACATGAGTGTGATGGTTTATAGTGTAGTAATGGTGTATATTAGGGTGTTTATGAATAGACATCATAATCTAGAGTATATGTTTGCAAAGGTATCAGATCTTGGGAGGAACATGAGCAAGAATAAAAATATGATAGATGTTTTGGCAAACGTTAGATTCCACAAGCATGACTATCAAGTGGTTTAGATTAGGTATGTGTTTAAGAACCTATCAAGGTCCTATGTATGTTAACACACACTTTAGGTTATAACATCTTGTTAATGAATAGTTATAATTCTAATATGTGCTAACAAAGTGGCTAAAACCTGACAAAACAAAGACTTATTAAATTTTTTGTATTTGATAAAATTTTCTTCAAACATTTAACCAAGTGTTGAATTTTAATGATGAATATCTACAAACATTTTCACTTAATAAAATGGTGACTTTGAATAATTTTGACTCAATTTAACCACTTATAAATTAAAGATTTAACACTTTTAGTTTTTTTAATTTTGTTCAAAAATAGAGAAAATAATTAGATATGACTAGGGACCTCAAATTATAAGGGATGAGAGAATAACTCCAGACTCTAATTTTTTAGACTAGTGTATTTCCATAGGGTTATGGAGTCATTTGTCTTTGTCAGAAAGAGAAACTTAAGACAAAGTAGGAGAATTGTAGAATTTGTTTAATCACTATTTTATTTATTGTTGTAAATTCTTGAGAATTTCTATGTAACTAACATTTTCATGTCCTAATTTTACCAATTGGAAAATAGTTAGCCTATCTCAATTGTATGATAAATGAACACATTCTACACTAGATCCTATATTTTGAAAAAAAAATATATCATGATCTTTCAATTGATAACTAGTTTACCTATCTCAATCATATGAGAAATGAACCTCTGTTATTGGGCCATATATCCTATTCATGATAATTTTATATGTTTATCACATATTCTATGAAAATGTACATATTTTCGAAATTGAATATGATTTACATTATAAAACTTGCATGAGACTTAAGATGTGCAGTTCATCTAAAATCAAAATAGGCCTTCAACGAAATATATGTTAGAATGCTATACCTTTGAATAATTATTGTGTATTTATGATAAAGGAAACCTCTTATCCACTTGTGAAGTAATAAATATTTTGACTTATTTATATAATTCATCTAATTGTTTACTTAGAGTTTACAAGAAGAAAAAAAAGATATAAATATATTCAAGAAAAGGGACCAATACATAGAGAGGAGGAAATAATAGACAAATTGTTGTATTATTGAAAAATAACACACACATGTGCCAAAACTAAGATAGAAAAAGGAAACAAGCCAATTTTTTCATGTACATACTTACATGTAGGTAACTACTTCTTTCAATTTAAGTACTAATTGAGATATTTCCTAGTGTAGGACAATAGAAGATGTGTGCCATCAAGATAAGTTAAGTAGATAGTGTTTTTTTCCATAGAATTGCATGATTTTGAAGGGGACAATCTATAATAAATAAAAATTATTGTGACTTCCTTTTGGTTCTCTATACTTATCCCACATAAGAAGAAGATATCTCACTTGGAAATCTATTTTATTCACTTTCTTGCTAAAAAAAAATTTAAATTGAGCCTGATGCTTGGAAATTATGTCAAAAACTACACATATATCTTCTTAAAGCTTATTAAAAAAGATAACTCTTTTATCTACATAGATTTAAAATTTTTGATACTCTACAGCCCTAGCCAACTAAAGTGTAGGAAATTCAACTGTTATGGTAATTTTTGCATCTTTCCCATAGATAAATTTAAATATATACATACCAATGGATTTATTCATTATTATGATATCTACCCATAATACAACATATAACATTTTGTGCCAAATTCCTTTGATTTTCATTAATAAAATTGTGAATAATTGTGACTCGGTTCTTATTGAATGACTTGGCTATACCATTTACCTATGGGAAATAGTCCAAAGAATGAGACAATGATATTTCATATCCATATCAGAATCTAATTAGCTCTGAAGAGTAAACATATGAGGCATTATATATTATGATCTTATGTGTAACACCATATCTTACCAATATATTCTCCTTGATGAAGTTATAAAAAACTTCTAAAGTTGTATGATTACATGAGATGGATTTTACCCATTAGGTGAACTAATATGTTGCAGTGAGAACATGTGTATATCACTCACTTGAATGAGGATTCCTAGTTATAATTAAAACCAACCCCCATTGTTTAAAATTTTATTTTATCACCACTAGATTAAGGGGAAATACTACAAGTTTTGGTCACCCAATTAACTATTTTTTGGCCTTACCTTTCCTTACCCATTCATAAGAGTCAGTAAATAATGTAGGATAATAATAGTGATCTATTAAGATCTTATATGTTGTTATTGGAGAAAAAAATGGACTACCACAAGATTTATCATGAAAATATTGTAAGAGTTTTTTCTATTGTTCACTATCAGCACACCTTAAGAAAAAGCCAACAATGCTCTTTTTGAATAATGTGCCATCCTAAATCATATATTTTATAGATTTTAAATTGATTGTCATATGTTGTTTTAAATCCATATGGAATTAACATTATACATATGTAAATAAGAAATCAATATATTCAAACCATTCATTAGTATAATCTATAAAAAGGACAAACAAAAACTCTTGTTCATTTTGATCATTAGAAGCTATTGAAGGGATTATAAGAGAATCTTTTTGTTTTGATATAGCATAAATAGTCCTTTTCCTCAAACCATTTTTTTAAAATTGATATCACTATCATATTATTTTACCTTTGTTATCTAGTTACCTCTCTTAAATCCTAGATATTATTGAGTCAAAATATATTTGACTACTATACTTGGCACCATTACAATGTAATGCGAATCCAAAATATAACACCTAAACTATTTGATAGCTTTCATGACCATGTATTCCTTTTTATATTCTTAAGGATATTTAAATTCATGATATTTCAAGTTAAAACTCATGAAAGTCATGGGATATTCAATACCTTCATCATTTTTTTGAACTAGTATGGCTGAGAAAGTATGTTCTAAGGAATAACAATAAATGAGAACTCCTTTTTCAAGTCTAGACAAACCAAAGTTGGTGCACAAGCAATAATAGATTTTATATTCTCAAATTCCTATTTTAATTCATTATCACCCTTGAATTAGGGGTTTCCTTCCATCATATCAGAAATGTGCCTTGTGAGCTTTACAAAATCAAGAATAAATCTTCTTAAGAAATTCTTCTTTCTAAAATAATGAATGCACACCTAGTTTACTAGTTAGTAGATACAACTTATGGATTTATTCAACTCTTTATAGATAAATCTTCATTTGTTATTTAGAAATGATGTTCCAAAAAGTTTTTCCTTCAATTACCCATAAAAACATATTTTTAGGGTTGAAAGGGATACTGTGCAATAGAAATTTTTTTAACACTTTCTTTAGGTGCTCATAGTGATCTTCTCTTATTTTTGAAAATCACACACACCAAAATTATCTTTTTCTTAATATATTTAAATGCAAGATCTATGACCCTATAGAATGTATCCCCTAGATTAATCAAGACAAATAAAATTTGTAGATATGAAAAATTAACCCATGAGGTTATGAAAGATATTTTATGTTGATCTCATCTATCAACCTCAAACTTGTTGTAACCTTAAAATACATCCAACATCAAGAGCATTTATATACCTATAAATTATTAAAATATTTTATCCTTGAATGGTAATGGATAATTATCTTTGAGAGAAGTTTGATTCATATTTAAAAATTCTACATTCTAATTTCTCCCTTATTTTTGCAAACTCACATAATATTATAAATCTAATTTGAGTGATGAATGGGTAATACATGAAAAAATCATTCCTACAATATTTGGATTATAGTATCTTTTATTTTGTTTTAATGGTTTGACATTGAGCTTAAGTGGAATTATGTATCACATTTATTTGTGACGAAAAGACTTGAGATATTCATTTGAATATGCAATAATGTCAATGTATTTTTTATTAAAACTAATTAATTTTATCTTTTCTTCTGGTGAACAACATTTTCCAATGTTAACAAGAATGGGTTATTCTTTAGAGCCAATATTTTATTTCTCATAATCTATTAAATTGAGATAATATTTCTACATCTTCATTTTGATGAATCTGTCATGTTTGTCAAAAATTTATTCCAATGAGACCAAACCTTTAGGAATTTTATTTCCTTTTAGTTTGACTTGGAAGTCACAATAACCATGCATTTTAATTGATTAGAAGGAAGGGTGGATAATATTCCTTATAAATTATCCTTATTTTGTGTAGGATTTTTACCTTTGATAAAGTATACTAGCCTATCAAGATGATTTGGATATGCTCTCAAATATTTATCTTTTGACATCTGAATTTTAGTCTTGTTAACATGTTCAATTATATTGAAAGTGGGTAAACTAGTAAAAGAACATTCCATAAGATGAGATATATTAGCATTATTATTTAAAATACAATTATTTTTAGGATAACCAATTATTCAAGGATAACTTATATGATTTAGCTATTGGTTTTTTTCATTTCATTTGAACAGGAGGTGGTATTCCTCATGAAAGAATAAATTTTGTAGATTGTTATTTCCTATAATTTTTTTATTTATTTTGATTTTAATCTATTTTAAAGACCACAAATGACTAAATATTCATGTACTCAAAATTTTAATCAATCATTTTCATCTAAATTTAAATCTAGGAATACATTTGTAGAGTCTCCACCAGGTTTTTCAATTTCACATTCCTGAGGATCTAGATTTTTTAATTCATTTTATTCTTCAATCTCTTCATATCCAAATATTTATTTCATTTCCAAAATTACATTCATAGGTGGATTTTTATTTTATGAAGGATCTTCTAGTGAAAAATTAAATGAGGATATTATAATAGAGGATGAACCCTTTGAAAATTCAAATAGTTTCTTCTTGAAATGTCTTGATAAGGAGTTGTGATGGTTTTCTTAGGTAGTTACTTATTCAAAGTTGTTATATCATTAGACTATTTTTCAAAAAAAATCTATTGAAGATTTACCTAAGATATATATTTTACCTTAATATGATTATATTTTTATTTTTCCATCCATTATCATATCATATTTAACATCAATAGATAATGTTTGAGCTGTATTCAAATTAGCTAGTCTAGTTCTTCTCAATTGATAATTTACTTATGCCAAATGAGAGTTGATAAAGAAGAAATTTTGATTCTCCTCTATTGGTTTGGTAGTTATTTTTATTTTATGTATTAGTTTTTTGAATTTATCGACAAAATATCTCATATGTTTGTATCTTTATTTCTTCATTAGAATGAGTTGCACCAATAATGCATCTACATATTTTATTAGTTTTAATATATCTTCAAACTATGTTTTCGTATTATACCAATTGGTTACTGCCCTTGGAGGAAGATGATAAAAAAAATCTAATACTCCATTATGGAGAGTTTCAAAAACCACACTGCAACATCCTCATGTTCAACACCTAAGATTCCATATGCTACATATAAAGAATTAATATATTCATCTAGATGTTGTTTACCATCACCTAATTTTTTATATCAATTAATAACTTATAAATTAAAAATGAGAGTCGATAAATAAGCACTTATAATTCTCCTCTATTGTTTTGGTAGTTATTTTTATTTTACATATTAGGTTGTTAAATTTAGCTAAAAAATATCTCATAAGTTTGTATGTTTCTATAATCATTAGAATGAGTTGAGCCAATAATGCATGTGCATCTTTTGTTAGTTTGAATATATTTTCAAACTAAGTTTTCATATTATACCAATTGGTTATTTTACATGGAGGAAGATGATAAAACTAATATACTAATCCATTATGGAGATTTTAAATGAACAACCATATGTGACATACTCATGTTCAACACCTAGGATTATACATGCTACATATAAAGTAACAATATATTCATCTAGATGTTGTTTATCATCACCTAAAATTTTGGGGAAACTATTCCATGATCCTTTTCAAAATGTTTGTAATTTTCCTAAGTCCAACAAGCCAATTATATTGCCCCAAGTTAGAACCATGGTTGGAAAAGTTATTTGTACTAGTATAACAATGTCAAGTAATATAAAAGCTTGACTAATGATTATTCTTTCTTGTAATGGTTTACCTTTATTATGAGTTATAGGAATACTAACTATTTTTTTGATTTAGCCTTTTTTTTCAAGTTTTAATTTTAAATGAGAAGCCTCTTTTAATTTACTAGCCTTAGTGAATCATTTTTATCCTAGTTTTTACTATTGATGGGGAGCTAGTGCAAATTGAATAATTCTTTGATCTGGTATTCTTTGTTGAACTCTACATGTAGCTAGTGATTCATTTATTTGGGATAAAACAACACAATCTTATATGACCTATAATACCTCAATATCTCTATGAAAATGTGTTAAGCTAATTATACTATCCAGAACAAACATTATCAAATATGATAGAATATATTCTTTATGTCTAACTTAACCAATCAATATTTGGTTGAATAACTACTAATTGGACTAATTGCATGATACGTATATTAATTTTTTACTAATAAAAGTATTTGATCAACTATATGAGCTATTCTGCATGTTTGTCTTCTTACTTATCTTCTTGAAATAATATTAGTGTTTCCTTGGGAAATAATATCATATTTTTCTATATATTTATTATTGCAATGAAAATATTGAATAGATACAAAAAATGATATCCTAGGATAGTTGTCAAATACATGAGGTAATGTCTTCTTATATAGTTTCTCTCTAGTTCAAACTAGGCTGATGACTGAGATTTTAAATGGCCAAAATAGTCACAAATAAAATCTAATGATTTTGAGATATTTGTTGAGCTCTGTGGGATTCCCTGTGTAATAATTATTTCCACTCTTTTTTCATGATATAAATCTTGATTCAAAATCATTAAAATTATTTGAAACTAAGCTACATAAACTTCATTTGAGTCTCGGGCCAATATTTGATATGTGAAATGATGTCTAATTATGTAGACTACACTAAATTGAGTTTAGGTTGATAGAGTGGTCATTGACTTGATGGAAAATTCATATGTACCAATATCCCAAAATTTGGGTTGAATCAGTGGTACAAAAATGTGCCCCATAGTGGGTGCTAAAAATAGTTGGCATCAAAATTTATCAAGGGGAGAAATAGCTGTTTCACATTAATGTAGAAAAATCAACAAGACTCATGTAAATTATGACTTGATAGATCAATGTTTTGTTTGGTATGTATTAGGTAAGTGTAATAGACCTTATTTTTGTCAATTTAGAAGTTTTAAAGTCAGTAGATATTTAAATTATAGTCTCTAGAGTCTCAAAAAGGAAATTCCTACTAAAAATAGTATTTAAAAATTTAAACTTATTATAAGTATTTATATAGCCCTTAATAAACCTAAGTGATTTAAAAATTTATAATTAAACATTTAAAAGGTAAAAATTATCTAATTTCATGTTCCTAAGTGTCTTAAAATTTTAAACTCATAATTAACATGTTTAAACTTAACTAACTTATTAGTATAAATGTCTATGTTGGATAATAAGTGGAACTAAATACTATTCAAGAAGGTGATATAATAGGTAGACACATGCAAGGAGGCGATTACCATTAAAATATAAGAGTTTGGAATTATAGTATCATAGAATAATAAAATGGAGAGATAGGAAAAGGGGAATGTTGTAGTGTTTTTTTCTATAATATGTGATAATTTGTATATAGTACATGATGGTGTATGTAACCAGTTTGAAAATAAATGAATGGAGGAACTTTTTTTCAATAATTTTTTTCCAAACTTAGGATTTATTTATGTATGAGTGCATAGTGTTTTTTTATATAATTTTTATTCATTCTATAGAACATCAAAACATAGTACTGATAGTCATGCCATCAAGGACTTGTTGTGAACAATATAGACAATGAGCTAGTGTCAATTATTTAATATATTCCATTCACTAAAGTTGATTATCAAAGAATTAGTTAGATGTGTAGATTAAATTTGTGTTTAAATTTTTTTTTTTTTTTTGTATACTTCTCTTCATTGTCTATATACAAACCTTAAACCCTAAGGTAAGATTTTAGTGGGGGAAAATTCTTATATTTTGATAATGGATGAAGAAATTGTATTGAATACTTCGGTAGCCTTAAATTTAGAAGTGTAATAATATTTTAATGTATTTTCATAATTAATGAAAGAATACAAAAAGATTAGAAGGAAATATTAGTCTATAGAGTTAGAGATAGGGTTACTTAGTCATGGTAAAAATATTTTTATTATGTTTTCAATATTATTCAAAGATTTAATTTAATTGACAAAGAAAAATATAGTATGTAAGGTGAAATATAATTCAAGAGGATTCATATACATTTCTTAAAATTACAAAAGATATTATTTGAAATCTCTCATGTCTATACTATACAAGTGAAAATGTAGTTGATCTACAAATCAATCCTATATCAGAGAATATAAATCATACTTACAAATATGGTTGTTGGTACATTAAGAAAAGAAAGGTAATGACCAAGATCAATTTTATAGAACTGACCAAGGGGTCCTTTGCCATAATAATATAACTAAAGAGGCTTTCAAAGCCTCTAGTCAAGAAACACCATGAAATATCCTTATCTAGGTCCTATGTTTTCTATATTCATTAAGTAAATACAAAGTAAATCAAAATATAACCTAGTGCTCACAAAATCATGTGGCACAAAATGGGGATAATGAACATAAAATAAAACATGCATAAAATATCTATACTTAAGCAAATGTACAAGAAGTTGTAATGTATGGAGAGAAAATCATATAATATAAAAATGTAAATCTATTTACTTTGAGGAACAAAATTTAGGAATACTGACCTTTGAAAGAGGTTGTTTTCATATGTAAGGATAAAAAGGATAAATAAGATCTATGATACATGACTTATTTATGCATCTAAAAAACTTATCCATAAGACAAGATTCATATATCAAAGTGTAGTATTAAAACCCTAAGAAATGATCCTCAAGTAGAATGGTGGATAAGTAGATGCACAAATAATGATTTACTTATTTTTTATCTATAAATGGTAAAATTAATGTGTATATATAGATGACTATAAAACTAAACCCTTTTGAATTTTTCATTGATAGAGTTAGTCCAATTGACCCTTTTTTTAAATTGATAAAATCAAGTTAGGTCTTGGTATGGGTTGTTTGAGGATGACCTAGACATATAATGTGATAATATAATTTAAGTATAGGATCAACCTAGTCCAACATTGTTGCACACTTTCATTTATGTCATGTGTTTCAGCCTATCATTAATGTCAAAGTAAGTGTGAGGTCTTGTGTGTTCAAGAAGGCTAGTTCAGTCTTGGTTAGTGACCTATATGGTCTAAGGAGACTTAGTCAAAAGAGAATGATGGGAGATGATTTGGATTTTATCTTAGATATCTATAAGTGAATACATGATCTGAGGTTTGTGAGAATATTTTTGGTAGCATTTGAGCATGATATGTGTTTTTTTGGCTTGATAATGAGTCTTAGAGTGTATCTTTAATGGTAGGAAGGTCTCAAAATGGTATGGTACCTAATAGGCCTGTGTGAATAGACTAGTTATTAATCATAGACATAAATTATAGAGTAATGAATGGGGATGATATGGGTGTATATGGACTTTAATATATGAAATTATATATTAGATAATGTGATATAGATGTTTATTCAGTCACATGACTCTCAGAATGAACTAAATGGGTATTCTCTTCATTGGTGGTCTTCCCATAAACATTGCCTTAAGACCATAGGTGGGTAAATGAGGTTTCATGATCATGTTTGGTGGATTTTAAGATAATAAAAGAATTATTTTAGGTTTTAATT
>JARHVA010001524.1:2715000-2725000 GCA_037957365.1 Torreya grandis | reverse complement strand
TCTGAGATTCAAGTCTACTTGTTAAAAAACTAGGGCTTGTGATGAGTGGAGAACTCATGTATTGCTTCAGGAGATATTTGAGTAAGTTGTCATCAAGTTCAGATCCAAGGATTAGGTGGTAAGGTATGAAGGATCTTTTACCAAGTATTTTCAAGTAAGAGAAAGTCTACCTTTGAATATTAGATCAGATGAAGATATTAAGAATATTTAGGTAGGATTAAGAGAATATGATGAGCTACAAAGAAGGTTTGTGGAGTCATGACAGACATGTGTTAATTTGTTAAGTCATAAAGGCAATTTGAGAAATAGAAGATCAATCACTCTAAGGTAAGCATTTGGTAGGTTTTCTTTAGTAGAATTATTGAGCTAGAGTTAAAAAACAAGGTGATAGTTGTAGAGATCCTTAGTCATTGATTTCAAAGGGGGAAAGAGATCAAATTGATGGAGAAGTTATCTGTTGAAAAGATGTTTAGCTTAAAATTTGGTTTGCCATCAATGATAAAGAGGGATATTATTTCAAGTTGTCATTGATTTCATGTGTTTGAGCCTATCATTGATTTCAAAGGAAGTGTGAGGTAATATATATTCAAAAAGGCTAGTTCAGTCTTGGGTAGTGACATATATGGTCTAAGGTGACTTGATTAAAAGGGAATGGTGGGATGTGTAAGTACATCAGTGATCTAAGGATTTTGAGAAGATGTGTGGTAGTATTTTATCATGGTATGAGGTTTTTTGGCATGATAATGAGTCTTATAGTGCATCTATATTGGTAGGAAGGTCTTAAAATGGTATGATACCTAGAAGGCCTATGTGAATAGACTAGTTCTTAAGATAGACATAGCTTGTAGATGCATGATGGTGATAATATGGATGTGTATTTAATTAAATATATGTAATGAATTATTATATAATGTGAGAGATATTTTTAGTTAGTCACATGACTTTCAAAATGAACCAAAGGTGTGTGCTCTTCATTGGTGGTCTTCTCATATACCTTGGCTTGAGACCCTAGGTGGTAGATTGAGGTTTCATGATTAGGTTTGGAGGATTATAAGATTATATGAGAATTATCTAAGGTTTTACATGGTGTTTCAATCATTTTGGTGTGTTTTTATGTTTTGAGGTGAAGTAAAAATAATTAAATGGTGTTTTGAAGTCTCTCAGGCTCATAAATTAAAGTCTCCAAGCTAGAGAAGGTTTTATTATGATCATTGGCATGTGTAAACTCTACATGGTTTCATGATCCTTTTATTATATATGGGTAAGGGTCCTATATAATATCTCTAGGCATTAGTTTGGCATTTGATGGGAAATATTGTATGAATAATCGTTAACACTAGAATAGGTCTAAAACCCTTCTTTAAACCTTTATTAAGAATTAGTAAGGAAAATATTTTTTTAAATGGAAAAAAATATATTTTTAAGGAAAATTTTATGATTGTAATTGGTAGAGGAATATTTAAGACATCTCTATGTGGTAGTGGTTTATCAAGACAATGAGTAGAACCTATAGGAAAATGCTTGTTTCTGAAGAACTTGATATAAAAGACAAAAGTTGCATTAGAAAAAGTATAAAAATGAATGTATAGTTAATATTGAGAATTTTGTTTATTTTCCATGGTGTTATTTTGGAAATTTATAAAATTTGTGTCAAATATTTTGGTCACTCAAGTTAGCTTATTGCTAAATTGGGCTAATAGTGAAACCAATGAGAAAAACTAGTTAGAGTGAGAATGAGAGTAGGGATGAGTTAAAATGGATTAGGAATGGGTTCCATTTCTTAAATTTGTTTTTAAATAAATATAAATCATGTTAATATTTCTTATATGTTTTTAATTTCATTTAAAATGTTGAAAATATTGTTCATAAAATGACTTATCTAGAGAAGGTGTGATAGTGAAGGAGTAAGGTTCAAATATTGGTCTATATATCTCACATTTTGTATTAGAATTATATATATTTGTATTTTAAGATATGATAATGATATATATGGATAATTTTCATGAATTATTACTTATTTAATATGTCTACATAGGTGTTGGAAGTCATGTTCACCATGACTAATTCTTAAGATAGATTGATAGTTTTAGATATGCAAGATGAAGTGAAGATTTTGAAACTCTATGACATGAGTAAGTGTATCCAATGAACTTTATATTTTTTTGATATGTATATTAATTGTATATTATTTATTTAATGATAATAAAAAATATCACTTTAAGGAGTTGAGATATGGAAGCCAAAATGGCTTATTTGGATGTGTAAGAATAGTGTAAGAGAGGCTTAACAAATTGATCTATAAGACCAATGGTGTGTGTGTGTGTGTGTGTGTGTGTGTTTGCACGTGTGTGTGTGTGTGTGTGTGTGTGTGTGTGTGTGTGTGTGTGTGTGTATGTGTATACACACACACATATATACATATACATATATATATATATACATAATATATATATATACATAGTATATATATATATATATATGTATGTATGTATATATATGTATGTGTCTATATATATGTATATATATATATATATGTATATATATATATATATGTATATATATATATATGTATGTATTTATATATATATATACATATATATATATATACATACATATATATATATATATATATTGGATTATTTCATATAGATCAAAAATTAACTATAAAAATTCATGATATTATTTTAAATGTCCTTATAGGTGTTATAAATAGGTGTTATATATACACACATATATATATATATACATAGTATATATATATGTATGTATATATATATATATATGTATATATACATGTATATATATTTTATATATATATATATACATATATATATATATATATTGGATTATTTCATATAGATCAAAAATTAACTATAAAAATTCATGATATTATTTTAAATGTCCTTATAGGTGTTATAAATATCATTCATAATGACTGTGTTGATAAGCTTTTTGGCATTTCTATGTAGTCATATAATAGAGATGTGTTTGGATTATTTTTAATAGATTTAAAGAATAAATCTATTGTTAATATGTTATTTAGGTTTCAAAGGTTCATTTTAATGTACTCTTATTCAATATAATTCCCTATTCAAGTGTGGAGACTCAATTGATTATGACTAGGTTTTTGAGCAGTTAGACAGTTCTGAGTGGTCATGTTTCAAGAGTGTGTTAGATGCTTTAATACCTATGTGGAAGTGTTTCAATAACATGGTAATGAACCTGAGGTCATGGATATTCTATTAATGTGACTCAATTATATGGTTTTTTTAGCACATTTATTATATTCTTCGGTTATGTGAGATAGATGTTTTGGTAGTGAGAAGGACTAATAAAGAGTAGACCTAGTGACATGGTTCAAGAAGTCAAATAAGATAAAAAAATTTATGGACCTATATCTATTTTATCATGGGTTTATTTTATGTGTGTATTAATTGTTTCATCCATTAGAGGAAGCTTAAGATGTTCTAAGGGGTCAAAGTGGTAACATACTAAGATAGACCTAATTGCATTAGGTCTCCATTATGCCTAACAATGGTTATGGTCCTTGTGAATAGTTACCAACATATGTAGTGAGTGTTTCACTTATGAAACATGTGGATTAACCTATTCTAATAATTATCCAAGTATGGATAGATGTTTGGCCAACCAAGGTGGGAGAGAGCAAGAGTCAAGTATAAATACAAGGCATAATAGGCCTATTTGAGCTAGCTAAGGTGATGAATGAGAAAGTGAAGAAAATAGATCTTTGAGGATAAAAATTAGGTCATAGATACCATCAAGTGAGATAAAATGATCAAACATGAATATATTATATAATTTATGAGTTTTATTGACATGACCTAATAATCTTAGTAAGAGGCATGTTTGAGAAAAGAAGCCTAGAGGTTATATTGAGAGGGGTATAAGGTTGAGAAGAGTTGAGTGAGAGAGAATTAGAGTTTCATAAAAGATGTGTTCTTGATGTATTATATAGGATAGACAAGATATAATAGTTTAAGAATAGGTCACCATCTATTGGTCGAGCAATAAGGTGTCTTGAGGTGATCAAGCTTGTCTTGGCTAAGTTGGTGCTTAGTCAAGAGGGAGTGGGAGATGTATTGTAAGTTGGAGATTATAGAAGTGTCCTTGAAGTGGATGGTTTGGTTCCAAGTCACTTAGATGGTTGGAGCCTCCTTTTAAGTTGGAGCTTTCTAAAGGACTAGTTGAGTTGGTACTCCTTATGGGGTTGGTGCCTTAATAAATGTTAATTTATTATTTATAATATACTAGTCCAAGTGATTTTTTAGTGGGTTTTATGACCCATTAGGGTTTCCCACATATCTCTTGTGTTCATGTGTTTATATCTTGCTCCATACTTACGTAATTGCTTCTCTATGTATTGATTCTTTACTAATTTTATTTTAAATGTTAATAAATTATATATGGAATTTAAAGAGAAGTTTGTAATATAATTTACCCCCCTCTCAATGGTTATGATTCCAAAAAGCATTTTTTGGTAAATTTCAAAAATAGTTTTTTTATTAGATAGGGCATGTAAGGTAGTGAATTACTTGGAGGAGTGTGTAATGGAGGAGGAAAATCTTAGGGAAGTCTATAGGATATGTTTTTATTTATTAAAAGTAATGGTATAGGGAACACCAATCTTTCAAATCACTTATGGTTTGTCCACCCATTTCTTAGTGTACCCTTTAAGGCATGCACTCAAAAATATTAGGACTCGATGGGTCATTGCAAGAGAGAAAACATTAGTAATTGACAGAGTTTGAAAATATTATGTGTATGCATTTGCCACACTGTAAGCTTATCATGTGGCATGAAGGTGTAACATGGGATGGTGCTTCAGGAAAAGAACATAACAACACACAATGCTAAATTTACATAAATTGTAGTAACAAGTAAATAAGATAAATGAAAGATTATAATTGAAAAATACATGCCTTTACTTACCTTGGTACTATAGAATAAGAAGGAAGTGAAATAAATGTGAAAGTGTATAATTTAAGGAACATTAGGAAAACTTATAAAAATTAGTTAAAATATTTTTTTTTAGTAAAATATACATGTAATATGTGAAAAATATTATCTATAATGTCAAGATTCTAGAACATCTTGCAATTCATAAAAAGATCTAGTAGAAGTAAAGTTATGGTCAAAAAAGAGAATCTAATTGTACATAATTTACAGATAAATAATTTTGAATAATAAATATAAGTAGGGAAAAAATAAATTCATTTTTTTATTTTACTATTCTAAAAAAATATTTCCCTAAGAGACCATATTTGTGTTTAGAGAGCAACCATAAGGAGACAACAACTATGACATGGAGGATACCTAGTGGCCATAGTGGGTATAGTGCAAGTAAGGGACCTAAGCATTAATTTTATTTTTTTGTGAAATTTTAATTTCAAATTAAGATAAATATAAAAAATTAGATGTTAGAGGAAATTTAGAAACCAAAATTGACCCTAGGAAATTTTTTGGTAGACTAGGGGTAGAACAAGGTACTAGATAGGAAAAGATTGGTCCAATAATGCCTTAGGAATTTATGTTAAATTGCAAAAGTTCATCATAGACTAAGAATAGAGTTGGTAATAATAACATAGTTTTTAATGTGAGGTAAAATAGGGGTATGACTATGTAAAACTGGGATAATGTAGTATCGATGGAGGTGGTTGATTACATAGTAGTGGGAAAATCTAGTTGGAAATAGGGAAATAGACAACATAGTAGTTTGTGGTCGATGTATTTTATATAATGTGGATAATAAAATTTACTAAATGAGACTGAATATTTAGTAGAAGGCCAATATAGTATGCTATAACTAGGAAATGGTTTATTTAGAATCAAATAGGCCAATAGCATCTGGAAGAATCAACTAACTCTATAATAGGGGGCTGATGTAGTATGACAAAAACATGACAGGGATGACTTAGTAATAAATAGGATGATTATGTAGGAAATGGAGAAAAATAAAGAGATAAATCAAACAAACTAATGAAATTGTTAATTTGTAATTTTTGAGAAAAATTAAGAATGTATTTTGTTATTATGACATCGATATCTAATACATTCTCTATTATTTAATATTTTGTAGAGATGTCATAGATTTTGGTGTGTAGTGGATGTACCCTAGATACCATATTTATTGGAGGATTTTTCAAACATGGATAGAGTTTGACTAGTTGCCTTAGGTTTTTTAGGTTTCATGGAGATGAGATGGATCCTTCTAAGTGTTGATCTTGTTGTTATGTTACGAGGATTATTGCAAATATTGACCAACACATTTTAATGGGAGGTGGATGGGATACTATAGAGGTGGAAATCACCTTGGAGGATGTACATTCATTGTTTGGATTCCTTATTGACAAGATGCCAATGATATGTGATACAACAGATTCAAAAGATGAAAGATGAGGATTAGTGTAGTGGGAAACATGCTTACATAAGATCTATCATGGTATATGTGTTATCTTATTTTATGTTTGTATCATTACCATTATAGATATATAGAATGATATGATATGGCTTTTGACATCATGATTATTATGTCATAAGTTAGATGAAAAGGTATTGGTATACATAATAGTCTTGTGTTAGTCTATTTTAGACTAGGGTGATTTATATTATCTTGGTTATATAATTTGGGTCCAATTCATGCATGACATGTATGGGATGCTAACGTGGGGGAAAAAATAAGATGTTCCCTATCATTCTATTGAGTGCATGGATCTATGAGAGATTTCTTATGTATCAACCAGTTTGGTTACTGCATGTGGTCAATGATAGGTTACCTTAGCTTATGAAATGGAGGAAAGACCATGTAACACATGTCATACCTCATGTTATATATTTGTAGATTATCATATGAGAGTATATTGTATGGTAATTATACATTTACATTGCTACTATATGGCCAAGTTGGGCCACTATTTATACTAGTTTAGAGTGTGTGTAAATCATGGGCAAATACACTTCATGGGTGGAGACTCATCAAATGGTTTTTGTAACCTAAAATTTGAGATACCACATCTAATGGACACTCAAGTAGTGCCTAATTATTGGTAAAATCATGATATATAACCAAGAGGGAGAGGAGGTGTATAAGTACCTATCGAGATACATGTGATTAGGCCTTAGTGAGATAAACCATGTGTTGGTCAGGCACGCTAGTAGGGGACAAAAATTCTTAGGGGATATGATGCCATGTATGTCGATGTGATAGATTTGGGATCAAAATAAGGACCAAAATAGAGGTGATACTAATTATTGGGATATCAATAGAGATAGAGACATCATCAATGTAAGGATACACAAGCACTGGCTATCATATAGGGGAACCTACATCGATGTTAGGACATAATTGGTTTATAAAGAGGCCACTTAAGAGGTTTACATAATGGGCCCAAGTGGTGAATCCTAGTTTTACATTGGTATGAAGGTAGCCAACATAAGAGGTGATTGATAGGTGAGTAAATGATGAGATCATGGCTAGTGATACTAGCACTAGTGAGAAATGTTTTGATTTGGTTTATGTTTTTGATATAAGACATGTCATTATTTATGATAGGTAGATTATTATATATATATATATATATATATATATATATATATACACACACATGATATCTGATGTATATTTTATTTCTATTTTTTTATATATCATGGCTATAAAGGAGGTGAAATGGGGAGCCCTGATTATGGTTGTGGATCATGATATTTTGGATGGGGTGTTGTCACTTTATGACCCTACCACTTTATTTTATCCTATGCTTCATTTGACCTTAGATTGTGTGAGATAGTTTATAATAGTTGGAGATGTTGTGAAATAGATATAGGTAAAAGGTGTTAGTTTATAACCACCTATAAGGGTAGGAACTAGAGAGCCTCAATACTAGTAGGCCTTAGCATAAGATCAAGTCACACACATGGTGACTAAAATGAAACTTAGACATGTATAGGCCTAAGTGTCCAACCTATGATTTTGGTTTGTTATCTTGAGATCTTGGGATACCTCTTTACACTTCACCATTCGGAGGGGTCAGTCATAGGCATCGATGGGTAGCATGGTTAGGCGACAAGATAAATAGGATGGAGAAAGACCTTAGGGATGTAGCTATTGTATTTTGTACTTTTTTGTATCAAAATATGATATACATATATATTTTGATATTTACAATTCATTAATCTTTGATTTTTACTTATATTTATGTCGATGAGTAGATACATTTCTTTTCTATCACATATATTTTGATTTTAATGTATATGTTATGAGAAATATGTGATGGATATTTTATTTTCTATAATTAAGTGATACACATTCATGTTTAAATATAAAAGGCAAAAATGATTTATAAAATTATAATTAATCAAAAAAAATTTAATATGCAATATATCATGACAAGAAATTTGTAAAAACAAAAGATGAATAAGTATAAAAAACCAAAATGGTAAAGTAAATGGTAATAAAATGTTTTCAAACCATGTAAGAAAATTTCACAAAGTTAAAATAAAAAAAATTCATACTATATAATGTTGGTAAGTATATATTTTTTTTTAATAAAATGGAATACACATGAAAACCAATGGTATAAAAATAAATAATAAACTCAATCAATCATACTAAATCAAACTTGAAATAAAGAAAAAAATGTAAGTGTAATTCAAATCAATCATACTAAATCAAGCTAGGAAGTTTGATAAATTTAATAAAATGTTTGTAAACATACACACAATAAAAAAACAAGAAGACAAAAGTCAAGTACTTACGAATTAAGCATAAAACATACTAAATCAAGATGGGATGTATGCCAATGACATGGAAATCGTAATCTAACATAAATTATCTAAAATATGAAGCATTTAATTTTAATATGACTTGATTATAGTATGAATTATGTATTGCATTATTTTTTGAGGATGGAATGGTCCTATATATGGTCTTACACTAAAACTCACAAAGGGAACATGAATGAGGTGGAAACAACTATGGGAATGATTTTTAAAATGTGGTAATTTGGGAGGTGGACCTATTCCTATCCATTATTTTACACTTCAAATAATGATGGAAACACTAATGAGGTGTATGTTAATAAGTTTGAAATTAAGGAAGTGTTTTATTGTGGTAATTTGTGAGGAGAACCTAGTCATATCCATGGTCTTACGCTATAACTCACAAATGGAAACCCTAAAGGGAATGATCAGTTAACAAAACAATATTTCTCAAGGGAGAATATTAGGACTATTTAAATGGAAGAGGGAATGCAAAAAGTATGACATAGACATATTATGAAAGGTCCATATGAAACATGAGGCATACTAGGTAAAATGGAGAGACACTAATAGTCTAATGACCATCAAAATACAAAAGATACTTGCTCAAATAAGCACACAATTATATATAAAGATAGGTGAGATACTAAGATAAAATCATTATGGTTATTTTAATAATATAAATGAACCTACTTTCCCATAGAATGTTTCCCATTCCTTAGGAGGTCTTAAAGATCCATTGGTCTACTGTGATGATTGGGTACTTGTGTGAGAAATTAGGTATCACTTACAAAATTTTTTAAATTCTCCTATCCTAATCTACTAGCCCACCACACCATGATGGACCTTGGTTCTATCATGAGGCCAACTATGGATTTTTAACTTTAATTAGACATAGGATCTGTGCTATGAATGATATATTTTAGTGTAATTATACTTTTGAATTTGTATCTTTCCTTTTGTTTAAATGATTTATATTTTAACTTTTGTATAGATTTTATGATTCTTCCTCCATATGGATTTGGAATAAACAATATGAGTAATACAATTTATACACACAAATGAGCTTTAGACTTTTGTTTAAAGGAGACTAAGGAACCAGAGATATGACTAACTAAACAATTAGTCTTAACTATGAACCAATATGTAATCTCAAGTTTCAACCGTATGTATGCTTAGCATGTGAAAGGAAAACAAATGAATAAATGATACCTAAATTATATCAGTA
>JARHVA010001524.1:2352500-2710000 GCA_037957365.1 Torreya grandis | reverse complement strand
TTTTGGGTTAGAGGGGTCTATGGTCTATCTTTGGGTTTATTTTTATGTCTTTATTGTTTTCCCTACCTATGGTATTGATGCCTGTGATGAAAGAGAATGGGGAGTAGTTCTTGGCATGGGGACTAAAGTAGACATTGTTTTTTATTCATTAGAGGAATCCAAGCATATAAACTTGTATTTTATTTGCTTACTACCTCCTAGTATAGATATATACTTAGTTAATTATTATTTTACTTTAATCAATTCAACTGTTGGAGGTTGAACTGGGAGCACTTGTGATTCTGGTTGTGTTGAGGTAAGCATTTGTTCTTCCTCAACTTGTTCCTCTTAATTTTCAATTAATGTTACCTTAGCTACTAACTATTATTGGTCTTAAGTTTGGATTTGATATTTTTGGGGATCTATCTCCTCTCCTTATAGTTGTTATGACTTACTACCACTCCATAAATCTAAGGATCTCCTTACTCCAAGAGGTAGAATTTTAAACATTGCTTCATTGAGTGTTAGAAATGGTTCTACTTGAATCACTCTTAGAAAGTGCTCTCTTAATCCTATAGTCATTGACCTTTCCTTGACCTCCTTTTCATCCTATAAATTTAGGAAGAGAAAATCATAACCAATTGGCTCATGCTTGTAGTCCAAGCCAAGGGTATAAATTTTATTTTAGACCTTGTCATGAGGGTCCTAGTCTTTGTGAGGAAGGGTGGGTAATGCATAAGATTTCCTAGTGTGGTAGCCTCCCTAAACTATCTATGAATTACGTATTTCATTATACCAATAGTAACATGAGATCCATGGAATGTGGCTTTCTTATCTTTTGTCAACTCCTCATCAATTTTATTCCAAATTTGATAGGCAATTTCCTGATCAACTACCTTATCTGAAATAAACATTAGGAGCTAGAAAAGATCTACCTTGTGGCCCACCACCATCATCATTGTGTAATCTAGATATACTTATTAGTATCTTATGTTATTGGAAAATGTTTGGCCTATGATTAGGGACATTATTGGTAATAGATCATTATGGATAGTCATCCATACCTAAGGGTAAAGGTCCTCAACAATTTTTGATATGCTTTTTGCATATGAATATATTTACATGAAGCTATAATAGTTACATATCCTATTCTTTATTACTTTGGTGTTAGCATCCCATATGACTCCATTATGTCTATACACAGTGCCTATGGCTACATCCAGCAAGACATTATGTAAAATTTACCTCCCAATGGATGCTTATCCTTCTACATAATTTTCTCTTGGAAGCATGCATTGATGATTTCCCCCAAAGCGTAGATGTGATCTGAATTAGTTAGAAGATCTATAAAGAGAACCCATTCTAGGTGCATGAAGTAGATACTAGCATGGACAAATATCCTATTCAATATTTTCATCCCTACATTGATTCCCATTCTAAAATTGGTAATGGGGATAGGGATCTTGGCATGCTCTTTTTAAATGAAACTCTCCCCAGGTAGCATCCATTTTGAAAGAGCTTGTTCTCAATGGTGGGACATTTTCCACATGACAAAAGTGTGCAGATAATAATTAACATCTATACACAGGCAAACTTAAATACCTATTGAATACTTCTCATGATATACACATGATAATAGTGTCATTATATACATAATAAAGATATACTTTGTTCATTATTATCCCTTCATAGAATAGGCCCCATATTAAACTGATGCATAGCATCACCTCTAACTTTGTAGTTGCATAGTATAGGGATTATGTTTTGAAATGGAGTAAGTCATTTATTAGCTAATTATCTTCAGCTACTATTTATTACTTAAGTTAAAATGAATCCACATTCTCAATTTCTTCCCACAACATTGAATAATTCAAATAATTTCAATCAAACATAATATCCAATTATTATGTAGAATCCTTAATCAAGAACTTGGATGGTGTGTAAGTTGCCTTGTAGGACTTATATGATCATGCCATGGTAATTATATTGAGTATTGGTATGCTCCAAGATTTTAATAATGGCATCTCTTCACTTAGATTAATTTCTCAATTCAAAAATCACAATAATAATAGTTAGGGCTTTTGGGATTGTTTGAAGTTGAATTTTACTTGAGCTCAAAGATCTAATTACATGAATTGAGATGGGGGATTTATGTAAATATATTTACTTCATTGATTTTTAGTTTATACACCATTACTTGTTAACGTCTATGAACTCATCACCTTCATTCAATTTGAATTCAACCACCCTATCCTAGTGTGCATGTCACATAAGATGCATTGTCATTTGGGGTGCCATGGTGTAATATTACATTCTTTACCATGTGTTATTGTATAACCTAGTAATAATAGTCAAACTTTTCTTTTGGGCCAAAAGACTTCATAGCATAGAATACATTTTGGAAAGAATTGCTTGCAAAGTTTCTAAAATAAAAGTTTCCAAAATAAAGTCACAGATGAGATAGCTTCCATAGAGATTATTTCTAAAGTGAATGCTCCCAAAATGAAAGTCTCTAATGCAATGTCTCTGAAATAAAATTTGTTGACACAAAACTCTCTAGTGAAATTTTTTCTAACATAATCCCTCTGAAATGAAAGTTTTTAATACAAAGTCTCTGAAATGAAAGTTGCCAATGAATAAGCTCCCAAAGACTAAGACAACAAAGAAAATATACTAAAGTAATTGTTGCCAAATTAATTGTTACTAAAGCAATTTTCTAGAATGAAACTTTCCAAAATAAAGTTGTTGATGAGAAACCTTTTGTAGAGAATATTTTTGAAGTGAATGTTTCTAACATGAATGTTTCTAATAAGAATCTTTCCAACTAAATGTTTTCAAAGATAAATTTCCAACTAAAATCTTCCAGATTAGAATTTTACCAAAGAATACTCTATATTAAAACAATCTTCATGCTTGTCATGTAAAGCCACTCTTTCTAACCTTTTCATTAATAAGTTAGTCTAAGCAGGTGAATAAAACATTATACCACAACATGATTTAACATTAAAAACATCAATTTTTTAAAAGTATCACAAGTATGATAACCCTCATAACTAATAAGTTTTCCCTTAAATATATTCATTATTCTCAAAAAACAAATGGGATCCCTACTTTTATAAGAAAAATACAAAGTGGGGAATGTTGAATACAAAAAATGGTGAGTCACAGGGGTGAATACTCTAGAGTTTTCAAGAACATGGAATCCATGGTTTTGCAATCAAAATATCAACCATAAATTTATCCCAAAATAAATTACTAAACAATAAATGGAAAGAGACTCTTAATAATTCTATGCAACATACTATCGATACTTACACCTTGATTTTGAGTGTGAAAAGTGTTATTTTTTACCTCTTGTTTTAATTTTTTAGGTAAAGACATAAGAGTGAGTCGTAAGTTTCACTTTGATTGGGTAGTAGGTATATATATAGGGTGCTTAGGCATTACTCTACTTCCAACCATGCATCCATAGCCCTAATAGAGATACCTTAGATCACCTATTCCTCCTTCCTTCATATTCTTCATGATGCATTAATCCTATTTCATCATGTTAGATTTAAATCCTTTTTTATTTTATTTTTTATTTTTGGATTATGCCTTTTTATTTTTTTATTTTTTCTTTTTTTTATTTTTTTTAAAAGAGGGAAAAGGTGGCCAAAATGAGAGGGTCTTAATTAAAATTTGGGTTTAATGAAAATCTCCCTGTCAACTCTTGCCTATGCCCATGATTATTACCGTAAACAAGTATTAATGTTTTATATGCACTTAACCTAAGGGAATAAGGAAAGTTTTATGAATTTGCATAGAATTGTGGGAGAAACTTTCACATACTTGATGAAATCATTTGTTTCAAGACATATTCATAGATAACTCTCATATTTCTCTACTGGATTATAAGTCTTGGATTATAGTATCCACTAGCCCCTTTATTTGGGTTCGATTCAAACACCTTAAACTATGTTGGATTATACCAGGATCAACCAGAATTTAACTATCATGAAATCAAAGAAAACTATTCTAAAAGGTAAGAAAATATTAAAAGTGAAAAGATTCTCTAAAAATGCAAACTAATCTAATAAAATTAGTCAACATAAAGTAAGAGATTGACTAATAAAGGAAATCTAATCTACTCCTACCTCTACCAAAATGTTTATAGTTATTCATAGAACTCTCTAGATGGAGTATCCATGAAATAATATTTCAAAAGCTATCCATTCACTAGATATGTCATATCATTACCTTTAATATATTTTAAATGGAAATCATTATTACTCAAAATTTTGGATATTTTATATGGTCCTATCCATAGTGAGGTACACTTATCATGCATTCCATTTTTCTCATGGGTTTTTAACCATAATAGCACTAAGTTAGATATTTTCAAAGCTTTGAATATTGATATTTTGTTGAACGATCTCTTGATCATGTCTTGATACTTATTGAAAATATATAATGCTTTATCCCTAGAGTCTTCCATTTCAATGATATCTAACAATATTGACTCTATTTTGTCATTAGGCTCCATGTAATCTTACATGAATTGATATGTTGGTAATTTCAACATAATTGGGAACATGAGTTGTTTCCCATATTCTAGTAGATATGGATAATATTTAAGGGTCTGATTATACCTCGTATTGTCTACCCAAAGTGTGTTCTTTAGTAGGAGATACCACTCTCTTGGATTATCTACAACTAACTTCTTGATGGAATATATAAGGTTTTTATTAGTTGACTCAACTAATCCATTCATTTTTAGGTAATGATTTTAAGATGATCTAATTTTAATGTGATTATCATGGGCCCACTCAATAAATTTGATTGATTGAAATGCTATCCCATTGTCATAAATTATAGAGCTATTAGTGCCAAGCCTAGTTGTGATATGTTCTTTAAGAAAACTTATCACATTTTAGGATCTAGAGTTCTTGCTATCTACTAACTTTATCTATATAGTGAAATAATATGTAGAAGTAAGCAAAAAATTGTGTCCAACTAAGGAATTAGGATTTATTACTCCAATGAAATATAGGCCCCATTGGGAAAATAACCCACCTTCAATTACAAGATATAGAAACATGGTTATGTGTACCTCTCTTTTGGCCAACACTTGGCATTCATGACATGTTCTCATGTGGAAATGAGCATCCTTAAAAATTATCAAACATTAGTATCCCATTCTAAGTATTTTATGCATTCTAGTATTATTAGATGAATGGTTTCTACTTATCTTTTGATGTAAATTATCTAAGATTTATTGAGCTTATTCATTTGAAACACACCTTAGACAAATGACTTTATAATTATTTCTATAGAGGACTCCCTTTCTAGCCTTGAGCCATAAATCTCTCTTTTACTCTCTTTTAAATTCCTAGGGGTGTGTTTCAGTAAGAAAGAATTGAATAATACCTAAATACCAATATTCTTAGGATACCTATGTCTAGTAAACCTCTTTGATAGTAATGTGTGGGTTTGGTTTAGTCATTAGCTAAACTATGCCTTGTCTTATAAACTTTTTGGATGGTTTGATTTCAATATCAAATTCCTATAACTTTTCCATCCATTTACCTATATGCTGCCCCAATTCATTTTGTCCAAGCATGAGTTTGATAATAAGATTTAGTAATATAGTGATGGTTTTATTTCAAAAGATATAGTGCTTGAACTTTTTGACTAGCTTGATGAGAGTGAATATTTACTTTTTAGTTAGGGATTAATTAATCTCTACATCTTTCAAGTTAGTACTCATAAATGGAATTAGATGTTCCCTTTATTCTTTTATCTGCGTAAGCATTACAATAATTGTATGTTCTAAGGCAAATGAATATAAGTAAAAGTCTTTAGTAAAATCAAGGATTATCATCATTAGGGCTTGTGAAATGGCCATATTTATGTCTTGAAATAATTTTTTAGTTTTAGGCAACCATTCCATTTTGGCATTTTTTTTACCATTATGTTCAGGTGTCTAGCAATCTTTGTGAATCCTGTTATAAATTTCCTTATGAAATTTATCTTTTCAAAGAACAATTTGAGCTCTTTTTTGTTGTTCAAAATCATTACCTTTGATTGAATCTAGTTTGGGTCAATGGTGATCCCATCCTTGGTAATTATGTGGCCTAATAACTTGCCTTTAGTAGCATTGAATATGATTTTCTTAGGGTTAAGTGATACCCCAAACTTCCTTCACATCTCAAAGATAGACTAGAGATGGGATATATGGTCATCCCTATTTTTAGAAAAAAAGTGAGATAATACACACACACACACACACACACACACACACACACACACACACACACACACACACACACACACACACACACAATGATACAATTCCCTATTAGTCCTTGTAATGCATGATCCACTTCCATTTGAAAAGTCTCTCTAGCATTGATCAACCCAAATGGCATTCACTTATATGCATATGTTCCTCACTTCATAATAAATGTAGTTTTCATCATATCTTCTAATTTAACTAGTACTTGGTTGTAACCTAAAAAACCAACTAAGAAAAACATCATATCAGAGCCACATACTATTTGTATTACATCATGAAAGGAGGGAAAGGGGCAATTGTCTTTCTCTATAGTTTTATTTAGATTTTTGAAGTTAGTGTAAAGTCTAATCATGCCAATATTTTTCTTTATTGGGACTAGATTGGACACCCAAGTTAAATGTTTATTAGGGAAAATAATCCTAGAAATCAATAGCCTTTCCACTTCCTTTTGAATTAATGGTTTTAAGATAGGATTAACTAGCCTCTACCTTTGTCTAAATGGTTTATGATTAATCTTGAGGAAAATCATATGGGTCATAATTCTAGGATTGAAAATACTTAAGTTCTCATAAGTCAATGCAATTACATATTTATATATGATAATTATTTATTTGACTCTTTTCCTTTCTTCAAGTTTTTAGCTTTAGCTAATATTTATGGAGTGTTCATTCTATTCATCATCAATGTTTTCTAAATTGAATTCAAATTCATTTACCTTCATCTACCTCTGTGATTGAGCCTGATGTTTTGTGTCAAAGGTCCTTTCCAGTGTGACCATTCCCAATGGGAGTTGATTCTCTTTCATATTGATAATTATTTATTCATCTAATCATTCATGACACCTATGGTTTATTATTCATCATCTATTATCTAAGATTTGAATTATCCTAAACTTGTCAAAAATTGAACAATTTATTGGTCATATTTAAACACTTGAAAATTTTCAACATTGTTTGGTACTGAGGGACATGGTACCAATTTAATGGATAACCTCTAGATTTCTGACTCTTGCAAGGGTGTTTAAATTTTCTATTGAAGCATCTAGTGAATTTGCATCTCCATTTTGATCTATTGGGATAGACACTATGTTTAAATCTTCAAATGATTCTATTAAATTTTAGGCCCTATGCTTGTACTTATTTAGATATGACAATTTACACTGATATTTATTCCTTACCTATTTTACCACTAATTTAGAATATTCATATACCATTAATTATTTGACTTTTTTCTTGATGGAAAACTATAATCCCAAAATCAAGGATTCGTATTCTTATCTATTATTAGTGCATGGGAATTGGAGATTGTATGTTGCCAATAGTTTTTTTAATTATGGATTGATCAATTCAAGATTGACACCTAATCCTTGCTTTGATATAACTTGGTCAAAATGGAGGTTCCATAGTTAGGAAGGGCCTAGAATGTTCTTTGGTACTTCATGCTTCATAGTAAATGTATAAATTCCAAGACTACAAGATTTATAACTTACCTCTTCATTGGCAATATTATATTTTATAATAAGATAATTCATTATTGGCTCTTGATAAATTATAATATGGTTGGATACACCTCTCCATGGTAGCCAAATATGTGAAAATTTAATGGAAATATATCCATTTAGCATTTTTGACCAATCTCTACTCAATAAAAATTGATAATGCTTGGGAATATCCACCTCTAAGATGGCAATAGTCATCTGTACTCTTAGTTCCAAGGTAACATGAATTCTCACATTGTTCAACCCTCTAAATATGGTCACCACTATTTTATCAAGTTGTGACATAGTCCTCTTGGATGGATTTGGTATTAAACCAAAATTTTGACAAATGGAATTTAGCATAACTATTGTTGAAGCTCTTGAATCTACTAGGCAATGGTGCATATTTTTTCCAAATGCTTAAATAGTCAGCAAGAAACAGGGAATTTATATATTGTTTTTGTAGATGACATTAATGTGGGTTTTATTAATATTTTCTAACAATAGACATACCCATGATGGAATTCCATAAGATCTCTTTCTACTCTGTGATTTGTGTTAGTTTTTGAAGACTAATATTGGTCTTGATTTTCTTCATATCCTAAAAAATTTTGTGTCACTCTTTATTATGTTCCTCTCTATACTGAGGTTGATCATTCCCTTTAGGGTAAGGAGGATTATTTATAGCCTTGGGATACAGAGGGATAACTATATTATTATTAGGATTAGAAGTAGTAAATGACTCCCTATTCTTCAAATTGTATATATTCTTGTTAAACTATTGGAATGCTTGTAATTCTTTAGAATTATCTTTTGGGACATTATCATCTTCACTAAGGGAGGGAGACTCAAGAGTCAAAAACCATAGCTAAACTAGAGGGGCCATATTCATGAAGTAGATCTGGAGGATTCATCATTTGATCTTGTCTGATTATCTCTCTTTAGAAGATTTTAAAGGTAACATAGAACTCTATACAGTCTAACTCTCCATGTTAAGATGTATTATGGACCCTATATCAGTTGGGCAAAGATGTTTCCATAATATTTCTTTATGGTATCTTATTGGATTATTATTGTTTAGTATTGTTAGTGGGCTTAGTATTGTTTGGTATCTTATTGGAAAGCCTTGTTGTATCTTGGAAAGGTTAAATTATGATTGTAATTTTGGGTCTTGGTATTCTTCATCTTGTTGTACATATTCAAAAAATTGTTGCTTAGATTCTAGACCATTATTTGTATAAATTTAATTTGTCTTTATTGGAACCTGAACCCTAAGTGACTACTTCATTAGTATGAGCCTAATGTTGATTATGCTTGTAATTATTTCTTTATGTATGATTATTCAAGAAATCATAGTCCTGATTCATTGTCTATTACATCATGGGTAGTAGAGTGTATAGTTAATTTTGATTAAATTCAAGAGCATTCTAATTTACATGGGAAATTGTATTCAAGGATGTAAGTCCATTATTGAATTTCTAACCTCATGATTGTGAGGTATAAGCTATGAATTGAGCTATGTATCAATGTTGATATCTTCTTGAAATGCCAAAGCTAGTGTGTTGGTAGTAGTAGCTCTTTGTAAGAATAAAATAGTAATAGGATCCAAATCATTCTTGTATATTTAAAGTGTTAGATTCTCATCTAGATTATAGGCAACAATAAATTATGTGTGCATATTCTATAATATTGAATTTAAGTCATGGATGGACTCATTAGGATGTCTTTTCATGATAGTAAATATATTGTATACCAGACTTGGATTAGTTACTTGTCTAAATTGTGCAAGTAAAGTAACTTAACACTCATCCCATGAAGTGATGTAATCTACCTACAAATTAAGATACCAATCATAATAAGGATATTTTAAAGTAAACAAGAAAATCCTACATGCAACATACTCATGGATAGCATTCATTAATATCAAGACAACCTTCAAAGATTTGATATGTTAATCAACCATCCTCCCATTTCAAGGGGAGAAAGTAGGAAGATACCTATCTAGATTCCTTGGTAGGTCATGTTAGTCCCTAAGGATAATAATGGTAGATCTAATTAACCAAATTTGAGTGATAAGAATATTGACAAGTGGGATGTTCCTTATAGGGGAAGGTGTTTGGGATCTATGTACCTCAAGGATGGTAGGTATGGGTTTAGGATTTATAGAGTGTGATAATGGTGAAACCAAAAGACTTTATTAGGCCATTGACCTTGTTAACCTCCTAGGTGTCTTCATAATGATAGGTTCCCTATTTACTAGGAATGCACACAAGTGTGCCCTCATTTTAGTGCCATATTTTTCTCTTCAATTGATGTGGGTTTTATGCACACCTTAGAGAGTAGTAAATGGGGTAATCTCTAACATTTTTGGATCTCTGTATAACCAGGTTTGATTTCAGGCCATGAGTTGTAGGTATGTGTTTGGAGCAACTGAGTGGTGAAATAGTAGGTTGAGCTTGTGGTTATTTCAGCCAATTTTGTGGGTAGATGTGGGAATTCTAATAAAAAGGATAAATCACTAGGTGAGTTGAATGGGAAAAAAACTAATCTTTGGTGGGTTGGTCTCAAAATAACTTCAAAAGAGGGAAGAGTAAGGGAGAAAGAAGGAATATATGTCTTTGAATGGAATATCTTTAGTGTGTCTATTTAGTGGACAAGTCTCTCAAGGAACAATGTTTGATGTTTGTAGTTATTGCTTACTTATGAACAAACATGACTAGGAGTCTAGCTATTTAGATATAAGGTGCTTATTTGTCTCAACTAAAGGTTACTCCTTTTAAGGCTATTTTTGAATACCTTTAAATAAGAGATTATAGCTCAAACCAATAATTTATCAAAGGTAGATTTTTTTCACACTTAGAATACTATATCAAATGAAAAACTTCTACACAATTTATAAAATTGATTCAACCTATACTGACTATCTAAATTAATAAAACATATTAATCTTTAATATCTATATCACATCTAGGATTAACATTTATAAATACATAATGGTTAGATTCATCCATAAAATTAACACACATCATAATTATTAAATCAATTTACAAACTAAAGAAACTTAAAATTCATGAACATAGAAAGGGAAGAAGATAAAACAAACACAATTGCATTAAGATCCTTGATTTATTCATGTATTTAATTCAAAAACTACGATCCTTTGAAAGAGGGTTACAAATTGTATATATAGATCTTAGGGAAGGGGTCACTTCATCCTAGAAGATTAGAATACCTTTCTTACATATCGATAGACTATAAGATAAGTTTGAATTACATATAGATGCATTACAAATATCCCAACCACACAACGTGTGCATACTACTTAAAAATTAGTTCATTACTTTATATATATATATATATATATATATATATATCACTAAGAATTTCAATATTTTATTATGTCAGTTACATGAGAAATGTACAAAATTATCCATTATAAATTGGCTCTTACTTGACCTATCTCAAAAATATTGTGGGAACTATAGTGGTACTGGTAGGTGATGCCATAGTAGCTAGAGTTGAACTTAAGGATGCATTGGTGGTGTTAAATATAGTCACCATAGGAATAATATAATGAATTGGAATTGATGTGGTTGTAGTTATCATTATTGGTAGAGTTGGTGGAGTTGGCATAGTGGAACTAATAGGTGGCATTTGATGAGCAGATTTCTTATTGGCATCTAAGTCCTTGTAATGTTTGTACACCTTAGTCTATTGTAATATGATTAGATTCATATCTAGGAGAGATGACCTAGCTACCTTGATTGTTTAAATAATTAGATTATTATGCCCTACCTTGGTTTCTCTAAAGATAACCCTAAATACCTCCACTTCTATGGCCTTCTTCCTCACTGCACTTAATTTGGCCTCTATGTCTTCCAAGCTTAGACCTTATAGACTTTGTTTGAAGCTGTTGAAGTTTTTTTATCATCAGGTCAAATATAGCTTTGGTCATCAATGTAATTTAGTTATATCAAATAGTCACCAACTCCAATCGTGATAAAAATCTACTTGGCCTCTTCCTCTTGTTGGCCCAACTTACTGACTAATGCGTCAGAAGATACTACCCAGTCTCAAGTGTCTTGTGTCATTATTAATACTAAGTTTAGAGAATTATATACCTCTTATGTATTCATCAAATATATATAGTTGAATGAATTATTAGGTATATAACACATGAGAAGATTCATCTTGTTATCATCTTCCTTATGGCTTCTAAATAATTGGGTTATCTTATTAACATGTGGTGCCAAGCTGCCTCTCAAAGAATGAATGGAATCAATAATTTAAAACAATCTAAGGGAAACATATTTTATATCCTAATAAATGCCATGAGGAACCAAAATCACTTGTTATTTATATTTGAGTCTTTCTAACTCTTCCTTGAGCTCCTACCTAGCCACTTTAATTTTTTGATGTATGAATATGATGGCTTATGTGTGGGTTTCCATATATGACTTCAAGTGCTCAATATAAGGGGATTGACCATTTTATATGTTTTACCTTTTACTTAGGGAATATACCGCTTCCCTCTCTTCCATGATGAAGCTTATGCCTATGTTGTCTTCTATTTTCCTCTTTCTCAACCTCTATACTGATGCAGTGGCTTTGTGAAATAGGGAGCTTACCATTGGTAATTATGTTATCTTTAGATTGGGCCTCTTAAAGGTCGAGGTTCCTAGTTCCTTAGCCCAATATGGAAGAGTAATATTTAAAGGATTAGAGTGATTTAATTCCACTTGATCACGTTCTTTAGGTTCTTGTTTAGTTTATGTAGGAGGATTGGGTATTAAAGGCCAAATAATATTCAACCAGTCTATGTTTTGATATTAAGGCATTGGATGAACCATAAAGACTTAATTAATCCTAGATTACCCTTTATTTGTTACCATTATGGTTATAGTGGTGGGAGTGGAAGAGGGAAAGGATGAACCTAACTATGTAGAAGGGGATGTAGTTGGAGTGATGGACTAAGCAAAGGATGGAATCGATAGAGCAAACACTGATGGGGTGGATATCAATGAAAGGAAAATGAAAGGGATGAAAAACATAGGGATATAAACTACAATAGTGTAACGTGGATCATCTGTTGTGGTATTAAGTAGACTCATAGATGGTGTTAGTAATTTATCTTGTCAAGGTCAAATTATTACCCCTATCATACAAAACTTTCCTAAAACCTATCATAGCCTTTTAAAGCTGGTCAAACTGAGCAATTATGGCCAAAAATATCTAATTTAGGTTAAAAATGTCAAAAATCTATTGTAAATGGGTGATTGTCATTTCAAATAATAGCATTGTTAAGTTCAAATATGCGAATAATCCATACATAAGGGTTAATTTTATGAGAAAATGAGGTTTATAAGAGCTATAGGTGGTTTAAAGATCATTTTTTTTTTAAATAGGGTCATTAAGAGTTGGATAACCTTCTGACAAAGCTTCATGGTCATTGGATGAGTGGAGATACTTGATGTTTTGTAATAGTCCTTAGCATGTATGTTGGAGATCACCATTGGAGTAAGCATCATTCTGGAGTGCCACAAAGGTTTTTAAATATAGATAATTTTTTTTAAAGAATTGATAAAGTTTTAACATAAAAATAAGACCTTTAAATAGTGTCAAAACTCTAAATTTTAAGTAAGCCATGCTCATAGAGGCTTATACAAGCAAATAGGCATATAGGCGAAAATGGGGTTTTTTGAATTTTCAAGAAAAATTTATTTTTAGAGTATTTAAATAGCATGGTACAAAAACCATGATGATTTTTTTAGGAATTGGGAAGCATGTGAAGATTTATTTTAATTTTGGTGAAATTTTCACTTTTTGTAGTTCTAGACACCCTTCCTAGCCTCATGTTTAGATGCTCATATCTTTCACCACGTGTTGATTTTGGACCAATGATATTTGTATGTTTTTAATAAAATTATTTATTTATAATTAATAAAAAAATTGAAACCATTTTATGTGTTTTGATTTATCAACAATCATTAAGAGCGTAGGTAGCCTAGAATGGAGTAAAAACTTCATCAGTAGATTTCTCCACATGATAACTTTTCATATATTTTGTATGGGAACCCAATATTTTTAAAAATTTTAAGGGGGTTAGTTTTATAAACATAAATGGAAATATATTTGGATTTGGAGGTCTATACTTCATGAACCATCATTTTGAATATTCAGCTTCAAAGCCCTCCTAAACCCTAAAAAACTAGTTTTACAAAAAGTTGATTTTATTGCCATAAAATAATTTTGGATCAACCTTAAAAATTTTAAAATATAAATAAAAGTCAGAGAGGATTCCATATATGTCCATTTTATGCCCATTTTATGCATGGAATTATACGTATGAGGGAATAAATCATGTTTTTTGTGGAAAAAAAACATGTAAAATAAAGTACATGACACTTCAATGAAATTTAATCAATGGAGATAAATTAATTATACTTGTTTTTAATAATAATACTTCATTTCTTCTGAAATAATACAAAATTTATCCCAACCATCTCAATAAAAATGGCTATTCTATAGGAAAATGGAGCAAAATAGGCGTAGTCAATCTTGTTGACTGAATGACGAGTGTTTTCTCATAAAAATAAAATATATTGTGATGATAAAAGAATTTTTTGGTATATTTAATTATTTTTTAAGGTTTAATGGCATCCTATTTCAGGTTTAATTTATTTCAAATGAAATAAGATAGGCTATTAGGTGTAATTGGCCTAATAGGATTAATTGGTCAATCAAGCAAGTAAAGAATGGCATTGAAAATATATAAAATGAATTAATTTTGGAGTTACAAAATGCCATATATTATTTTTAAATGAATATAAAATTATAAATTCAATCCACAATTTCCAATTCATGCATTCTGAGCTCAAGTTGAGTTAACTACTACTTAAGGGTCAAATCTCTTTGGTTGATTTTCATGCAAAATAAGGAAATTTAATAACTTAAACCCACTTTTAATATAGATTTATCTTCAAATTTATGGTTTTGTTTTCATGAAATTAAGGTTTATAAGTCAACATGGTCCCACCACTTCTCAATTCTATACCAAAAATGAAGAATATGCAATTTTTAAAGACTTGGCAAATTTTAAAGCTTTATTTAATATTGTAAAAGGATTTTAGTCTTATTTTAAATAAAAGAAGACTAATCCTTATATTTTACATGAAACTTTGGATTTATTTAAGGTTTTATACTTATATATTGGCTTTTTAAAGCCATTTTTCAATAATTCTTGAAGTAGAGAAGAAATTGTAATTGACACCATTTATCAAATAAAAAAGATTTTTGGCATATGTTTTTTAGATTAGAATAGAGTGTAATTTGATTATGTACCAGCATACAAGTGTCATGTACTTTCAATTTTTCTAGGTTGCTTCCACACCTAATTTAAAAATCTCATCCTGTACAGGTCATTTGAAGAGCTAGGATTTGAATTTGCTTTGCAAACTTCTTTTAGGCCTTCTTTTGAAACACTGATATTCAAGATTGAATGTAGTTTTTTCTTTCAAATTCATATGTGTATCCTACTTAGTTTTATAAATATTTTAAAGAATACCAATCATTCAAGTGCATCACTAGTTAGATAAGATTCTCCATTTTAGTTTCTTTCTCCCTTTTCATCCCAAAAAATCAAAATAGTTTAGTTTTTAAAAATAAATCTTAAGTGAACCGGCCCTCTCTAGAGGTTCTTCTCAATATAGAGTCACCCACTCTTTGATAAGTTCTAATTGTGTTCGCTAGAGAGGGTGTGTTTTACACATCTACAAATAAGGTGCTCTCTAGAGTGATAACAATTTTTGGCATGCCTAATGGGACACCATTCAAATGATTAGTGTAACTTTCAGACACTCAAAACTTGTTATGAACATCAAGTGTCATTTCAATATTGATTACTTTCAACAAATGGTTTACTAATGGTCTCCAATGGCTTATTCCAATACAGATCCATATGATCCTCACTATAATTAGTATGGCTAGCCACACTATGATCCCCATCAAGAGTTTGACAATTTATATCAGGCATATATGTAGGAGTACTGCCTAGATCCTCCCTATGAATAAAGAATATATCATAATATTTCCTCTTACCAGTCTAGTCATAGCCATTTTGCAACTGGCCAATCCATACTAGCACTTATAAAAACTTTAGTGAGCCTTTAAAAGCATGCATTAGAATTTTATTCATAGAGATATTATGGGCAAGATACCCATACTCACTAGATTCATCATCTAAGAGAGTCATTATAGCAAATAAAAGAGCAATAGGCACCTATTGAGAGAGCAAATTGGGGCAATCTCACTAGTGAGATGATGGATGTAGGTGGTTATATTTAAAGTATTAAGAACAAACTAAAAGGCCTCAAGGGATAATAGGTCCAAATTAACTCTTCTTATATGCTATCCATTCCTCCTTAGGAGATCATTCCAAGAGCCCTTTTGAGTTTTCCATGTTCTTCATGTGTTTCTCAAACCTTCCCTTCTTGGAGATGTATCTAAGAAAATTGTTAAAGAAAGAAAGAGATTATTATAAGATAGTTTACTATTGAAATTACTAACCACTTGAAAAAGAATATATTCTAAGAGAATATTGATAAGCAAATCAGAGAGTTGAATTTGACCACAAGGAAAGAGGAGGAGACCTAGAATCAAAAGGTCAACAAGGAGCTTTTATCTTTCCCATCTTGGAACCAAATCATGGAGCCAAGCAAGAAAGAAGGACAATCAAGTATCATTAAAGATGTTGAATTCAAGCAAAACATCATTCATCCTTCATGCCTTCCTCCTTAGAAGCTTAAATCCTTTCCTTCATGGAAAGCTATTCAAGAAAAAGTGCAACAGAGAGATGAGGTGAAGGTGATCCAAGAAGAGCAGCCTCAAGAGAAAAATTAGGTATCTATGGTTACTTATATATACCTTTTACATCTTATTGAATAATTTTAGGGATTTAACATACCAATTTTGGAGCAAGAGCCTCTTCTTTGTGAGGAAAGTGAAGAATATGTAACTAAAGAGATAGAGAATGATGATAATTTTAGTTATCAAGAAGAAGAAATCATAGTCGAGACACCACTTGGCAAGGACAAAAATGATTTAGTTTTCCATGATGAACAAGAAGATGACTTGAAATAGGATTCTCAAGAGTTTTCAATAGCTAAGATATATTAAGTACAAACAAATATTTATTCAAAAGGCAGCCATGAAGACAACTTATATGAATCCATTGCTGAGATGGAGAATATTCTTGATGAAGATGAAGCAAGTGCAAGATATCAAGAATCTTCATATGACTCTATCCAAAAGATAGAAATATGTGATCAACATCTTTAAAATGGTAATATTGTAAATTAATTTCATGTACTTTTAGTTGATCATGATTAAGAAGCCTATTGGGATGACTTGGATAATTTTTGTGCAAAATTTGATGGTCCATCTCCACCCCAAGTGGAGATTGATGAATGTCTTGTAAAGAGTATTGTTTCAGTTGTTCATTAGGAAGAAATTAAAGTCATATTACAACCATGTTTGGATGCTTATAAAGGATATAAAGACTTTGAAAAATTACCACTTCAAATGGAGTCAAATGAAGACATTAGGCTAGATACTAGCTGAATTGTCAATACAATCATTGAATGGAAATGTGTCAAAACATGAT
Organism: Torreya grandis; assembly: GCA_037957365.1. Taxonomy (NCBI): domain Eukaryota; kingdom Viridiplantae; phylum Streptophyta; class Pinopsida; order Cupressales; family Taxaceae; genus Torreya; species Torreya grandis. The sequence continues at coordinate 2,692,606 of JARHVA010001524.1, read as the reverse complement.
CAACCTATGAATAAGGTAGAGATAGAAATTTTGATGGAACAAAGGAGAATATGGGAGGAAGATGATTGGATATTAGATCCATATCTTCAATCCATAAACCTAAGAATGGAATTTGGAGGCCTAGCTGCATCATCTAGAACATATGAACATATAAGTGCTCCCATTTATAGAAAAGAGATATTACAAGGAAGCAAATATGTTCCAAAGTTCCATAGTGCATCAAATAGATTTACATTTGATCCAGGAGGACCATCAAGATGGAAGTTAATTTGTAAATAATATATTACCTTTTATTGTTTTCTCTAAGTACAAATTTGCACATGCTTTCAAGAGTTGGTTTTTTCCTTTCTAGTTTTTGTTATCCATTCCTTTAAGTGCACATGTTTGTTGTTGTTTGTGTTAGTTTCTCCTGTTATGTCTTGATCTAAAAGCTTTCCAAATTTTAGTGTATATCCAAGTCTATACTTGTCATATTTTCTGAGTTATTTGACTAACATGTTTGTCAACCCCTAAAAGTCACCAAAATTGTTCATAATTTAGCCTGTCAAGGTCAAATTACTACCCATATCATACAAAGCTTTTCTAAAACTAGTCATAGCTTTTTAAAGCTAGTCAAACCAAAGAATTATGGCCTAAAATCACTAATTTAGGTTTTAAAAAATTACAAAAATGGGATTTAAAATGGGTCATTGTCATTTCAAAAAAGAGCATTGTCAAGTTCAAATATGCATACAATCCATGCATAGGAGTCAATTTTGTTAGAAAATTGAGGTTTCTAGGAGCTATAGGTAGTTTCCAAACCCCAAATTTTGTGCATAGGTTAATAAAGAGTTGGAGACATTTTGAAAAAAAATCATGGAAATTGGATGAGTGGAGATACTCACTTTTTTTTGACAATCGTTAGCATGTCTATTAGAGATCACCATTGGAGTGGGCATCATTATGGAGTGTCACAGAGGTTCCTATGTCTAGATAAAAGTTTTAAAATCATGGGTTTATTTTTTTACATTATAATAATACCTTTAAATAGTTTCAAAACTCTAAATTTTAAACAAACCATGGTCATATAAGCTTATGCAAGCAAATATGCATATAGGCCAAAAAGAGGTTTTTTTGACTTTTCAAGAAAAATGTGCTTGTAGAGTGTTTTGATAGAATGGTGCAGACCCCATGATTTTTTTTTAGGCATTGGGAAGTAGGTGAATATTTATTTTCATTTTTGGTTAAATTTTCACTTTTTCTAGTTCTAAACACCCTTCTTAGCCTCATGTTTAGATGCTCATATCTTTCACCATATGTGTATTTTGGATAAAAAATCTTAGTATGTTTTGATGAACCCTATTTAATTAGAATTAATTATAAACTTATACTATTTTAAATGTTGTGCTTTATGAACAATCATTAAGAGTGTAGGTAGCCCAAAATGTAGTCAAAACCCACCAAGTAGATTTCTCCACTTGATAAATTTTCATATCTTTTTCATGGAAACCCAAAATTTTCATGGATTTTAGAGGGGTTAGTTTGATACACATAAATGTAAATATTTTATTATTTTTATGTCTATACTTCATGAACCATCATTTTGAATATTCACCTTCAAAACCCTCCTAAACCCTCAAAAAACTAGTTTTGAAAAAAGATGATTTTATTGCCATAAAATCAGCTTGGATCACTTAAAACCTTTTCAAATGTCAATTTAAGTCATAGAGGATTATATAAATGTTAATTTTATACATGGAATTGTATGTATGAGTCAATAAATCATGTTTTTCTGTGGAAAAAACATGTAAAATTAAGTACAGGACACTTCAATGAAATATAATCAATGGAGATAAAATAATAAGACTTTTTATTCATAATAAAAATTTAATTTCATCATAAATCATCCCAAAATTTTCCCAACCATCTCAATAAAAATGGTGAGTCTGCAGGAAAATAGAGCAAATAGGCCTAGTCAACCCTATTGACTAAATGACAAGTGTTTTCTCATCAAAATCAAATATCTTGTGATCATAAACTTTTTTCTAGGTATATTTAATTATTTTCTCAGGTTTTATGGCATATTTTTTCAGTTTTAATGGAGTCTAAATTCAAGAAGATATGCTATTAGGCCTAATTGGCCTAATAGGTTTAATTGGTCAATCAAGCAATTAATGAATGGAATTGAAAATATATCAAATGAATTAATTTTAGAGTTAACACATGACATATATGTTTTCTAAATTTATATATCATTCTAAAGTCAATCCACAAGTTCTAATTGTTGAGCTCAATTTGAGTTAACTAGTACTTAAGGGTCAAATCTCTTTGGTTGACGAGTTTGACTAGTTTCATGCATCTCCCATGCTTTTCATGAAAGATAAGAAAATTAAATATATTAAACATAGTTTTAATATGGATTTATCTTCCAATTTATGGTGTTATTTTAATGTAATTAAGGTTTATAAGTCAACATGGACCCACCACTTCTCAATTCTATACCAAAAATGAAGAACAAGTAATTTTTGAAGACTTGGAAGATTTTAAAGCCTTTATTTAATATTGTAAAAGGATTTTAGTCTTAATTTAAATAAAATAAGTCTAATAATTCTATTTTATATTCCACTTTGCATTTATTTAAGGTTTTAGACTTATATATTGGCTTTTTGAAGCCATCTTGCAATAATTCCTGAAGTAGAGAAGAAATTGTAATTGACACCATTTATCAAATAAAGAATATTTTTTGCATATGTTTTTTGGATCAGAATAGAGTGTAATTTGACTATGTACCATCATACAAGTGGAATCTACTTTACATTTTTCTATATCCTTTCCACACCTATTATGAAAATCTCATCCTCTATAGGTCATTTGAAGAGCTAGGATTTGAATTTGTTTTGCAAACATGTTTCAGGCCTTCCTTTGCAACACTAATGTTTAGGATTTAACACAGAGTTTTATTTTAGATTCATATGTGTATCTTACTTAGTTTTATAATGATTTCATAAAATACCAATCATTTAGGTGCATCATCCAAGTAGATGGGACTTTCCATTTCAGTTTCCTTCTCCCTTTTCATCCCAAAAAATCAAAATAGTTTAGTTTTTAAAGACCTCTTTGGAAGTTCTTCTCAATATAGAGTCACCTAAAATTTGAGAAGTTATAATTATATCAGTTGGAGAGAGGGCATGTTTTAAACATATTTAAATAGGGTTCTCTCTAGAGTGATAATAGATGTATGTAGAAATAGTAATCCTATAGAAACTTTTTATTGGGGAATGATTATGGAAACCACTAGCCTAGGGGTTATGGAATTTGTATGCAAAGACATCAAAGGGGAAAAAATCAAAGGATTTTTTTAGAAAGGGGGCCTTACTAGATGAGTCACTTATGATAGGTGCTTTATACTTGAGTACTTGTAATCTTAGAACCTTTGCATGTTTTAACTCCTCCTTGACCACCTCTTAGGTTGGAGGGGTATGTAGTTTATCATTATGATTCCTTTCATATGTCTTTGTTGTTTTCCCTACCTTTAGAATTGATTATTGTGATGAAATATAAGGAGGATTATTACTTGTCATGGGTGTTAAAGTAACCATTATCTCCTCTTCATTGAAGGAATTCAAACATATAATCCTAGATTTTATTTATGCACTACCTCTTGATGTAGTTAGCTCCTCACCTAACTTTTTCTTGACTTTGATTAATTTAACTATTGAAGGTCAAAATAGGAGCACTTGTGCTTCTTCTTATGTTGAGGTAGGTATTTATTCTTCCTCATCTTATTCCCCTTCAAATATAATGAGTGGTGCCTCAACTACCAATTATCATTGGTTTTGAGGCTATATTTGATCTTGTTAGGGATATGGCTCCTCTCCTTCTAGTTGTTGTGACTACCTACCACTCCAAAAATATAAGGATGTCCATCCTCTAGGAGGTAGAATTTTTAAAATTGTTTCATCAAGTGTTAGAGATGGTTCTACTTGAATCACTCTCAATAAGTCCTCACTTAGTCCTATAGTTAAGGCCCTTTCCTTGACTTCCTTGTCATCCTTGGCATTTAAGAAGATAAAGTAATGATCGATTGGCTCATGCTTGTAGTAAAGGCCAAGGGTATGAATTTTATTTGGAACTTACCATGAGGGTCCTATTCTCTATGAGGAAGGGTGGTCAATGCATAAGCTTTCTTGGCATTTACAACCTCCTAAAACTATTTTTGAATTATGTATTGCATTCACCCAATGGTGATGTGATATTCATGGAAGGTGGCCTTCTTATTTTTCATCAACTCCTCATCAATTTTGTTCCAAATTTTATAGTTGGTTTCCTACTCAAATACCTTTTCCATAATGAATATTTAGAGATAGAGAGGATATGCCTTGTACCCTACCACCATGATCACTATGTAAACTAGATATAGCTAGTAGTCTCCTATATTATTGGCTAGTGTTTGGGTTATTCTTGGGGAAATTATTGGTAATGAATCATCATGCATAGCCATATATATTTAAGGTTAAAGGTCATTGAAAAATTTGGCTATATTTCTCACATATGAATATATGTGCACAAAGGTTTAATAGTTACATATCCTATTCTAGACGATTTTGGAGTTAAGATCTCATAGGACTTCATTATGTCTATACATGGTGCCCATGATTGGATATAATAAGTAGGACATCATGTATAAGTTAATTTATAATGGATACTTATCCTTCTATATAATTTTCTCTTAAAATCATGCATTGATGATTTCCACCAAAGCATAGATGTGCTCTAAGGTAGTCAGAAGGTCTAGAAGGGGAACCCATTCTAGGTGCATGAAGTAGATACTAGCATGGACAAAGAGCCTATTTAGTAGTGTTATCCATACATGGATTCCCATTCTAAAATTGATAATAGGAATAGGGATCTTGGCATGCTCTTTCAAAGTGAAACTCTCCCCAAGTAGTATCCATTTTGAAAGAGCTCATTCTAGATTGTGAGACTTTTTTCATGTGATGACAATGTGTAGATCATAAGTAACATCTATTTTAGGCAAGATTAAATACAAGTTGAAATATTCTCCTAATATACAGATGACAATATTTTCACTATTTACAAAATGAAGATATCATCCATCCATGATTACCCCTTTTTAGAATAGGCCCCATAGTAAATCAATGCATGGGATCACCTCCATATTTATGGATATATAGTGTGGGGATTGTATTTTTAAAGGGAGTAAGTCATTTATTAGATGCTTATATTCAACTTTTATGTCTTCCTCAAGTACAAATCAACCCATAGTCTTGACTGCTTCCCATAATGTTAAATAATTTGAGCAACACCCATCAAATGTAGTAGCCTTGAACATAGTATCCAAGTATTTTGTAGAATCCTTAATTGAGAACATAGATAATGTTGAGGCTCCCTTATAGGACCTAGATGATGATACCATGTTAATTCTACTAAGTATTGGTATGCTCCAAGCTTTTGATAATGACATCTATTTACTTAGCTAAGTTTCTCAAATCACAAATTGTTGTGATAGAAGTTAGGGCTTTTAGGATTGCTTAAGGCTAAAGTATACTTGAGTTCAAAGATATAATGATGAAAATTATGTTGGGGGCTCGATGTAAATAGATTTCATACATTGATTTCCATTTTGTGCACCATTATTCATTAACATATATGAGCTCATCACCTTCATTAAATTAGAATTTGACCTCATTATCCTAGTGTACATGCCACATAGGATATCTTGTCATCTAGGGTGCCATAGTGTAACCTTCCATCTTGTGCCATGTTTCATTATATAGCTTAGTCAATAATAGTAAAACTTTTATTTAAGGATAAAAGACTCTGAATCATATAATGTGTTTTGAATATATTTTCTCCCAATGTTTTTGAAACAATGTTGTCAAATGAGAAACCTTTCATAGAGAATCTTTACCAAGTAAATGTTCATATAAGTCTCTGATGCAAAGTCTCCAAAATAAAATATGTTGAAACAAAATTATTTGGTGATAATATTTTTAACATAATCCCTATGAAATGAAATTTTCTAATACAAAGTCTCTAAAATGAATGTTGCCAATGAATAAGCTCCTAAAGACTAAGACCGTGAAGAAAGCTACCAAAGTAATTATTTTCAATGTAATTATTGTCAAAGTAATTTACCAAAAGGAAAATTTCAGAAATAAAGTCACCGATGAGAAACCTTCCATAGAGAATCTTTTTGAAGTGAATTTTTATAACTCAAATGTTTCCAACGAGAATGTTTCTGAAGAGAAATTTATGGCTGAAATCTTTTGAACTAGAATTTTACTTAAGAATACTCCCTAATAAAACAATATTCATCCCTATCATGTAAATCCACTCTCTTCAACATTTTCATTAATAGGTTAGTCTAAGTAGGTGAATCAAAAATTATACCACAACATTATTTAACATAAAAAACACTAATTTTGTATAAGTATGATAACCCTCATAACTCATAATTTTTCCCTTAAATATATTCATTATTCTAAGAAAATAAAGGGATTACCCACTTTTCAAATAAAAATATAGAGTGGGGTGTGTTGAATACAATAATATCTATGGGTCATCTAAAGCATATCCATCATCATAATCTAGTGTATGAAAGTTGGTGCTACATGTAGTAATGATTTTGTCATCATAGGATGTATAATGGATAGAGTTTATAGTCTTAGTTAAGACGATAGGTATATCACCAGTAGGTATTTGATAGGATTGAGGTTGCAAATAAGGAGGAAGTTTGGTGATGATATGAAGGGATATATTGGAGGTTTTTATCTTAAGGCATATCTCATCCAGATCATCATCATTAGAATCTAAGAGGTTAGGTGGAATGTTCCCAATTAATTTAGGGTGATCATTATAATCTCAACTGGGATTGACAGGATAGCTGAAGAGTTGGGATTTTTTAAATGGGATACTAGGTAAGGATTCAAGGGTAGGAATTTTCAAGACAACACATTTTTGAAATTATTTGATCATATCTCCTTGAATATTTTAAATAGTTCTAGTATGGGGGAATTTGATTCATTGACATGTAGATGAAGTGAATTATCAAATAAAATGATTTCAAGGTTAACTAAATAATATGTTGTAATAAAGAGGAAAATTAAAGATCACAACTTTCACAAGATAGTGAAGGAGGAATGATCATGGGAAGCCAAATATAACCTAGAGGAGGCATTTTCCTTCTATCATAACCTTGACATGTACTATGTGTAGATTTAAGGTTACATCTAGAATATCTAAGTTTCTTAATTAAATTAAGGGAGTCTACAAAATTACTTGAATATTCATATATTTAGGCATGCTTAACTTGGATATTGCTGATTTGGATGATAATGAATAGTGGAAGATAATCTAAATGAATTATTATCTCATCAAGAATCATGGAAATGATAGGGAACTTAAGTGAAAGAGAAGTGTCCACTATTTCATCAACATAATGGGAATCTCTTCACATTGTTGAAGTATATTGTATTCAAATATAGATAAGGTAATTTCACATCCTACCAAGGAGGATTAAGGATGTTCATTTCAAAAAATGATTTCATTAGATGGTTTTGATGATAAGGATAATTTATCATTAATTATAAAAAAAAGGTATTTGATGTGGGAGATGAGAAATTTCTACAATGGGATCCCATTCATCATAACTAGTAGGAGAATTGTTAGATAGAGGCATAGAATGTTGTAAGAGATCTTGGGAAGGAGGGTTGGAGGTATAATTAAATTTTTTTGATAGGATTTAGTTTGTTTAATTTGATTAAAAATGGGTTGGTTTACTTTAGATGATGTGGTGGTAGGTTAAAGTATTTTTTGTGGTTGGGTAGAAGAAATACTATTGGAAGTTTGGGGAATGTTTTCTTGTTGTGTGGATGTTAGAGGAAGAGTATAAATCATATGAGATGTATAATAAATTTGTGTTGTTGAGAGTGGTGATTGAATGGTTATAAGTTCTTCTTTCCCAAATTTCATTAGATGGGATGGGGAAGTGTCTTGAATTATGTAGAACAATTGAAGTGTGTGATGTGTAGGTATTGGATTTAAGTCAATTAAAATAACTAATATTCACATCTTAGTCATATTAAACAAGTTTTATTCATTTTTAGTTAGGTATATAAGTACTTTAACATTTTTTGTATAAGGAGTAGGTTTTTTGCTATTATCTTGGTGGTTGAGAAGAAGATCTTTGTAGAAATAAATATAAGCATTAGCTTGGTTTCAATATTGGTTTTTATTTTGCATTTTATGGGCTTTAAAATCTATATCATATGCTTGATGATGATTTTTAATAAGGGTTTCATGATAAAATTTTTGACCAAGAATAAAATCCATAGAAATATTATGTAATTGTCTACAAGTCTCATGAGAGTGGCCCTAACTTACATGAAACCAAAAAAAATTGTTTGGATCATACCATGATTTCATAGGATGAGTGGGGTCAATATCTCATGGTAGAGGTCTTGGTAGACAATTTTTAATATCTACTAGGAATAGTGGTTTGTGAACATTAGTGTGTTTGGGTTGATAAAATATAGGTGGAGTGTTGTTTCTAAGGGTAACATGTTCTATGACATTATTTGGAGAAATCTCTTGAATGTTATGAATAGTGTCATAGGTGTTGATAATATCATCATTAGTGACATTTTGTTTTTTTTTTGATTAGCATACAAGTGCACAATGTAGGTTCAGATAGTTTAAATTGATATACGGGGAAGTTTTGTCATTTAACATGGTCAAGTGCTTCTTCCAAGGTTCTTAAAGAGAGATTCCTAGCCTAATATTATAATTTGGGGTATAGAGATTTTTTGAATATGTGGAAGAAGTTATCATACACCATATTATTCTCACATTTATTAGATAATTTTTTCCATCATTTGATGAAGGATTGTACCATTTCATTTTTAATTTGTTTGTAATTTATAAAATGGGATAAGTTATTCATGAAAGGTCACTAGTTTGAAATTCTTGGACTAGTGAGCTAACCAAGTATTTGAGGCTAGTGATATAATGGTTTTTAATTGATTTTACCAATCTAAAGCATCTCCTAAGAGTTTTTTTAATCTAATATTTTGGTAGAAAAAAAGTGTTGAGTTTAACCCAATCTTTATAAAGGTTACCAAATGTTTTTGAATGCAATGTGGAATCAGTGGATCCATTATAGGTGATGGTGGGTGTGATACCTCCTATATAAATATTAGAAATTTGAGGTAAAAGAGGTTCATTTGTAAATGTTCTATTATTTTATTGATGAGGGTTGGTTATGGGATATGGTAATAGGGGTGGTTATGAGATAAGGTTACGATGAGAATCTGTAAAGGGGGTGGGGTGGGGTGGAGGGGAATTTAGATTTTGTGATACCCATGAAACCTATTGAGGTTGGTTTTGAAGATGAACTAGATGATTTTGCATATGCATCATATAATTTGTGTTATTTTTTGAGAGGTATGCATTTGATTAATTTTTTATAATAGGAGTTGGTTAGTCTGAGAAGCATTTTCACTAGTGTGTGTAGCATGTGATGCATTAGTGTTAGTATTAATAGCTCTAGTTTCACTATGAGTGGTAACATTCATACAAATAGTGGCTTGAGTATCATTGGTATAAAAATAAGCACTAGTGTCATGATAAACATTGGTAGGAAAAGATGCACTAGTAACATGGTTAAGGGGATGGGTCTTTTGAAGAGGCCCACTAGAAGTCAAACCTACCATGTTGATAGAAATACTTGGAATAGATATTGAAGAAGTCATAGAAGATGATGTCATGATGTGTGAATGAGACAAAATAGAAGGAAAAGTTTGAGATGCAAATAATTTGGTTCCCCCAAATCTATGAGAAAAGATAGGGGAGGGTGAAGGAGGTTCTTATATATGAAGATATATCATGAGATTATAAATGGTTAAAGGGTATTTTACTATATGTTGAGGGAATTCATTGATGAAAAATATAATTCAAGTTGCGTACTATAAATCATGATCATATTCTAGTGAGAACAATGGGTTGCATATTGAGGATGAATCAATAGTTAGATCAAACATTTAACTTGAGGAGTATTAAAGAAAATAGTGTCAAATTAATTGATAGTATTTTCTAAGACAAAAAAAATATGGGATAAAATACATAGTCTTATAGGTCAACTATGAACTAAAGATGGAGAAATTGAATAGGGTAAATGATACATAGTCATATAGGGTGGCTATGTATTAAAGATAAATAGAATAAATAACATGTGAGAGACTGTGTTAATAGGAATGGATATGTTTTGAAGATCAGGGAAAATTTTGGAATATATTAATTAAAAAAATATAATTTAGAAAAAAAATAACTAGATCAATGTGTTTGATCTAATTATAGCACACAACACGAACCTTGTACTAATGCTAGCTAGTAATAGTTTTATAATATAAAATAAATGATTAAAGAGAAATCAACAAAACTTGAATGTAAATGCCGAGCTAGGTGGTCATTCCTAAATTTTGTTAGATTATAATAAATTTTGACATTAACATGATTGGGATTTGGATGTAATAAGGAACTATAAAGTAATCTATGGATAATTTCAAGTAGTTTAGGCTGAAAGGGCTCTATTTTGGGTATTTGCTTGGTATTGGGACCAACCCCCTCACTTCACAATCCTATAGTGATAAGGGTGTTAGGTTATTTTCCAATATACACCACTAATCATTAGTATATACTTGGATATAAAACCAATTAAACTTCCCCCTTGGTGCTGAAATCCAAGTAGGTAAAGCTTGGGAAGAAAATATTTAATGATTTTTAGTGTTAAGTGATTTAGAAGTTTATTCAAAAGAGAAAATAGTGTGACTCAATCAATAAATTAAAACCTCATATTTAGTTTATGTTTGTTAGTCTGAGAAAATAAGTAATTAAAATGAAAATTTAATTAATTATTATAAAATTAGGTTAATTCCTTTGTTTGTGAAGAGTATAGAGTCAGTTTCATCGACACTGTATACAAACATTACATAATAGAGTCAATAAATATGATACTATATATAGAAGCAATATCTATAAGAACATAGTCAAATATGTCGACTAAGTCTTCTAGAGATAAACAAGCTACAAAACTGTATCAAGCTAGTTGATACAATTCATTGTAGGGTTGTTTTAAAGACTAAAAACTATGAAAAATACAATTGTGAATAAAAAATATAAATGATAGAAAAGGTAAGAATGAACCTTGATAATTTTGAAGATTCTTAATTTACAACTTTTTTTGCCATGTTTCTCAAATTATATTTTTTCTATTTTATGAACAGAGTCGACTAGGTTGAAAAAATCTACAAAACTTGTATGCTAAAAAAGAGAAGTATGAATAAAGTCAACTAGATCAATGAAGTGTGCAATCCTATAGTTACAAAAAATAACTATGTCAAGCTAATTAATTTAATCACCTATAGTTGGATAAGCCATGCATAGAGAAAATATAGTTGATTTGAAGTGACTATGGGTCATACCCATTTTTTTCAAAAAGATAAACACAAAACACCAATTTCACCCACAAATATCCTATGAGACATGAATAAAAACAAAAATCCATTCCATCACTCATACTAAATCTAAGCACAATAATATTCCTACAACTACCAAAAGGCTAACATAGATGTAAGCCATTTATTTGGAATCCCATAGTCTTAATCAATTTAGCTCAACAATCTAGATCTCTTCCTGAGATCATACTAAATGAAAACAATTAAAATGATGTTGAGATGACTGTCTAATTTGACCTTGGCCACTACATATGTAGTTAGGATCCACGTGTTCATTTTGGCAAGTTATATGGCCATATTTACTTCCCTTCAAGTTCTTTTAGCTACTCTTTCCACCTATCACCTCTCAAGTCACTCTGTGAAAGGATCCACATGGTGTAATGAGTTTGGTTCATATATTAATTAATTAAACACAAAAATAATGAAGCTAAACATAGAGAATTAATAATATAATTCTTCAAACTGTAAAATATATTCTATTACATATTGATTCAAGTGTTTACAAATATATAAGAATATCTTTCTTATAAAAAGGGTGAATTATATCACAAAAAATATCTCATCATATACATATTAATATGCATAAACCTATATGTGTAATATTTTTGTAACATACAACAATATATCTGACAAACTAATATATTATAATAACTAACTAAATATATCTAATAGTTAATTATTACTCTCAAAATTATTCACATTACAATAATCATAAATTAATGTGAGGACGAACATTTCCCAACATTCCCCCCTTAGGACTTACATGGTAATTTGTGTTTCATATGACTTAATTAAAGTAGAGAAGTAACACATCAAGTTTTCATCAACCAATCACTACCAACAACACATCAATAGAATTAGTGTGGGAACCTTGAATAGGTACATATTCCATAAACTATTCACTAAGAAAAATGCATCATCCTATATAATGTGGGAACTTACAAGTAGGAACCATCTATTCAACTTTCACTCCTGAACACCTTTTCTATGAAGTACATTATGTGGCAAAAATAAGAAATACACCTCTTTTTTATCACACATACAAAAAAGTTCTAATATATATATGCATGTTTGTGTGTGTGTGTGTGTGTGTGTGTGTGTGTGTGTGTGTGTGTGTGTAGAAAATTACCCCTTCATTAGTGGATAATGTGAAGCATAGAAAGCCTCCATCCTCAAGTGTCCTCCAACCTCCAATGTTGCTTTTTATGTTTCTCTCTTAGCAGAAGTGTCAATGAATCTTAGTATTTTCATTTCTTTTTTTGATTATATAACCACCCATAAGACTAACTTATTTGAAATAAGGACATCAGGGTCACTTGATATTGCATGCATAAACAAAATGAGATATGTAACTTTAACATATTTTATTAACATAAAAATGACTCTTAGTTTTAATACTTCACTCAATTTATTTTTAAAATACAATACCATAAATATTTAAAAAATTAAATTACAAAATTATTTGACAATTAAAAACCTAATGACTAAACTTTTGATAATCTTAAATATAAAAATGCTATAATGACTCGCTATAGCCACCAAGTGACACATTATAAAATTTTATCAAACTAATTCAATTGACATTGAATTAATATAAAAAAACATAACACTAATAAAATATAATTGATGCACCTATCAAACACTTGTACCATAGTTAATTACTATTGACATATTGAATAGACAAACTTTGATAATACTCTAAAAAATACCTCTAACATAAATAAATATAAACTTGAAAATTGAAGGAACATGGAATTGAATCAAGAGGTGAGATAAGATCTCATCATTTTTGAAGCTATTTGACAACTCCTTGATTCTCATATATTTGATATAGATTGTGATCTGACCAATCAAAATGACTTCAAAAAACATTTTTGAACTTTGTAACAATGTTGATCATGAAGACTATCAAATCTAGTAGAATCTTCAATATTAAAAAAGCATAGAAAGATCAACGTAGAGCTTGATACATCCAATAATCTCACTAATTTGAATTCCATTTCACCAAATATATATGATATCATAAATTGAGTAGGGAAGATGATCATGCAATGATAGGCATGAATGAGTCAGGAGGATGTTATAGAAGAAATCAAGTAGAATATTTAATGGAATATTTTTATTTTGCACATAATCAATGGGTAAATTTATTAGAAACAAACCCATGAATATATGATGCAATAAATTTAAATATCTCTAATATACTATACTACTTTTTAGATCTTCAAATGAAATCTTCCACCTGCACAGAGGTATCAATTTGTTGAAGTGTGATAAGTTTAGTAGTGGTAGTGTGAAAAATAATGAATTCAAATTTGCTAACATCTAAGAGATCTCTATGTGAGTATAAGTATAATGTCTACATAGAGTTATCTATTGATGTGTGATGATATTTGAACAACTAACTCAAATGTCTTTGATGTTAGAGAATATCCTTGTACGCTAGTGAATAGGAGGACTATGTAGGATAGTGAATAATAGATAGAATGTTTTTCAATTAGATAGACTAATTGTATACACATGTTACTAGTTATCATTTTGAACAAAGAATCTCTTAATTATTGATGATAATAAAATCACCAAAAAATGCTACAATATCTTTCTCTAAAATTACACCAAATGCAAAGAGAGAGCACCAAAGTGCAGTGTACAAATGTCATGGGTGATCTTATTTGGTGAGTTTTCAAAATTATGAATAGAATTATCCAACATTTTTAGATATTCACATGAAACTAGGTGCAACTACACAATTTCTTAACTGGTGGATAGTAGATATGCACACTGTTTCCAAAGCAAAATGCTATTCATATGCTCAGTGAGAGTGTAAAGACATATTGTAAAGATTAATAGTTTTACCTTAACTAAAAACTTTTATATTTAATATAGATTCATGTATGAGGTGAGGGACATATAGGTATGGATAAATTATGTAGGCTTGATGTGAATTCACACTATTTTGCCCATGATTATCTCATTGGAAAATTTATCTCTTTCTTTCTAAACAATAGAAACTAAAACTATTACATGAAATTCAAACTTAAAATATAGAAAATGGGGCCAAGGAAAATATTTTGGTTGCCTCAATAAAAAAATGTAATGATCCATCATAGAGATCTCCTACATTGACACTAGATAATGAGTCTAGTTTATATATTCATAAATTAAACATGAGAATAATGAAGATAAACATAGAAAATTAATAATATAATTCTTCAAACTATAAAATATATTCTATTACATATTCATTCGAGTGTTTATAAATATATATGAATCTCTTTCCTATAAATAAGGTGAACTGTATCACCATAAATCTCTCCTCATATCCCTATGAATATGAATAAATCTATATGTATAATATTATTATAACATACAACAATATATATAACACACTAATATATTCTAACAACTAACTAAATATATCTAATAGTGAATTATTACTCTTGTAATTATTCACATTAAAATAATCATAAATTAATGTGAGGATTAACATTTTCTAACATGGTGATAATCCACTACTTATTCCCTGCCACTCTGGAGGGATAGTATGACATCTTTAGGTCTAAAGATTAGTAGGATCACAACATATAAAATCATCATAATAGCTTGATAACCTATAAGATTCACTCCTAATATAGATGCCTCTATAATCATGGAGTAACAAGATTCTAACATATGGTAACATCTCACTCACCTACTTCCCTCAAGCTTTGATCATAGTACAAACATATTTGAGATAGAAGGATATTGGGATGATTCCACATGGAAGCATCCCATGAGCTCACTTTCCTAGAGGACTGATAAAATCCATGGTCTTATCTAAAATCATGGGTCACTAGGATGATTCCACATGGAAACATCTTACTATGATGTTAGCCTAAAGAACTTGAAAGCTATATGGTCCTCCCTAGGATCATGGGTCATTAAGATGATGATATGGAGTAACATCCCACTTACCTACTTACCTGGAGGTAAAATGTTAGTAACATCATCTCTAGGTCCATGGGTTTTTGGGATGGTCCCGCATGGTAACATCTCACTCCTTCACTGGCTTGACACCATTTGTACCACAGACCAATATGACATCACTTCCATTTTAGTGATAGGATGACATGTGGATTCCTCCAAAAAACTCACAAAAGTCATAAAAATGACTAAGGCAAAATCAACAACAAAATCCTAAGGGGTAAAATCAGCTAAGGCAAAATATGTGAAAAGACATATCTATGAAGCATTCAATGAAAGTCTAAGTGGATAGATTTCTTTGACATGGACAACCCACCTAAGGTGAAGGCCTAAATCTAACTAAGCAAAATCAAAACCAAGGTACAAGGTAAAAAAATGGTTATGTCAAAAATCCACCATAAGGCTCAATTTAAAAGTGCCTAAGGCATATTCAAGAAGATGAAATGGTCATTAAGTTAAGCCCAAGAAAAATACATCTAGGTTAATTAAGGTTGAATAAAACCATAACCTATGTAGGCTAATTCAAAAAGGATATAATTAAACACTTTAAGTGAAGTGAAACAAGTAGCTAAGGTTGAATTATGAAGTTGATCAACTAATAGAATACGTCTGACTCTAAATTGATAAATCAAAATAAACCAATACTCCCATTATTTTAGCCAATTAACAAATAGCTTCTAGGCAAGCTTATCCTAACTAAAACACATTTTAATATACTTATAAGTATTTGAGTTAAATGGTCCACTCCAAAGTTAAAATTTAAGCATTAGCAATATACCTAATTTATTATATGAAAGCTAAGAGATTTTCAAACTTTAAAGACATAGAGTTAAGGAATGGTATTTAACATCCTTCTATATCAAACATTAATCCTTGCAAGGGATTCTAAATCATGCCCATCTAGTTTTATTCCATTGAGATCTTAACCCTAGATCCCATCTATGTTATAATTTCTTCTTTTTAGAAGTTGGTCTTGATAAGGAAAGGCCTAAGGTATTAAGCTTGCCCACTGATTTAATATAAAATTCTTTCAAAAGGAATTTCATTATTAGAATATAATCGATCCTCATACCTATAAGTATTATTTTATTTTTATTCTCAATAATATTCCCTTAGGCATTTATTTGAGTTCCACTCACTATGGATAAGCTTAGTCTAAAATATAATTTCCAAAAGAGTGTATGAGGGTGCACAAAGCTTATTTTATAGGCTGAATATCATTATGTTTAAGCTAAGCAAGGTATAATTATAATTTTATTAAAATATTTGTACAAGCTTAAGAGTTGATCCTCATTATAAATGGATTATTATAACTAGGTTTAGACAAGTAGAACAATATATTTTCTTATCATCTAAAAGCTTAGGTAGTCTAACACACTACCTTCAAATCTAATGAATCCTACATAAAAGGGTAATCTAATAGTAACACCATTACAATCAAATCAAAATGTAATAAACAAATATTCATAGGATATTTAATATAATATTTATATATATTAAGGCCCATAACTTGGCCAAATCTTAGTCATGAATATAAAAGCCTCCACGAGGATTCCATTTTCAACAAGGATCCATCCCAAGGAGCTCTATTAATTTGATATAACAAGCAACTATAAGATAGTTCTCTATAGTAATAATAAGAAAATTTAATTGATAAACTCTATAATGATAATGTCTCACAACTCAACCCATAATCAATTATTAATATAAAAATATAATAAGTTTAGCTAAGAATAATTAATTATTCACAATTAGCCAATTATAAAATCAATAAATCATGAGTATTCCAAAGATGAAAACAATATCCTCTTCATTATAAATTTAACATTGGCCAATACAAGGTGGGCTTACCTCCCAACCTTTTTTCCATCAACAAGTGACTGATCTAGTCATCCCTAACAAGACTCTTAGCTCTAAGCATGTTCACATCATGGTTCAAGTTAAATAATTGCAAACAAAAATCAATATGTCTTTGGGTCAAGGAGATATCTACTCATAAGGTGGCAACTAAAAATATCTGAATCAAGAGGATTAACATCCTCATATCTATTTACATAGGTATAAATTCATACTAGGGCACTCCCATAAGTATAAACTAATAGGCATACGACCAATGGTATATAAATTCTATATGTAGTATTTAAGAGGCTTAGGCAATATACCATCATATCCTACATGAGAAGCCTAACCCTTCTTCCATAATGAATAATGTGACCTTTATACACATTGTAAGTCTTACATGATGAATTTATAATATCCATGTATGCAGAAATACCATAATTAACATTGTCATAGAAGGATATACTAACTCCAACTCCCACAAAAATTTAATAACACTATGGGGTAAATCAAGCACACCCACAATGAAACAAATAAATGGAGGAAGTAAAATAAGTGGTCTTCCTCCTATCAACACAAAAATTAAACAAGAATCACATAAACTTCATTTATTCAATCAATAGAATAGTCTAGTCATGAGATACCTACCAATGATTTAGGCCCTTCCATGGATATTTTCTAGTAGTTTTTTACCATCTGAGGCTCTCCCTATCTTATCTCTCTTCTCATTCTTCCTTCTTATTTTAGGTTGGTTCCCAATAACTCCTAAAATTTGAATTTTAGAGAACCAAACCATTTTCCAAGGGATCCACCTTCCTCAAATAGGTGTTATCTCCATCTTATAAACTAATCAAAATATGACATATGTATATTCTTCCCTTATATTGGCCAACCACTTATTTTTTCTAACCCATGCCTTATTATTGGTGATTTCTTTTTCAGTCCATAATGGTACATTGGTAGCTCTAGCAGAGTCTTATGGTTGTTTCTAAGATAATTCAACTCCCTACATAGGGATCAAGGTAAATGAAACTAATGGATAATTTAATAACTTTTTAATAAGGCAATCTAGACATTGGTCTACTTTGTCCTCATGCATTGAAAATGACTAACCAAAGGTGGTTCGACCAACCCATCAGTGATTATAATCCATTTAAACACACTAAAATAAATTAAGGGGTCTAATGTCATATAAGGTATTCAAATAGGATCAAGAAAGGTTCAGGATAATATTTGGGTTAGAGGTGGGATCACACATGATTCAATAATGCATAACATAGTGCTTTTCACCTTTTTTGTCAGTGACCTATTCATACACACTTATTACACCCACAAATCCACTATCCTAATAGCTAAAGACTATAATCATAACATGATGGATAATTCAATTTAAACCAACATTATTAGATTACCAAGTAATTCACAAGGTCATAAGTGATATTAATGCATCACCTAATGTATGTATAAATTTAATTATAACATAAGGTAATAATTCAAGCATTGCTTAGCTAATTCTTATCATTTACTTGATTCACCCACCTTGCAATCAACATCACCAAGGGAGTATCATCATTTATTTTCATAATCACCCTATTTTATAATGAGGGTACTTACATTATTCCCCTCTTAAAAATGGTATAATACTCAATGTAGGACTACTTATTTCACTTTATAATGCTTCACAACCCACTGATTAGGATTGCCACAAAGAAAATATTCACTCTTAAACTATAACCTTATTGAGAATGTGGGTAAAAACTACTAATTTACTAATATAGTTGGGTCTGTGTATGTCCCAATCCACTAGGAATCATTTGAAGTCTCTTTGTGCCCTTTCACATACTATAAAACTTTATGCCAATTCATGACAACCTACTATATTACTAAGTATGGTTTCCCTTATCAATACCAACTATCATGAGGAACCAATGATAAGAGTAAAAAATTCTATGTCATATTTGTTTATCACTATTAATGAGTTTTTAATTTTATATAACCTTTATCATCAATATTTTGGTACTAAATTACTTATTGGCTCGAGATCAATTGTAACATAACATTTCCATACTTATAACATGAGTTATGGGTTCTATTTTCAGCATGCAAGTAATTATTCCATTTGCTCAAGATTTCTTCTTTAGAAAAATTTACTTAATGTTCATGTAATATTTGAATATCCATCCATTATGCCCATCATTGAAGATATTTTTACATGATTCCATTAGGACATTCATGAGAGGATCAAATAACTTCTCACCATGCCCTACACAAAATGAATTCTATATTCTACCATCATGAAGTGCTACACAAAGGCCACAAAACACCATCACCCAATGTCACAATAACATATATATCATACATATATAAATATACTAACTTTATATAATTAATGAGGAACTAGCTCTCCCTTTCCCATAATTTATTACAACATTATTGTTGGCATTTTACCATAACAAAAATTTCCTACTGTCAATTTATAAGGATGCTTCAATTTTTTATTGAAATAATTTGAACTCCATGTTAGTATAATCTATATGACCTAGAGATGTAAATGGCCCAAGCTTTATTTTACTCAAAGCTATAATGCCACACTATATGTCACTAATTTTATTGGATGATGAATGACTTACAATTAACTCTTAAAAGGGTGATTATTTTGACACACATCATTATGTAAAACACATTTGTCTCATCCCACCAAGACTCATAATATTCTTGTTATATGAGAGTTAAATCATTCCTTGCATATGCAACTTCTTAGAGATGAATGATGATTGTTACTTAACACAAAATCATCCTACTATAATAGGCATCAATTCTTATACCATTATGATCTCATATTGAATCAATATAATATGCATGGTGGTGTTGAGTTTACCATAGTTAGTGCCATTTGAAACACAAAATGTCTTTTCAATAAGTATTACATGATGAAAATTCCTCCCATCAAACCCATTATTCTGCAAAAGAATACACACATGGGACTACCTTTCATTTTCAGTATACCATGCCATTCAACATATATGGCTCTTAGGATCTTGACCTACCAACCCATATATTATGTGAAAGTCAATATGAATGGGGCTCTCTATCCTATATACCATAAATTCAAGTTTTAAAATGATCCATAGTGTAAATCAAAGAACTCATAATTTGAATATTAGTAGGTAAGTTATTATAACATAATAGTCTTTTCATAAGATTGGATTAGCAAGAGGATGCCACACTCAATTGTTTCTTATAAATATTCATGGGAGATTCAAACAAATTTTCATTATGCTCAACATATAAGGACATTGGTACACTACCAACATGATAATAATTATGTGTTGATCTTTTTTTATGCAACCCTAAGGACACCTATCCACTAGCCAAGATAGTTGATGTGTAAGGGACTATCATGACATAAGCCCCCAATCATAATGTAGAGTAAATATAATATAGATATGTGAGGGGATATTAGGATATATGTCCCCCAACCATCTCAATCATAGAGTAAATATAATATAAAATACATGAGGGGATATCAGAACATGGGTCCCTTAGCCATCTCACACATAGAGTGAAGAGACACTTCAATGTTCTTGAGACACTTTAGCGTCTAAGACAACCATGCCTAATGGGTAAGGAAGGGTGGGATATTATACTTGTGTGACAAATCCCCACCAAAACCCACTATCTATCATTTTAAATATACTTATCCTTTATACTTTTCCAAATCGATAATTATGCACATCCTAACACATGAAACTATTACAAGAAAACTCCACAATATTTAAAGAACATTAACCAATCATGTAAGTGAAAAAATACATAAAGTGATACTAATTACTCTCAATAATAAATTTCAAATAAATAATATTATTTAATTAATTCCATTATCAACCTTAATCTTAAAACATTTAAAGTCAATAATCAAATGATGTTGGTTTCTAATAAATAAAACAAAAGTTCAGACAACTTAAAACTATGTTCAGTAAGCACATTTATCAAAAATCATATCAAAATATGATAAATATATGAATTAGAGAGTCACTATGAGGGGAGAATTAATAAGGTAAGAGGGCATTGGTCTAATCATCTATTACCCATAAGACCCCCTCATGAATCCAATTACTGATAAGACCCCCTCATAGAGCCAATTACCAATTTATCATGTTGAATTCATTATTATTCTTTTACAAGTAATAACATGTAGGATATTGATACAACACTACCACCACATAAAATTATATACAATAGTATTTAGTACCCTATTCCTCTTAGAGGTCATGCTTATAGATCATTTATATTCACCACCTACCAAGGTGTGATTTGGCATTGAAATCAAGCCTTGTCTGCTTTAACATGAGATTTTAGATATAATTTTGTTTGTAATTAGATCCTACATTTATTTGAAAACATAATGTGTATGGCAATAAATATTCAAGGATATAATTTTAAGATAAGGGCACTTCCACATTCATCACTCCTGATTCCAATAGACACATAGTACTATATAAGTTTCCAAGGTAGTTAGTAGTTGTAGCTATCCAAATTGACAAGTTCTCATCATGAGATAATTTATAAATAATAAATGTATTTATATAATTTTAATTAAATATAACTTCATATTAGTTCAAAATTATTTTTAGTACATCTAGGATTTCATTCATCCAATCAACATTATTACAGATGTAGACTCATTTATTGATAATATAAATAATGTGAAAGGTTCCCTCAATCCATTTGAGAAGCTTCAAAACCAAGAAGATTCAATCTTAAATAGTTATATTTCACTCATAAACATAAAATATGAGTATGTGTTCATTTATATAAATGAGGAAATTATCATCCCAAAGCTATCAAAATATAACATGCTCTTTTCATGAAAGAATAATTATATGAAGACATACGTACTTCAGTTTTTTTCAAGGAGATCCATCTTAATTCATAATTGAAATGTAATATTACAACTCATCATAGTTAACATAATTTAATATTAAACTTATTCATATTACAATTCATATCCTTGAAAATAGAGTTTTTACCATCCCATGGTTCCTCAAGTGGTTCCAATACTCTAAATAGAAACAAGACATTCTCTATAAAATTCCCACAATTTAAACATACATAGTCAACATATATAGGGAATTTATAATTTTAAAATAGAGGTCGTTACATCCTTTTTATAGGTATATGTTCAATTATCAGCATTTGAGAATTAGTTCAGGCATCATAAGCCAAATTCCTTAAGATTTATAGTCCATAATTAACATGTTAGCACCATAATAAAATTTCATATATCAAGATAAATATTATAAAAGGCAATAATCATGTGTATCTACATATGCATACATAAAAATATACATATATATCAATTAATTAGAGATTATTAATATGAATTCTAACTTTCCTTTCAAATATAATAGATTATCAAAAGTATATACACTTATCATGATAGAATAATAAAAATGAAGTATAATAGGGATCATAACAAAATTTGGTTCTCTCAACCAATTCAGATTAAGAGTAAAGTATCTCGTTATCAAATGTTATTAAAAAAAATCATGCATAGTGACCAATAGATCCACAACTAAGAATACACCCTAAGAAGGTCCATTCCCAACTTTTTTTCTTGAGGTCTACCCCAATCCTAAATTAAAAGTCTTAATAGGTTGATCTTGGTTTTGAGTACCACACTTCGTATGGTCTTTATGAAGGTAGTTCCTATTTTTATTTCTATTACGAGGCTTTAATCTTTCCAAATATAACCATCCCTTATCTAGGTGGCAATGCTCATTTTTTAAGTATATAAACTTAGGTAAACATTTTCTCTAACATAGCCATCACTTGTTATAGGGTCTCAATAATTTTAACATGGTTTTCAACTGGATACATAATTCTAGGATCTTGATGACACCCATCTATAGCATTTTTCATGCCTTCCTCTTGTGGCATGTTGTTTACATAGTTTAGGGTTTAACCAAATCAGAAATAAATGCACCAATATTCAAGTTAAACAAATCATGACTAACAAAATTTATAAAGGTGATGAAATCACATAGAACATCCCTATAACTCCTTGAGTTTTACTTGATGCTCTGATTCCAAAATATCAAGCCCATTTTTTATTCAAAAATATAGATATAACTCAACAATTTCCCTCATAAATCACATATGAGACTTGAATATAAATGAGAATCTAATCCATCACTCATAACAAATCCAATCACAACAAGGATCTTACAACCACTAAAATGTTCATTCAATCATAATCCATTAATTCAGAATCCCACACTCGTAGTCCATTCAATCCAACACTCTAGATATCTTCCTGAGCTTGTGCCAAATGAATATAATTTAAATGACATTTATATGGCAATATAATTTGACTTTGGACAATGATTACATATTCAATCTCAACATGCTCACTTTGATAGGCTATATGGACACATCTTCTTCCCTTTGGGATCTCAGGGCCACACTTGCCACCTATCACCTCCCAAATGATTATGTGAAAGGATCCACATCATTATAATATTATACTTTCTACCATGCCACTCTATAAAAATAGCATAGCATCCTTAGGGATGTGAAGTAATGGGATTGTGCCACACGATAACATCCTACTACCCTGCTAGCCTGCATGCAACACTCCTAATAAGAAGGCCTCTAGAATCACATAGAAATGGAAGTATACTACATGGTGGCATATAACTTACCATTTTACCTTAGGATTCAAGCCTAATATAAATATTTATGAAATAGTGGTTTACTAGGATGATACCATATGGTAGTATCCCATAATACCTCTTGCAAGGAGACTTTGTAAACTACATAGTCCTCCCTAGGATCATGGGTCACTAGGATGATTCCATATGGAAACATACCAATATCCCACTAGCCTAGAGGCCTTACAAATTTTATGGTACTCCCTAGGATAACAAGTTACTAAGATGATTCCATGTGGAAATATCCTTCTCACCCACTTTCTTAGAGGTAAAAATCTTAGTACAATCATCTCTAGGGTTGCGAGTTATTAGGATGGTGTCATGTGGTAGCATCCCTCTCCTTCATTGGCCTAACACCATATTTATCATAGACTAAGTTGACATCAATACTAGATTAGTAGGAGGATGACATGTGGCTTCCTCTAAACCTCTCACAAAATTCAAAAAAATGACTAAGGAAAAATTAAAAAAAAGCCAAGGAGAAATTGGCTAAGTTAAAAGCCATGAAAATACCTACCTGTGACACTTTTAAGGAATGTCTAGGTGGGTTAATTTAGATTATGAGGAAAATTTGGATAAGTTGAAGGCCTAAAGCTGAATAATAAAAATCAAAACCAAAGGCTAACACAAAAATAAAGGTTAAGGAAAAAATCTACCATAAGGCTCATCTTAAAAGTGCCTAAGGCATATCCAAGTGGATGAAATAGACATTAAGTAAAGCCTAAGAAAAATATGGCTATGGTAATGAAGGATAAATAAAACCATAACCTACATAGATTCATTCAACAAGGCTAGAATCAAGCAATTTAAGTGAAGCAAAATAAGTAACTAAGTCAAAACTATGAAGTTAATCAACCAACAAAACAAGTCTAACTTTAAATCGATAAATTGAAACTAAAGAAATACTCACATTGGTTTATCCAATTAACAAATAGTTTATAGACAAACTTATCCTAGCTAAAACACATTTATAATTCTTTTCAATCTTTGAGTTGACTAGTCCACTCTAAATTTAAAACTTCAAACACGAACAATAGATTTAATTCAGTGTACCAAAGCTAAGAGATTTGTAAAGTGTAAAGACACAGAGTTAAGGAATGGTATTTAACATATTCCTCTATCAAATAATAATCCCTATAAGGGATTTTGTGATCAAACCCATCTAATTTCCTTACATTAATATCTTAACCCGAGATCCCAACTTTGTTTTAAATTCTTCTTTTTAGAAGTTCATCTTGATACAGGAAAGGCCTAAGGTAGAAATATTTCCCAATGCTTTAATATATAGTCCTTCCATAATGCATTTCCTTATCAAAATATAATTGATACTTAGACTATAACTTACCATTTTATTATTGTTCTCAATAATAATCCCTCAACCATTTATATGAGTTCCACTCATCTATGGATAAGCTTAGTCAGAAAAATAATTTACAACAGAGTGTATGAGGATGCACAAAGCTTATTTTATAGGTTGATTATCATTAAGTTTAATATAATCAAGGCATAATTAAAATTTTATTAAAAGAGACATACAGGGTTAAGATTTACTCCTAATTATAAATGGATTATTATAGCTAGGTTCAAACAAGTAGAACACTATATTATTTTATCATCTAAAAGATTAGTTAGTCTAACCCACTACCTTCAAAGCTAATGAATACTTCATAAAAATGTCATCTGATAGTAACACCATTACAATCAACTCAAGATGTAATAAACCAACTTTCACAAGATATTCAACAAAATATTTAGATATATTAAGGCCCCTAACTTGGAAAAATCTCAGTCATGAATAGAGAAGCTTCCACAAGGATTCCATTTTCAACAAGGAACCATCCCAAGGATGTCTATTAATCTCATAAAAAATAAAATATAAAATAATTACTTTTAGTAATAACCAAAAAATTTCACTGATAAACTCTATAATGATAGTGTCTTATAATTCAGCCCATAATCAGTTATTAATACAAAAATATAATAAGGTTAGTTAATAATAACTAATCCTTGGCATCTATCTAGTTATAAAAAGTAATAAAGCATGAGTAGTAGATAGTTAAAAATAAGATCCTCTTCACTTCAAGTGAAACCTAAGCCAATAGAAGGTGGGCTCACCTCCCAACCTTTTTTCCATCATCAAGAGGTTGTTGTAGGCACCCATAAATAAGACTCCTAGCTCCAAGCATGTTCACATCATGGTGGAAGTTAAATAATGGTAAAAAATAATCAATATGTCTTGGGGTCAAGGAAAAAACTTATCACAAGGTGACAATAAATCATCCCTAAGTTGAGAGGATTAACATCCTTAGATTTATTTACATAAACATAAAATCATAATAACACAAACCCACACGTAACAACAAATAGGCATACAACCAATGAGATATAAATTCTATAATAATTCATGAGGGGGATTAATAAATATACCATCATGTCCTACATGATAAGGATAAGCCTTCTTCCATCATGGAGAATATAAAATATTTACACATTATAAGTCTTATACATTGAATTCATAGTATCTATGTAAGCACAAATACCATAGTTATCATTGCCATAGAAGGGTACATCAACTCCAACTCCCAAACAAGGGTAATACCACTATGGAGTGAATCAAGCACAACCACAAAGATAATGAATAAAGGTGGGATGTAAACCATGTGGACTTACTCCTATCAACACAATAATCAAACAAGAAACACACAAACTTCATTTAGTCATTTAGAAGAATAGTCAAGTCATGAAACACCTACCAATAATCCAAGCCTTTCCATGGATATTTTCTATAGGTTTCAACCAATTAAGGCTCTCCATCTCTTATCTCTCTTAATTTTATTTGTTCCTCCTTTATGTTTCTCACCAATAACTCCTAAAATTTGAATTTTAGAGAACCAAACCCTTTTATAAGAGATCCACCTTCTTCAAATAGGTGTTCTCTCTTTCTTACAAACCAATTAGAACAAGACATGTGTCTATTATTTCTTTATATTTACCAATCACTTCCATTTTTTATTACATGCCTTGTTAATGGGGATCTTTGTTCTAGTCAATAATGGTGCAATGTCAGCTCTAGCAATGTCTTATGGTTGTTTCTAAGACAATTGACCTCCTTATATAGGGCTGAAGGCAAAGGCAATTAAAGGACAAGATTGTAATTCTATAATAAGTCAATATGGATGTTAGTCTACTTTATCCTCATACATTAAATATGACAAACCAAAGGTGGTTTAACTAACCCAACAATAACTAAAATCCATTTAGACATGATAAGACAAAATAATGGGTCAAATGGCATATAAGTCATTAAAATAAGATCAGACAACTTTTAAGTCAAGAATTTTGTTAGAAGTGGGATTGCACATGATGATACAATACCTAGCATTGTCATTTTTACCTTTGTTGGAATGACATGTTCATACACACTTATTTCACCCATTAAAGTTTCTATCAGAATAGCCAAATCTTGCAATCATAATGTGTTAGATCATTCAATTTAAACCAATGTAATTAGCTTACCAAGAAATTCACAAGGTCATAAAGTGATATTCATGTAGAAACTAATACATGTATAATTTCAATGTAAATATTTCAATCATTTCTTAGATAATTATTACCATTTTCATGGTTCACCCACCTTAAATTCAACATCAGTAAGGGAGTATCATCATTGAATGGCATAATCACCTTGTTTTTTCATGAGGGGCTTTACACTATGTGTTAAATATATGCACAAACTATTAGACTATATTGACAAGTTTAATATAGTATTGAATAAATAAAAATATATAATATGATACTAAATGAATACATGAAATAAAACCTATAAGGGTTAGATTCACATCAGGTTCACCAAAATGTATGCAAGGGAAAATGTGGCTGATCTACAAATTAATTCTAACTTCAAGAAGATAAATCATACTTACACTTCTTATTTTTGGTATATTTAGATAATTGAGGTCATGACCAAAATGGATCCACTAGACCCAATCAAGGGGTCCCTTACCAAAATAATATCACTAGAGAGGGTTTTAAAGCCTCTAGTTAATCAATACCATGCAATAATCCTAGCTAGGTTCTATGTTTTCTATTTTCACAAAGTAAATACAAAGTATAGTAAGATCTAACCTAGTTCTCACCAAAGTATGTAGCACAAAATGAGGGTAATAAACATCAAAGTAAACAAGCATAGAATATCTATACTTAAGCCAATGCATAGGAAATCCTAATGGATGGAGAGAGAAACATATAAGCTAAAAAATTTGAATCCATTTACTTTAACAAGGATGATCAAGAGTTATGAATACTTACATTTGAAGATGAACCCATCAAGCCTCAATATCTCCCTTGGCCAAGGTGCTTCACAAGATCTTTTCATGGTATTTAAAGATAACAAGGATAAGTTACCTCTAGGCCACATGACTTATCTATGCATCCAAAATACTTCTCCACAAGACAAGATTAATATCTCTAAATTCAGTATTGAAACCCTAAGCAATGATCATCAAATATAATGGTGGATAGTCAACTGCATAAATAATTATTTACTTCTTATTTTCTCTATAAAAATAGTGGAAATAATGTGTATATATAGTTGAATATAACCATCAACCCTTTTAAAATATTAGCCCACAAAGTTGGCCAAATCAACCATGTATTGTTAATTGATAAAATCAAGTAGGTCATAGTCTAGGTTGCTGAGTCTGACCTAAACCCATAACATGCTAAAATAATTTAAGTAGAAGGTTGGCCTAAGCCAACATTGTTCAATAACTATCAAAAAGAGTTTTTGGCTTAAATAGTGGTTTTTTAATGTGGTAAATTTATTAGACAAGTGTGTAAGGGAAGAATAAAAGCATAGGGAAGTGTATATGAGATGTTTATGTTGATTGAAAGTGGTGGTATAGGGGAAAATAATCTTATAAATCAACAATAATCTACCCACCCTTTTTTTGGTGTACCCTTTAAGGTATGTACTTATAGATATTAAGACTCAACAAGTTCCTACAAGAGAGAAAGCATTAGTAATTGATAAGGTTTGAAAATATTATGTGTACATGCCCTTAACTAGGGTTGTGTGAAACAAAAACCCTTGTTGCTTGAAAAAAAATTGGCCAGTCAAGTTATAACCTTTTATGATAATGTGATTGAATATATTTAAGGGATTTCATGGTCAAAAAAATCCTATAGTGATATTTATTGTCAATTTATTAGGCAATAAAACTAGATAAGCCTAAATAAGTCTATTTTCTTATTTTTTTGAAAGGGACTCAATCAAATTTTCTTACATATAGATGTACCCATTCCATTCTCTCTTTCTTTCCAAGCATTTAAATAATTTGAAAATTTATATTATAAGTATTAATTTATACTATAACATGCTCTTGGTTATAGGAAATACACTAATAACACACTCAAAGTGGGCTCAAGCAATGATGTATTTAAGGTATTACTAAGATTTGTTAACTTATGTTTTTTAAAAACATAACAATAACATAATATTCATGTTTGGAAAATTGAAGTCTAAGACCCTATTATCAATCTTAATAAAGATTTGAAACCAGTTAAGAATTATACATTAAGTCAAATAGATTTATTATGATTATAAGAATCCTAATAAGGAGGATAATAATATAATGAAGGTATAAGATGTATAAATAAATAAATATTAAATGTATGGATGTTGCAAACATAATAAATAAAGTCTAGTAAGTCTGTGTGCATGTTTTATTTCAAGAATTAGAGACCAAAGATCAAATTTTGGCTATGGTATAATTTTTATGATATTTTAAGAATATTTTAATAAAAATAAATAGGGTTAGTGTAATTAATAATTTATTTAATAAGTTTATTGGTATAATAAGGATGAAAATCCTTAGGGAGACATAAAATACCTCATTGAAGGGACCTAGAAGAGGCTTACATCATTTGGTATCAAAACTTATCAAAAGATCTTGGGGTGAGTGTATGAAAAACAAAACTATAATGAGTTTTAATAATTTAAAATTGTATAAATAGTGAAGTTTAAGTGTAGGAAGAGAAACCCTATAAAGATTTGATAATATTGAGAAGTGTGGATGAAATAAAGGTTCTGCAGTCCTATAGTACTTTGAAGAGAATATCATATTGAATCTCTAAAGGAATAAATACAAGGTAAAATAGATATGGAGGGGTAAAAGGTGAAATATACTTGAAGGTGTCAAAATAATAGGTAGATACTTTGGATGAGACATAAAAATAATTAAAAAAAGAGATACAAGAATTGAAAAGAGAAAAGAACCAAATGAAGAACAAGAATGAGTTAAGAAAAAAATAAGACATTCATAAAGAGATATATGAGATGAAACATTCCTTAACATGTTTAATGAAATTTTGGGAATAATTAAATCAATAAAAATAAGGGTTATTCATAAAAATAAATAAGGTGGTCAAGTGGACAATCAAATAAATTATAGAAAGGAAAAGGAAGTAGTAAGAAATCATAAATTACAAGAGGATGACAATGGTGTTATAAGAAAAACCCAATGAAGAAATTTAAGAGTAAATTGGGACTCAATATTTTTATTCTAAAAATGTATCTAAATTTGTGATTACATGTGTGCATATTGATTAAGATAATTCCTAATTTGAGATCCCAAAACTTAATAAGAACAAAGAAGACAACTTCACTAAATCATAAAAATCTAGTTGTAGAACAAAATATGCGATGTGAGAAGATCAAAAAGGTTTTGGAAGGTATCAATAATATTTTAAGGAAATATGTGAATTAAAATAATAAGGTCTTCATATGAAAATCCTAAAACAAACTTTTCAACCACTAGATGAATAAAACAACTTTGAGTAACCCATAGAGAAAGAAGAATATGAGTAGCATATGGAAAAAGAATCCATCATCAAAGAGGAGATAAATATGACTGAGTTAAAGGTAGAAAATAGATATGAAAAATTTGAATTGAAATAATATGATGTTATAAATGAGAAGATGGTGAATGAGGTAAGATCAAGTGAAATGATCAAAGCAGATGAAAGGCATGAGCAAAGTTCCCAAAGGCATTGCAAGCATATTGCAAGACAAGTAATAGAACATAAAAATTATGGACAAGTCTATGTGTAAAAATCAATAAGTGGATTCATTGGTAGATGTAGAACAAATGACATGAGAAATACATATAGAGAATCATGGAAGAAGATGAATAGACAAGTATGGATATTCAATAGTTGAGGGGAATAAAAGAGTGATAATGAAGAGCATTGTATTGAAGAGAAACTTCAAGAGAACCAAAAAGGAAAGATATAATATTTTAGGCCAACATCAAAACCAAAGGATCAAGAAGGCATAGTTGAGAAAACCGTGAATGATAATAGGTCAACACAACAAGGTATACTAAAGAGGAATAATTAAGAAAATGATGAGGATCCTATAAAAATGGAAGAAGTATCAAGACAATTTTATAAGGAACTCGAGAAGGGTATATAAAAGAGAGAATATGCGGAGAATCATAAGATCCTTGAAGATAACATTAAGTCTCCTAAATATGGGATGATTTATTTTGAGGATATTATGTTTATATTTATAGATATACATAGATAATAAATACCCCATTTCCATATGAATAAGAAAATAAATAAGACACAAGAGTTTAATATATAACAGGGAAAAGAGGGGGAAAAGAGGAGAAAAATCAAACACTCCATGAAGAGGATAATTGGGAGAAGAAAGTAGGTTTGATGAAGGAAAATATCAATCCAATAATAGGTTAGGGAAATAAATTCATATCAATAATGGATAAACAAGGAAAATAAACTTACATGGAGAGTAAACAAATCAAGAAGATATAAGAAGAAAAACCAAAAAGGAAAAATCAAGGTGAGTACATTCATTACATGATAATCATATTTTGTGTATTGGCATGGTGTTATTCATTATTTCAATCCCATTAAGACCACATGAAAAACATTATCAATGTAATAAATTAGTATGCAGTATATTCACATGCCTTAATAAAGTCAAGAGGAAGAGGTTTTGAAGCAATAACTTGAATAATGATTGAAAATAGAAATTTAGGGGAAAATTATGAAACAAAGGAAATATAGATAGTAGTAGTGGAGGATAGAGAAAGAAAAAAAGCTACAAATGAGTGTGAATCTAATACGAGATGAACTACTAGGACATTAAATCAATAAAAGGAGAGATAAAACCATAAAAAAGGATAAAAAATAAATAAAAAGAGAAACTAAATAAAAATAAAAGATGAATTGGAATACAAGGAAAAAGTTTCATTTGAGGTAAAAATCATTTTTTTCATTTGGGGAGTTTGATGTAGGAGCATGAACAAGACTTATGTAAATGTTGGTTTGATAGTTAAATTTTTTGTTTGGTAAGTCTTAGGTAAGTGAAATATACCTTCTTTTTTCCAAGTTATGTGTTCAAGTTAGTAGATGTTCAATTTCTAGTATCTAGAGTCTCAAAAGGACTTTCCTGCCAAAATTAGTATTTGATAATTTTAACTTCTTATAATCATTTCTAGATCCATTAATATATCTTAAGTGATTTTTAAAGTCATGATTATACATGTAAAAGGTCACAAGTGTCTAAGGTCAAGTTCCCAAGTTTATTATAATCTTAAACTCATAATTATCATGTTTAACCTTAACTAAGTTGTCAAGATAGATGTTTGCATTGGAGAAAGAGGTGGAACTAAATTCTATTCAAGGAGAATGTGGTAGAATAGGTAGATATATGCAAGGAGGTGATTACAATTCAAACATAATAGTGTGGAAGTATATTAAAATATAATAAGAAAATGGAGATATAGGAAAAGGTGGTTGTTGTAAGGTTTTCTTTAATAAGTTATGTTTATTTGTATATAGTTTGTGATGGTTTGTGTAGCTAGTTTGGTGATAAATGGATGAAGTAAATTTGTTATAAATATTTTTATCCAATGTAAAGATTTATTTATACATGATTGAATAGTTTTGTTGTTCCTAAAATGGTTATTAATGATACATGACACCGAAACACAATTTTTAGAATTATTCCATCAAGGACTGGTTGTAGGCACTATACATATTGAATTATTTTCATTTCTTTAATATACTTCATGCATTAAAGCTTATTATTAGATAAGGAATTAAGTGTTTAGATTGAATTTGTGTTTAAAATATCTAATGTATTACTTTGATTATGAATTTTATCTATATTTGTGTTCATTGTATAAACATAGACCTTAAACCCCAATGTAGGATTCAAATGTGGTAAAACTCTTATATTTTGATAACAAATGCAAAAATTGTACTAAATACTTATGTAACCCTAAGTTATGAAGTCTAATAATATTTTAACATGTTTTAATATGTCCTAAAGGACTACAAAAAGAGTAATAAAGGAAATATCAATTTGTAGAGTTAGAGAAATGATTACTCAATCAAGGTAAAATGACATTTTCTTATGTTTTCAAGATTATTCAGATATTAAATTCAACTGATATAGAAATATATATTAGCTAAGGTGACATATAGGTCAAAAGGATTCATAGAAAATTCTTTAAATTATAATTGATTCTATTTGAAATCTCTTGGGTTTGTGATAGGGTTTAAACCCTCAACTAGGGTTGTGTGAAACAAAAACCCCTATTTATTTAAAATAAAACCAAGAAACAAATATATAACTTTGTATAAATATTTTTTGGATGAGATTAAAGTGGTTTAAATTTCAAAATGATCTTATAGTGAGATTTATTGCTAGTTAATCAATAAATAGACTTAGATAAGGCTTAAAGACATCTATGTTTTCTTAATTTCTTGAAGGGGACTCAATAAAATGTTTTAAAATATTTTAGAAAAGTTTATTATGGGTTTATTAATTCTTGAAGGTATTCCTAATAATTTTTTAATTTATATTATTGAGAAACATAACAAGAACATAATCTACATGTTTGGAAAATTGAAATCTAAGACCCTATTATTAGTCTTGATAAATATTTGAAACCAAAGAATAACTATGACTTAAGTTATATATATTTATTATGATTATAAGAACCATAATAAGGAGGATAATAATATTTTGAAGGTATAATATGTCTCGAACATGAAATAATTAATGTAAGGAGGATTCAAACCCAATAACATAATTCTAATAAGTTTATGTACATTGTTTTCATTCAAGGATCAGAGATGAAAGATTAAATTTTGGGTATGGGATAAATTTAATAATATTTTAATAATAATAAATAGGTTTATTTTAAGAAATAATTGAGTTAATAAGGTTATTGGTATAATAAGGATACATAGCCTCAAGGAGACATAGAAGACCTAGTAAAGAGACCTAAAAGAGGCATAATTACATAACTCATAAATAGTAATGAGACAAAATTAATTATAATATTAAAAAGGTGTAATTACCTTTATTTAAATCCAAAAGGATATATGAAGGGAAATATTACATAAAAAATGAGTTTCAATGGGGTGTTAATTTTAACCATAATGTATGAAAAGGTTATAGAAATAAAACTATGAAATTGAGAGATAAGGGAAAGAAATATGTTTGAAAAAGTGGATATAGTAATATATCTAATAAATTGAACTCAAAAACCTATAGGAAATGTCAAATAAGTGGGAAATATCTCTAAATGGAAACCTTTATTATTATATGGATAATAAAGACATATATGTATTCATAAGACCAAAATAACCATATATAATTGATAATAGAAAATGAAAATTATTTTTTATTTCCTTGTAAAAAGTTAAAATTAATATTTCAATCCACTAATTTTTCACCAAAATTTAAATAATATAACTAGGTTTTAAGAATAAACACTACAATATAGTTTCTTAATTCACACTAGTTTATAATAATTACAACAAAATTTTGAAATTAAAGATCTAAATACATGTAGATAACATATGCATACATAATACATGAAGAAATAATGAATACTTAGTATGGAAAATATCCTTGTATTGACCTTTTTTGGGTTGTAAATACAATCTCCTCTTTCAAAAGTTATATTGAAAATTTTCATTGTAAAAAACCTTTACAAATGATCTCTTAACTCATACTTATAGGTTGAAATGGGTGGTTATGGTCCATAACCACCTTTCATGCCTTTTAGGGGCTTCTAAAAGCATATTATATAATTTTAACAACTTCAAATTTTTAAAAACACACTAAGAAATTTGTACAACTTGTAATAATAAATTGGTGTTTTTGCATGACTTGAAAAAGTACAATGACAACTTGAAAATATGGGTTAGAAAATCTACATGAATAAAAAAAAAGGGACTTAGTATATTTTCATGAATTTACAATGTGAGAATTAATTAATACAAGAAGGTGTAATGACACTTTTAATAATGACTCAAGAAAAACAATTCTATGAGAAAGATCAAAATTTGATGTAGAATCATTGTTTTTCGTATTTGTTGATGATGATCTAAACCTCATATTTATTAATCTACCTATTATTATTTTACTATTAATTGATATTTTGTATTATTTCCAACACTTTATCTTAATTTGGACCATATAAATATGTATAAGGTATTTCTACATCATAATATAGGTCTATCATCTTTTGTGCTATTCATTTTAATGTCTTAATCATTGCATTGAGGCTTTCCAAATTATTCTAATATTTGATCAATATTTTAATTGAATAATTATTGAATGCAAACTTTAGAGTTATGATATTTTAAATATTCTTCTTGAAATGATCAATAATGTCATCCTTAGGTAGTGGTTTCCCTTTATTGTCAGTGTGCTTGCATTTCAATTTTCCTACTTCTCCTAATATCTCAATAAGAGCATCTCCTCCCATTGATTTAGAGTCCTCAAATTTATTTAAACTTTATTTAACAATGTAGACTATAAATTTAACATCTCCCATAAATTTGGTAAGGTATGAAATCTCCTCTTTTTGGATGACATTTCCTTGAATTAGGTCATCTGGATAGGTAAAAGAGAAATCTTCCAACTTAGGAATCTATTAATTCCATTTTTGCACATCTTCTTGATATTTAATTTAAATTTTAGTTTCTTGATCATATTTTGAATGGATTTTAGTACATATATCCATCAATGTCTAAATATTATCGATACCTTATTGGAAAATTTTCTCATACCACTTTTTTTTACCTTACCCATATAACCAATTTATTCCACACCATTAAGCGTATCTGTATCATAAAATTGATGAACAATAGAATCAAACGACTGAATAGGCCTTACTAATTTATAAAACACAAATGTTAGTTATTCAATTTTTTATTTGGGTTATTATTTAGCTATTTATCCTAGTCCATGTTTTAATGGTGTGCCAATTACAAATTGGGCATTTTCCTTCATGCCTTCTCTCTTAGGTTTTCCCAAGTGGACTTTTGTGACTTCATAATTGGAAGATCCAACAACATCCTTATTTTTTCAATGGGAGTAATTTGTTATTTCTATATATTTGTCTCCTTCAATATTATTGAAACCATTTTAGGATTTTTTCCTGACTAGATAGTGGTCAGGATGTTGAAGTAAATTTCTTATGTTTATTTAGTCTTCTTTATTTTATTCACTAATTCATTCAACCTATTTTAAACTTTATCACTAAGATATTTTTGTGCAATAGAAATATCAGACTCTTTTTTAATTTAAAGAGGAGGTAGAGGAATTTGTATAACTTGAGACTTTAATAATACCATTTCACCTTATTATTTTCTTAATGTATCAACTGGAGTCTTAGGAGAGGTTTTAGTAGGCAATTCAACATTTTGAGCAAGAGATAATGGTATAGAAATATTAAGTTGAGAAGGAATAAAAGTATCAAATAATAATGATGTATCAAAAGCTATTTTTTTATAGTATTGGTTACTATCAATAGTAGTTCCTTCTAAAATATAAAGACTTAGAGTACTTGGGAGTTTTTCACCTGACCTTATTATTTTAAAAATGAATGGGGTTTTCACTATAGTAATCTCTTCAACAACTTAAAATTATGTTTTAAATTTTATTTCATCTTAATCCTTATTGGTTCTTACCATGGAGGATGTTCTTATTTTTGTTTGATGTTGCTGATAAGCACTTCTTAATTCAAATTCCTTCATAAGAGGAAGAAATATTGCTTTATGAACATTGATGCCTTCTCTCTTCAATCATTTCAAAGTTATATAAAACACACCTTGAGTTCTATTAATGAGTGAAGTAGATTATTTATTGTGCAAATCTACTCTTGTAATTTTTTTTTATTCAATTCCATATTTTTCATAGATGACATCTAATACATCTTCATAATTTGATATACTTTTCTTGATCTCCAATATATCAAAAGTAATAACTTATTATAGAGTGAATCATGAATAATCATGGATTCTCACATCTTTATTACCATCATAGTCCATCTAGTAGTATTAAAAAAGATGTACATGTTGATGTAAATAACCAATAATATTATTAACCAATCCCCTAACATCAAAGGAAGGTAATCTTTCAAATGATTGAATAGTAATTCAAATCATTTCTTCTTTAATAAATTTTTGTATGTCTAAAGAAGCAAAAGTATGTCAACCAATAGAGATAGTAAATTTTATTACAAAATTGTGTTTATAATACAGCTTGTGTTTTTTAATCAATATCTAACTAATTACATCAAAGCCCATGTGTCATCCACATATCTCAGGAGTATGTATAGGGTAATTTCATAGCCACAACTTCTTAAGTAGGTGTAATTTGGTAATTATATGAACCAAGTTCCTCATTTAAAAATATTTGTAGAGGTGTCAATTGATATCATCATATTATATGGTTCTTGTTTGAACATTTGAATCACATATTATAAGAATGCATCATTTACCCTATAGAGATGTAGTGTACTTTATTACAAAGAGAGATGAGGATATAAGTCATAGATTTTGGTATTCTTCATATCACCCACTATATTCAAACCATTATAGAATCTTATTTTAGAAATAAAATAAAAAATATAAATACATATAAAATTTGGAAGTTATATTGACCTTTATATTCTTCTTATGAGTTAAATCACTGATCAATTATCCCTAACTGATATACTATTTATTCTAGTGGATGATCCATATATACCTATACATCTATGTTTGGAAATTATTTACAACTAGGATTCCCACTAATCTATGCAAGAGTGTGATCATGCCATTGACCTCATTCATGAATTCAAATATATAAATATTTTTATGTAGTCTTCTTGATGTATGCTTAGATTTTGTCAACCATTGTTTGTTAACCCACTTTGAATAGGATCTAGTATTAGAATCTCAAACTTATTGAGTAGATGTGGTAGTCAAATTTACAAATGCTTCCCTATCAAGTAACTATATTAGATGTGATCAATATGATATATACATAATCATAAGATTAAATCTCCTTTTGGATTCTTGACTTCCCTCTTTTTTACATCACGATTTTAGGCCATTATCAACATTAGTTCTAGAAATTATACTAACATAGGAAATGTAGTTACTTGAGATAATATATTATTTTTGATGATTTTATAATAATCTATATTATGTATACCATTGATTATGTTTCAAAATATTTCCATATTAATGTGGTCTAAGGTAGTATTTGTTATCTCTTCAACATTAGACTCTAGATATGAAGGTGGAACCACTACTTGAAATTGATATTTCAATTTTGTGTCGTCTTCCAATTAGAGACTCTTATTAGTAGAAGTATTATTTAGAGTTGTTTTCTTGGGAGTATCCTTGATAGGGGTGATAAATGTTGACATCTGACAAAGAAAACTTAGCTAAGAGACAAATGTGAAAGAAGAAAGAAACTTGAGTGTGCTTTAGTAAGAGGTACATTTTAGGGTGTACATATTTAAATGAAAGAGGTCATAAGACTATTTAGTAAAGGATCATAATATTATAACATGCTCAGTGGGGTGGGTGTCAAATTTTGAAATGTGTAAAAATAAGTGTAAAATTTTAATAGGGTGTTTGATGGGGTGTTATCATATGAGGTGTTCTATAGTGTCTCAAATTATAACAAGTACATTGATAAGCTTCAAAATCTGATGATATGCCTATCAAGTAGCTAAAGTGTGAAATGTGCATAAGAAATTTGTAAGGTTTTATGTATGTTTGAATATCCCTCTAAATCTAAATGATGTCTAGAATAACTATAAATATTGATAAGATGTGTTGTGGGAAAACTAATCTCTATAAACTGTTATGAGGATATTTTGAGAAAATGACCAAGAATTGGAGAAAACCTTGAGAAAACCAATGTTAGATCAAAACAATTTTGAACCTTAGTTCTTATTTGTGAATTTGAATATGATATAAATTTTTGAAACACCTTTAATGTGTCATGACCCTATTTGAACTATATTTATATCATATTATTGATATAGTTAGCTGTGAACTATTTGAAACATATTTTTTCTACTTTAATGTGGTATTATAGTTTAGTGATCTAAGTTGAGATATTTTGTATTGTTGTTGAGATATTTATTTATACAATTTCATTATAACATTAGTTATTTATGTATGATGATTAATAATTTATGAGTTAAATCATATGTGTTATTTAAATGTTATTATTGTATCTATTATATTTATATGTCTAGATACTATTGATGGTCCATTTGTTGAATACATGGATAGGTGACTAAACTAGGTTGTGTTTAGACTTAAGCAACAAATAAACATGGATAAATAAAATGGATGAAAAAAATAGTGAATTCAATTATAAAAATTAATCTTTATGGTACTAATACTTAAGTTACTTTGTGTATTGAATTTAAGTGCTAAGTATTGTCATTTTATGTTTGATTTAATTATTGATTTTTTTAATCATTTTAGATGTTTGTATAATCATTAATTTACTTGATGATGTCAATTATAGGACTTATCAATTTTATGAGTTATGATTAGTCTTGTGACTATTGTTTGCTTTTTGATGTTATAATTTTTTCATTTAGATTTATTTTGTTTTATTTTCTTCAAAAATATAGAATTATATAGGGCATTCAATCACTTATGGTTCTTGTTTTAACAGTCATTTCAATTTAGTATTGATTCTTTATCACCTTGACTAGATTGTTTGATGCTATGAAGATTAATGTTTAATATAAACATATGTCAAGGTTAATGGAAATTTTAATCATGTTCTAACTATTATATTAATTAATTTATATGCTTAAAATAATTCATTGTAATGTTTCTTTGTTTGAAATTCATTTTTGTATTAGCTAATTTTAGGTTGGGCATGTGCTATGTTGGTTAGGATGTCATGACCCACCATGAGGCATTGGTAGTTAGTTTGATGTTTGTTATTTAGCCATTCAAATTTAGATTTATGGAATTGGATTAAATTACCATGCAATGGGATGACACTCTTCCAAATGGTTTTATGTTTTAGTGAGGTCATTTTGCTTTGCTTATTAGAAGATCTCTATATGTAAGGGAGACTCAACCAAAAATTTTTGCATGAAAGCTAAAGGGAATGAAATGTAGTTTATGCATGAGATTTTTAGGTAGATTGAATTGGAGTTAAGTCATTAATATTGTCAACCATGTGGGAGTTTAGTATATTTAAATGGGGTTCATTTTGGTTTATATTATTTAGCTAGTTTTGGTTGAGGCATGTGGATTTTGAATGCTTATTTTGTATAAAAACTTGGGAGCCTAGAAATGAAAGAAATCTTTTTAAATGGTTAATTTTCAAAATTCTAAGTGATGTTTTTATAATTATGTGTTTATATTTTAAAGTGGTTTTTAATGGTGAGTTGGTTATTGTTTTTAATCATAAACATGGGAATTTATATTCTACCTACATTATAGAGTTTATAGATATAAACCCTAACTAGGATCAATGGATTTTATTTTTGGTGTTATAGTATGGTGGCCATTATATGGCTCAACCATGGCTATGTTAGATATATATATATATATATATATATATATATATATATATATATATATATATATATATATATAGTATTATTATGGTTGTTTTAGACATTTATTATATGTGTATATATAGATTGATACATATACATAGAATAATGTGAATGCATTGTGTTTTAAATTCATTGTCATTTTAAAAACCCTAAATGGGTTATATAAATAAGTTATATGGCTGGTTATTTTATTGACTATGTTGATAAATTTGTTTTATGTATTTTTTAAAACCCCACTTGGGTTCACACAAGATTATAAAAGAATATGTTTCATTTGTTTATCCTACTATGTGTTTCAAAATATGACCATAAACTTTGGAAAAATCACATTTTGATTCTCCACAAGGCTAAAATGGACACTAGGGTTTTGTGGGAAAATAATATTTTATTATTATTGATTATGTTCAATGTTTATGTTATAATTTGGTAATTATTCGATAACTCAAGATTGTCAAAATCTATTGGAATAATTGGCATGATTTTGGTAATTATGTTTGGATTATTGCAGATTACTACTCATTGATTTACATTTTAAAATAATAATCAATTTATTATTTTATTTTTATGATTACTTTATATCATTACAATTGATATTTTTAGTAAAGTCTATATCAAAATTTGACCCATAGATCTAAGTAAGTTTAAATTTATCACTTTTGGTTGGCTAAAGTCATTACCTTATTTTTATGAGATTTTGTTTTAACTTATCAATATCTATTAAATTAGTACGTGAGGATGATTACCTGATAAATTTATGGCATAAATATTTACAAGCCATATTATATTCTCAAATATAATATGGATCATAAATCTAGAAGCTTAGTAAAATGAGACGCACTTGTAATCAGGGACTAAGTTAATGGATCTTGGTGAGCCAGATTCATGTGGTTAGTTTCTTTTGTATTATTTGTTTGTTGTTGATCCTAGTTCATTTCATTGTCTTTTCTCCACCATTTATCTACTACCCCAATCTAATCTATCTCCAAAATATGTTCATTTATATTATATTTCTTCATTAAGACATTTGATAGATGAACATATTTATGTGATTTTATCATGTAATTTTAGTTAGTCTCTTATTTTGAATAAGTAGTTTTAAAAAAATGATTAGAAAGCTATGGTGTTCTAGTTGCTATATTTCCTTGGTTATTAATTGACTTACAACATGAAAATATATTCATAGATTTGGTTATACTTGTTGATTATTGGTTTCATGGTATTAAACTATTTTTTTATTCGAGGATGTAAATACTTGTCTTGGAACCTAGTTGTAAAATCTATTTATGATTTTTACATGATTCTTATAATGCAAATGAGTGTGTGAGCATTGGAAGAATTGTTAGTATGTTAGGATTTTATCACAAAGTGTAAACTAGAAAGTTAAGTTAATTTGAATACTTATTATGGAATTAACATTATGCTTATAAAAGCTAACTGAGATTACTGATTGGAAAATTTAACTAGTGTTGAGCATTATAATATATTATTATGAGATTATTTATTAGTTATGTTTATAAGGACTTTTCAAATAACCTTAATCTATATAAAACTTCATTGATAGATGACTTAATTAATGTGAGTTTAATTGAGACTTCATTGGGAGACATTAAGAGAATAACTTATATGGATTAATGAAATCAAATATTTATTTTTATAATTTGGTGAGTTATAGAGATTATAATCATCATAACACTC
Source organism: Torreya grandis (assembly GCA_037957365.1). Taxonomy (NCBI): domain Eukaryota; kingdom Viridiplantae; phylum Streptophyta; class Pinopsida; order Cupressales; family Taxaceae; genus Torreya; species Torreya grandis. The sequence continues at coordinate 2,649,955 of JARHVA010001524.1, read as the reverse complement.
ATGCATGAGTTTTTAATTATTATTTGAACTTATGATACGGATTAAAATGGAATAATTATGTAAGTATCTTGGAGTAAACCTCCTAAATTTATTTAGGAGAAAATCATTTCCCTTTGAAATTAAATAAGAATTTTTTAATTATAAGGGATTCTTATGGATAGGTCCTTATAACTCCTTGAAATTGTATTAAAATAAGAGTATATAAATATTATGCATACATTGTAAGTAACATATAAAATAAGATACTTCATGGAAGCTCTTAAAAATAGAATGTTTATTCCAAACTAAGGCATATTGTGATTGAGGATCAAATAAACCATATTTGGAATTGGCCATTGGAATAGTTGACAAGCTAATTCACATCCTTATATTATAAAGGTAGTTAATGGAATTACATTATTAAGTTGGTATTAATAATATCCTTTAGAACATAAAGAAATATTAAGTTCTAATTAGGTTAATGCATTAAAGATATGAATAGGCTAAGGTCATGAACCTAAGAAAAATGTTTAATTCTTACATAATGAGATTAAACATAAAACCTAGTATAAGTGCATTTAGTCCATTAAAATATTTATTTGGTATTGAGCCCCTTGAAATCATGTGTCACTCATATTGGTAATAATGGGAAATGTAAGGCTAACATAAGGCAATGTAAAATTCTTAGACATGCTTTATCATGTGTTTGTACCCTACTTATATTAATGTAGGACATTACTAAACAAAACATAAACATGGTTTTTGAAACATTCAATGAAGCTTGCACACTTTTTGAAGTAATTCATGTCAAACCTCATGAATATATTTGGTTTTCAATTCAAAAGGTATTCCAAGGCTTTGTATTGATTTTGTAAATAGTCATTTTCCCTTGATATTTGTCTTCTACTTGTGAATTGGTAGATCTTGCTTAAGTAAGCTTAGCATGTTGAATCTTCTATTGAATTTACTTTCACTTTTCCATTTCATGTTAATCTTTATTAAATTACATATTGAGCCATAGGATGTACTATAGCCTATATAGGTACTCAATTAAGAGCATAAGTTAGTAACATCTTTGTTAGGAAGGCCATAATGAAGTACACAGATAGGGGTGAGTGGGTATGATCATATTTACCCACTTATATATAAATACCAAGTGGTTAAAATGATTCCTAATGAAGTCATTGATGAGTTATGTACCTAGTCTAGTTCTTATGTGGGATTTAACAAAATTATTGATCTCATTACATGTTTCCATTCTAAACTCTTATTAAAACTTTGTTCCATAGTTTTTTTCAATTTATTTTAAGAAACATTTTTTGTTGTGACATAGTTACATCAAAGCATGGTATACTAATCTAGGGAACTTTGGGGGATGTTTCTTATTGATTTCCTCTTGATTTTTTGTTTGTTTCACCATAAGATGGTGAGGACAAGATTTGGAATAGAAGACAAAAATAAAAAAATGTTAATCTAGGTAAAGGAAGAGGTGAAGGATATAGGGCCAACATTATTGAGATAAAGGAACCACATCTCAATAATGTTAATGTCCTTAAATGTGAGGAAAATAGTCCCAAATTAACTAATAGGTAGTTTTGATTAGAATTCTAACTGTATTGAATTCACTTCAAAGTAAATTAGACACCCAAGAATGAAGGTTGAAAAATTAAGAAGGTATTAATGAATAAGAAATTTAAAATAACCCTGTTAATGTCATTGATCATATCACTAAAGACAAGAAGAAGTTAACTCTACCAACATTTTCATGTAAGGAATTAGATGATGTAGTTGATGCATGGTTAGTACACTTGCAGAAGAATTTTAATATGTATAATATGTCCTTTAATGTGAAGATAAGATTGGTTAATTATCAATTAGTAGGAGCTACAAATATTTTGTAGAACCATCTATGTTTTCTAGAGGGTTACCATCTAATTATTCTTACCTATACCACTTTTAAAATGTAGTTTAGGAAGATATATATCAGTTCCAACTTTAAAGAAAAAAAAAATTAGTTGTTGAAATAAGAAAATATGACTGTGATTGGGTATGAAAACAAGTTTTTAAATTTGATGCACATTGTTAACTACATGCATGATTAATATACTAAAGTCACTAATTTCAAACTATGTATGAAAGAGCTATTAATGCACAATTTTAATATGACAAATCTTAATACTCTAACTACTACTATTGATTCTAATCATATGGTAAAAGAAAAAGAGAATGTTCATAAAAAAGTGATAATATACAACAATCTAAGAATAAAAATATGTCCCCTTCACCTAAATTTTAAGAAATTTTGACTCAAACAATTGATTTATTAGGAGTATAAATGCTTTCAATAAATTCTAAAGACAAATTAAGAATTTAAAGTATCTAAATTCTTCTAATTCTACTTATTTTAAGTGAAATATGACCCAAAGTAGTCAAAATGTGCCTTCTACTATATCAAATACCATTCTGATGACACCATAAAGGAATGTATTATGCTATGAATGTGGTGATAACCATAAAAATAATTTTTTTGCTAATTTTAAAATAGACCAATCAGATAATCATAGAGTGTATGAAATTGTGGATAATCGAAACATATATTTAAAAGTAACTCCTATTGAAACCAGAGGTAAAGTAAATGATTTTTTTTTCAATTTTGTTTGATTCAAGATCAATTGGTATTTTTATGGATCCTAAGTTATTAACATGTTATAAGTTGAATCTGGTGAATTTGAAGGATGGTTGGGATGTTGAGTTTGGCTCAAGTAAAATAGTACTAGTTGTTAAGTGTTTCGAGAGTGTAAGCTTAGACTTAGGTAATTTTAGACCCATGTTAATCCATTTGTAGCTCTTCTTAGATCTTTTGATATTAATTTAGGCATGGATTGTTTGCATCAACATAAATAAAATTTGGACTATTATAACAAAGTGATGTATTATTTTAATGATTTGGGGAAACCTATATAAATTTAAAGTTTGCTAAAATAAAAAATATGTAAGTTGTTATAAAATTTATATCTAAAGAAAGTAGTGTGTAATAATTACAATTTATATGTTGTTCAAATGCAAAAAAAATACACCTATAATAAAATTATCATTTTAAAATATCCATTTTTTGCAATAATTTTCTAATATTTTCTAGATAAATTGCTTGGTTTGCCTCCTATATGTGAATTCAATTTTTCTATTGATGTATCTCTAGGGGTATCCCCTATGTCCAAATCACCTTTATCATATGAATGTAGCTAATTTATAGGATTTAAAAACTTAAGTATAAAAGCTAAAAAATGGTAGTATTAGGCTATGTGTGTCACCTTATGGTGCACCAGTGGTCTTTGTGAAAAATAAAGATGGAACCTTGCTATTATGTACTAACTTTCACATGCTGAACAAGGTTACCATTAAGAATCATTATCTTTTGCTAAGCATAAATGATATGTTTGACAAAATGAAGGATGAAGCTATGTTTTGAAGATAAAATTGAGATGAGGTTAACACTAGGTAAAAATCAAGGAAGAAGACATCCCTAAGACCACTTGGAGAACTAGGTATGGACATTATGAGTTTAGGGTAATGCCTTTTAGTTTAATTAATACATTGAATGCATTTAGGAATTTAATGAATAGTGTCTTTAGGGATTTTCTAAATAATTTTGTTCTGGTATAAGTTGATAATATACTGATCTATTTTTAGAATGTAGGTCAACATGAACATCATTTGTGCTTCATGTTGAAAAGGCTAAGGCAACATAAACTATTTTCTAAACTATCTAAATTTTCTTTCTTTCAATCTAAGATCCACTATCTAAGTCATATTCTATTTAAGGTTGGTATTATTGTTGATCTAGTAAAGATTTGTACTATTCAAGAATGGCCTACTCCTAATAATGTACATGAAGTACATAGTTTTATGGGGCTGGTTAGTTATTATAGAAGATTTAATGATTTTTTTTTTAATTGGTTAACCCAAAAACTTCCTTTTAGTGCAAGGGTAAGAATTTTGTGTGGACTTTGACATGTGAACTAGATTTCATGAATATTAAAAAGTTATTTAATTTGACACCTATACTTTGTATACTAGAGCTGAATGGATATTTTTAAATATTGGTTGATACATATTAATAAGGATTGGGTGGCATGTCAACTTATGATGATTTAGTTTTGGTTTATGAGTTGAAAAAAATGAAGGACCATGAGAATAATTACATCACTCATGACCTTGATCTTTCTACCATTATTTATGATATAAAGTAATGAAAACACTTTTTCTAGGTAGGTATTTTTAAGGTAAAATATAATCATAATAGCTTGGAATATTTGTTTTCCTAGGATTATCTAAATATGTGCCAACATAGGTAGTTAGATTTTTTAGGTAATTTTGATTTGAATATTTCATATGTAAAAAGTAAGAAGAATCACATTGCTAATGCACTCTGCCAATGCATGTATTTCATTACCTTATCTATTATGCATAATAATTTTAGAAAAAAAATATTAGAACAAAAACATTCTAATATTTTTTGTCAATATGTAAGTGAAAATTTGTCTGATGATCCTATTGAAAATAAATTTTCTAAATTTTTTATTGATTATGATGGTTTAGTTAGACATAAAAATAGAATTTATGGACCTAAGTTTGGTGACTGAAACACCTCATTTTTCTCATCTAGGTGTCACAAATATCACCCATAAACTAAAAAGGATATACTATTAGTCTAGAATGAAACATGAGTTGCTAACTTTGTGTCAGTTTTTTTGGAATGTCAATGTGTGAATGTGGAACATTGCCATATAATAGGATTGTTGTAACCTCATTATGTTTCATGAGGTAAGTGGGTTGTGATTTCTTTTGATTTCATAGATATTTTTGAAAAATATAAAATCAAACATGATACTATTCTAGTTGTGATAGATAAATTTACCAAAGTTGGTCATTTCATTGTTGGAAACTTGACTGATGATGCATTTGTGCTTGTTTTAGTATTTGTGAAATAAATAGTACAATTGAATGGCATGCCTAAAGTTATTATTTTAAATAGAGATAAAAATTTTACTTCTAGGTTTTAGAAAAGTTTGACTACCACTTTTAGCACAAGGTTGAATTTTAGTTCGTCATATCACGTGAAAATAGATGGTTTGATAAAAAGACTAAATAAATTTGTGTAAGACATATTAAGAATGTATGTGATAGATAAACAAGGTAAATAGAAGGATTATTTACACTTATTTGAATTTGACTATAATAACTCATACCATTCGATGATTAAAATTGATCTTTTTGAAGATTTGTATAGCTACAAATATAGAATTCCACATGGTTGGGAAAGTTTGGAAAATAGAACTATTGCTAGTCCTAATGTTTTTTAAGAGAATTATAGGCCAATGAAAACCATAAGGCAAACTTTAATGGATACCTTAGATAGGCAAAAGAGTTATGCTAATTTGAAAAGGATATCACATGAATTCCAAGTGGGAGATAATGTTTTTATGCATGTTAGATCATATAAAAGTTTAATTAAATTTAGAAAGTCTTCCAAATTAACTCCTCAATTAGTAGGATCCTTATAAATTTTAGATAAAATTGGTCATGTTGCCTATTGGATTACCCTTCTTCCTTATTTCAGATTCAATTTTTTTTTCATGTTGCTTTATTGATAAAGTATAATCTTGATCTGTCTTGTGTTTTGGATTGGACTCATCTTTAGGTTTTGGAAGAGGAAAAGATGCAGTCAAATCCAATGAATATCATAGACCATCATAACATTAAATTTAGAAAATATGAGATTTCTTAAGTGTTGGTTCAGTGGGATCCTTTATTATAAAAGAATGCTACTTAGGAAGATGAGAGTATTTTAAAAGAAACATATCCTTGGCTATTTTCATCACCAAGATGCCTCTTTTCCAAGTGGGGGAGGATGTCATGACCCTATTTAACATACATTTATTTCATATTACTAATATAGTTAGTTGTGAACTATTTAAGACATATTTTTTTTGCTTTATTGTGGTGTTACCTTTAGGTGATCTATGTTGATACATTTTATTATTATTAAAATAATTATCGATACACTTTCATTATAGCATTAAATACTTATGATAGATGAGTACTAATTTACTATTTAGTTCATATGTATTATTTAAATGCTATTATTTCATTTATTGTATTTAGATGTCTAGATATTGTTGATGGACAATTTTTTGACAATAGGGACATGTATTTGATCTAGGTTATCTTTAAACATGAGTAGTAGAGAAACATAGTGAAATAATGTGGATGCATTAAATATTAAATTCAATTATAAAAATTGAGCTTGATGGTACTATTTCATAATTTACATTATGTACTTGATTTAAGTGTTGAGTGTTATCATTTTATGTTCAATTTCATTATAGATTATTTTAGTTAGTTTACACATTCATACAATCATACTTTATGTTGTATATTATTAAACTTATCTATTTATTGAGTCATGATTAGTCTTAAAACTATTTTTTTCTTGTTGATCTTATCATTTTTCATCATTTCAGTTTATTATGTTTTATTGGCTTCATAGCTATTGACTTTGATAGGGCATTTGGTAACTTTTGGCCTTTGTGTTCACAATCATTTCGATTGAGTGTTGAATCTTTATCACCTTGACAAGATTGTCTAATTTTGTCCAAATTAATTTTTAATATCAGCCTATGTTAATGTTGAAGGCAATTATAATCATATCATAAATTATATGTGTATTAAGGTTAATGCTTAAAGGAATTCATTATAATGTTTATTTTTTTGGCATTCATTTTTGTATTCTCCAATTTTGGTTCAGGCATGTGTTAATTTGGTTAGGATGTCACAACCACTTTGGCTCATTGTAAATTAGTTTGATGTCTATTATTTAGCCATTCAACTTTAGAATCATGGCATGGGATTGAATCACCATGTAATGGGTCAAGACTCTTCCAAATAATCTTAGGTTTTATTGAGGCTATTTTGGTTTGTTTGTTTGAAGATCTTTATGCCTTAGGGAGACTCTATCAAAAAAATTGGCATGGCGGCCAAGGGGAATGAAATGTAGTTTATGCAATAGGTTTTCTAGGAGCTTTAACTATATTTAAGTCATTAATCATATCAACCATGTAAGAGTTTAGTAGAGTTAAAATGAAATTCATTTTGGTTTATATTGTTTGATTGGTTTTGGTTGAGGCATGTGGATTTTGGATGATTGTTTTTTAGAACAACTTGGGAGCCTCAAAATGAAGAAAATCTTCTTTACTAGTCAAATTTTCATATTCCAAGTAATTAGTGTTTTTACAATTATATGTTCCCATTTTATAATGGTTTTTAAGAGATAATTGTTTATTATTTTAACTATAAACATGGGATTTTATATTCTAATTGCATTAGAGTATTTATATATAAAAATGCTAACTAGGGTCGATGAGTTTTATTTTTTGTGTTATATTATGGTAGTTATTCTACAACTTGGAAATGGATGTGTTGGATATATAGTCTTTGTATGTTTGAATATATGTACTTTTTGTTTTGTATAATATTATGGTTATGTTAGATGTATCTTATATGTGTATATGTTGATATACACATATGTAGGTATGTATCTATGTTGTTTATTTGATGGCTAGGATTTTTTTAATTATGTTGTTTAACTTGGCTATCATTGTGTGATAATGTGACTACATTATGTTTTAAATTTGTTGTTGTTTTAAAACCCTAGCTGGGTTATATATATGGGTTATACATGTGGGTATTTTATTGACTATGTTGATAAATTTGTTTTATGTTTTTTTTAAAAACCTAACTAGGTTCAAATGAGTTTATAAAGGAATGTATTTCATTTATTTACCCTGTTGTGTGTTTCAAGTTACAGCCATAAACCAGGGGGTAATGATGTATTGAGTTTCCATAGGGTTTGAAATGGACACTATGGTTTTATGGGAAAATAATATTTTAATATTATTATGTTTGATGTTTATGTTATAAATTGGTCATTATTAGTTGACTCAAGATTGTCAAAACCTATTGGAATTATTGGCATAATTATGGTAATGATGTTTGTATTATTTTAAATTATTATTAGATGAATTACATTTGAAAATAATAATCAGTTGATTATTTTATTTGTTATGAATAGATTATATCATCAAAATTGATATTTTTAGTAAGGTCTATATTGGTCAAAATTTGACCCATAGTTTTATGTTGTTTCAATTTATCAATTTTGGTTGGTTGAAGTTGTTATCTTCTTATTAAGAGTTTTTATTTTAACTAATTAATATCTATTAAATTAGTATGTTAGGATGACCACTTGATAAATTTATGGCATAAACATTTATAGGCCATATTATATTATCAAATAGAACATTGCTCATAAATTGATAAGCTTAGGAAGATGATTTACAGTCATAATCAGGTACTAAGTTAATGGATCTTGATGAGTTGGATTCATGTGGTTCATTTCCTATTTGTTGTTAATTTGTTTGTCTATTGTAAAGCTTATTTCATTTCATTGTCCTTTCTCCATTGGTTCTATGCTTCCCCAATCTATATCTAACTATTAGATGGGGTGGTTAAGGGTTACTTATGGTTAGGCTCATTAGGACTAGTGAGGTAGGTTTAACTTCATTGGTTTGTGTGTAAAATATTTTGATACACTTATTATCTATCATGAGTTGTGATGGTTGTAGATGAACTAAAATGTTTATGTAATCTATTTTAATCATTATAATTATAATTCATTATAGTAGTATTTGATACAAATAATTTTATATTTATCATGAAAGATGGAGCTATGTTTTTTATTTTCATTGGTCATTGGTTATCCATGCATTGTTTGAATTATTATTTATATATAAGATAACATTTATTCATTAAGATATTTTATAAATGATCATAATTATGTGATTTTATCATGTACTTTTAGTTAGAATATTATTATGAATAAATAGTTTTGAAAAATTGATTAGAAAGCTATGGCATTATAGTTTCTACATTTCATTGGTTAATAGAAAACTTACAGCCTAAACATTTATTCATAGATTTTCTTATACTTATTGATTATCGGGTTCATTTTATCAAACTAATAAGTTATTTGAGAATATAGATACTTATCTTGGAACCTATTGTAAGAGTTATTTATGATTTTTACATGATTATTATAATGAAAATAAGTATATGAGCATTGAAAGAATTGTTATTAGTTTATGAATTCATCACAAAGAGTAAACTATAAATTTAAGTTAAATTGAATAATTTTTATGGAATTAAAAATTTGATTATAAAATCTAAGTGATGTTATTCATTGAACAAGTTAATTGGTGTTGAGAATTATAATAAAGTATTATGAGATGATTTGTAAGTTATTTTTTTAAGGAATTTTTGTTTAAGAGTTTTAAATGATGTCATAAAAATGTCCATGTGAGTGGATTAAGTGATTTGATAGCCTAAGTGACAATGATAAAATATGCAATGTGTTTGTCATAGTGTGCTTGAAGTTGGATTGGTTAATCTTCAATTTTGACATGGCTAGAGGTGTTTAAGAATGAATATTATCATTTAAGGTTATGAAAGAGGTCCCATAAGATGTTTTTTATGATTTAAGTTATTATTTGTATAATTTTATTTAATCTGGTTGATCATTGTTTTCATCTAGACATTTTGGGTCTAGTGGTAGAAAATCTGAGTAGTTAGTTTGCTATTGTCACCATTGCCATGTGTGAATGAGTTAGGCAGAGTTGGTTATATGATTGTGATCAAATTAGTCCCTAGTAGATATGAGATAAGTTTTATGTCATGAAACTAAGCACATTAAAATATATGTGGGTGCAAATTTGGTCTCCTAGGAATTTTGACACTATTTTCCCATACTTAGCCAAATTTACATGAGGCAAGAAATATCTGAGTAAGAAGTTTGGTGATGGCATATCTCACATGTTTAGATGTTTAAAAATAAGATGATCATATAGTTTTGTTTATTTTTGTTCCTAGTTTATTGATGGTAAGTTTTAGGTCAATCATTGGTGACAAAAGATATGCATGTTCAAAGTTAGCCTTCCAGACAAGTTTTTGACATAGTTGTCTTTGTGGTAGAAAATTCAGAGTCAAACTTTTAATGATGTTATATCTCAAATTTGCAAGGGCTATAGGATTAGTTTATCACATGGTTGTATTATACTATGTGATTATGTCATATGGTGTAAATTTTAGAACATGCGAGTGAGTGAGGTTAAAGTTATTGAGGTTCAAAGTTAACTTCTAAGATAGATTGCAATGGTCCCCATAATTAGTTTATTTTTCATGAGCTAAAGATCAAGACCAAATAAACATATAATGGTTCAAAATTGATATTATACTTTTGATATAATTTTGTGTGGTGAATGAGATGGTAATAAGTGCATGATGTTTAATAGTTAAGGTGCTTGGAAGGCATGCAAGGGTGTTAAATGTCATGATCATGGGGGGTTTTAAGAAAGATCAAATTGTGACATATAAGATATAGAATTAAATAATCCATAGAAATATATGGTGCATGTTGAGTCAATATTTCAATATTACATGATATGAGGTCAACTATTTGAGATTTAACTATGACTATATGAATTACAATATTTGAATTTTGCAAAGCTAAAGACTAGTGTCTGGTTTTTCTATCATATCTTTTGATCTATGTAGAATTTACTCATGGTGTAAAAAGAGAAGTTGTATATTATTCAAAGTTTCATATTTAAATATTAATTTAAATGTATAATTTTGTGTAAATATAAATCTATTGATCTCTGAATTTGATTGTGTGTTCAACTATGTTCTATAAGTAACCCAAGAAGGGTAATTGAGCTTGTTATGATATTGTTTAGATGTTTAATTATGGATTATATATTTTGGAGTGTTTTAGAATCCATAATTATTCTATTTTATAATTATTAATGTTTGATAATTCATATGTAGTATGAACAAAGGCTTTGAATTTGAATGTGTGTTTGTTCATATTGATTGTGTGTACAGAGAGTTGTTTCAGCAAATTGTGTTTAATCAAGAGGGTAATGTCATGATAATTAAAACTTGAGGATGAGATATAAATAATTTAACATGGGTTAATGAATTATAAAGTTTTATTATGTTTTGTTTTTCTTGGAGAAGTATCAAAAAGGTGAATGTCTCTCCATAGGACGTAAAGTGACTTAAGCCTATTTGAATGTGGATTATGCTTAAGTGTGACCAACGTAAGATGTCTTAAGGGTGAAGGAATTTATTGTTGATAACCAAGTTTTTAATAACTCATGGTATTTATATATATATTTAAATCAAATATGATTCGTTCTATATTTTTAAAAAGAAGACTAGTGAGAGACTTGTGCAAGGTGGATGTGAGAGTTGTAAATCAAAAGAGAGGTAGAGTGCTAGTTGGATGAGTTAATAAGTAAATAAGATATATGAATATTTGTATGATGTATATTTCATATTTTTTATGTTAGTAAGGTGATCTTATAGTTTGAATATATGTGAAGAGGTCTAAGTGTGCATATGAGGATAGTTTGAGTTAAAGAGAGAGATTATGGCATCCTTATGTGAGAGGCCTATATGAGATAGAGAGGGAATTTGTGTATGGGTTATAAAATAAATATCCATCATCAGGTATTGAATAGATTAGTTATAATATGGAGGTAATCAAAGGAGGGTCTAAAATACTTGATCTTCCTTAAGTACAGTTTCTCCTTGTGAAATAGTTATTTTACTAAAGGCCTTTGGTCAAGAGGATTTGATAAAAGATTGTTTTTATAGGAGAGTTGATCAATATATTGATTTTAATTTATTATAAGACAAGTATTCCATTTGTGTTTCAGGCTTGAGAGTGGATTTTATTCCCCATGAGGTTTTCCGATAGGAACTATGTGTTATGTGTTTGATCTTATGTAAATATTGAATGAATGAGATCTCTTATTAATGTCGCTTGATCAAGTTGATATATGCTAATTGTATAATATTTTTAGAGTATTAGAATTGATATTAAGTTATCTAGGCTCTCTAATTCACCCCCCTCTTAGTGATTTTACCTCTTTCAGTTGGTACCATAGTAGGTCCTTTGGTAAAGGCTTGATGACTTGAAGGTGATCTAAGGTATAATATGGGTAGTCATCAAGGAGGTTTCTCTACTAAGAAAACAATGATGTTCAATAGATCCAAGTATACATTTTGTAGTACAAGGATGATGAAATACATTATATCCCTAGGGTTTGATGTATTGAAATCTATTGTGGATGGTAATGTTACCCTTAATACTCCTTTATATAATAATATAGACAAGAATATATTTGAGAACAATTCTAAGGCAATGAATGCCATCACTTTGGTCTTATAGAGACTAAGTTCACCAAGGTAATCCATTGTAAATACACTAAAAAAACATGGGACAAAATGCATATCATTTATGAATGATATTAAAAGGTCAAGCTTGCTAAGTTGTAGACTAATAGAAGGCAATTTAAATGTCTCAAGATGAATGAAGAAGATTCTGTGGCATCCTTTTTGTATAGAGTTGATGATATTATGAACATCATCAGAGGTCTTAGAGAGAACATTGAATAAGATACTATAGTTCAAAAATTATTGAGGTCTCTATCCCTTAGTTTTGATCCTAAAGTTTCTATTATAAAAGAAAGTCATGATCTTACTTAGCTAAAGTTGGATGAACTACATGGTATCCTTACTACCTATGAGATGAGGAAGAAAGCTAATATAGAACCAAATAAGGAAGAAACTTTCAAGACTAAAATGAAGCCAAAGAAGAAATTCTAAGGTAAGAAATCCAAAAAAGATGAAATTTATGATATAGATGAGGATGAACTAGAAATTAAGAATAGGTTCAAGCAACTATAAAGGTAAAACTACCCCTCAAATGCTTCAATTATGGTGAGATAGGACATTTTTCTAAAAAATTTCCTCATAAGTATAAGAAGGATGATGATGAAGAGCATGATCAAGATCATGATGATGGAAAGAGATCAATCAAGTCTGATAAAAGCAAAAAGAGATTCATAAGGTTTGATAACAAGAAGTACTTCAAGCACAATAAGAGTCTCTAAACCAAAGAAGATTATAGCTCATCTAATGAGAGTGAAATTAGTGACTCAGAGTATGATCATGAAGATGATGGTCCTATTGAAGATAAATATATGTTCATGGTTGAGGAAGGTAGTTGCTCACATAAAGAATAACCTACTTGGTGTGATTCAAATGATGATGAAGATGAGGTGGACTAAGAGACTGCATTAACAAATGATCATGAAGAACTATAGATTGATAAGAAGATCGATAAGAAGATGAAATATAAACTCAAAGACTTTGAGGATAAAATTAGTGTGTTTGAGGAAAGAATGGATGAAGATGCCAAGGATCATGAAGATATGATCAATCATCTTAATTGTCAGTTAGAAATCATGTCTACGAGACTAAAATCTAAATAATATGAATGTGTAAGGTATATAATTGAAAATGAGTCATTTTATTTTAAGTTAGAGAAGATATCTAGTAAGCTAATGTCATTTATGAGATTTGAAAAGACCTCAATTGATCTAGACAACATTTTGAATGATCAAAAGTATGAAAGTGATAAGACTGATCTTGGATACAAAGAAGAACCAGAGACTACAACTCAAGATAATATGAAGACTAATGTGAATAAGGACAATCGGCCTTTGAAGACAAATCATCAAAAAAGGAATGATGGTGTAAATAAATTTAAGTCAAATCAGATCAAAAAACCAAATGCCATGAGGTACGAAAATTTTAATGGTTATTACTATACTTGTAATCAGTTTGGGCAAAGATATAGAGAATGTACAAGACCTATTAAGAATGAGTTTGAATGGGATTATGATGGGGGTCATTAGTTAAAAGGTGTGATCAAGGTTAAGTTCTTCAACTATATTAATGAAAAACACTATGTTAAGTATTATCCAAATAAGGAAAGGCAAGGTAAGTCTACTTCAAAAAGAATAGTTTGTTTTAGTTATCATGACATTGGATACATTGATAGTTTTTTTTTTGAACAAGGTAGAATAGGTTGATTTTCCATCAATTAAAATGGTTTGCTTTAACTATCAAAAGAGAGGTCACATTTTTAGATTCTTCAAGTAGAGGCCTACAAGATAGAATAGGTTCAAGCAGGCTCCTAAAGTGTAATGAAGAAGGCAAATCAACTCATGGAATCCAAAGGTGTTAAGTATGAGTCAAGATGAGACTTCAGGTCCAAGTAATCTATTTGATATGGTGGATAATACCAAGAAGGTGAAGAGTGCCAATGACTCTCATTGTCTACTTATGTTGAGAATGAAGAGACTAAGCTCAAGGAGAATACCAAGGTACAAACTAAGGATAATTTTGAGATGTGTATAGATCAAAGTGAACATCCTATTATTGTTGAGAAAGTATTATTCAATGTACATCAATTATCTATACCTAGTGATGAGGTTCCAAGATATAAGGTTATCTCTTTAAATTAAAAGGTATGCCAAGATTTCATAGTTACTCCTTGTGTTATAAATTCTATTTTAGAAGAGAAGGAGAGTGAAATAGAAAAAAAACTAGTTATCATAGTTTACACTAAATAGAAGAAGAGCAAGAGAAAGAAGTCTTATATCTATAAGAGGATTCTAGTGGTTACTGAGGAGATGTGGGGCACTCCTAGCTTGACTTTTTTTTTAAACATTATGGTGCAAAGGATGTCTTTATCTGTGCATCTTAAGAGGCTCATTTTAGTGGATAAAAAAGTGTTGATGTAGTGTTCTTCATAAGGTCTTATAAGGCTAAAGATGAGTGTTTTCAGTTGGAGTAGGTATGTATAGGTGGAAGATATGTTGAGGTATTGTGATGATGTTGACAATTGTATATGGAGTAGTTTGAAGGGTTACATTGAATGTTCCCAGATGGAAAAGGATCATTTATGAGTTGTAAAGATGATATTTTTATATAAAAAGGTATATTATACTTATTATATCATACTCAATGTGGTATTGTGATTTGAAGGTATGTTAAAATCAAATTGGAGATTTTTGTTTACTCTCAGGTTTCCTAGTTTGTGCTTAAGAGTATACAGGTCCTAAATTGGGTTATAGGAAGTCTATCTTCCCAAAGATGTGTAATTTCAAATATTAGTTTATAAGTGTGTAATGGTTGTCTGCAGGTGTGCAAGAAGTTTTAGAGGTGTATGTTGACTAGAAGGAGGTTGGTTGACTATGCTTGTTTTTGAGATTCTAGGGGTTTGGGCTATGTTATAAACATAGTCTACCTTATGAAGTGAGATATAAGGTTTCATAATAATTTTAATGGACAAAATTGGTTATCAAATTAAGCTTCACAAATATTTGAAGGTTTGTGGTTTTCAAAATATTCATGTTTTTGTCCAGATGGAGACATAATTAACAAGTTGATTTGTAAAGGAAGTATATTTCATAGGTTAAGATAGTTATTTATAATTGGTGTTCTTAAGGGTACATGTGAGATTTCTCTATATATGTAGTTTTAGGTCTTGAATGTGTGTTTACTAAAAGGTATGGGCTCTTCATGTTTTAGGTAGGGCTAGAAGGAGTCTTGACAAACCTAGTATTGAAGATGTGTTTTTTGTTTAGTTTTTACCAAAAGAGAAAGTCATGAGTATTTAAAATTGATTTCTAAAGTTATTTTAGATCATGTTTCCTATTTAGTGTGTGGAATGAAGTTCTATTGGTGGTCATTGAGGTGGTTTGAGAGATAAGGTTGGTGAGTTTATGTGGTGATTATTCATGGTGTATGAAGATTTGAAGGTGATTAAGATATGAAATGGCTCAAATATACTATGGGGAGTCCCTCATAGATGTTTTTTGGTTATTTTAATTATATTTTAGTGTTTTTTTGTGTTCTTTATTCCTTGGTTGTAGTGCTTAGTTGAACAGAGTATTGGCATGAAACAAGAGGTTGTTGTCAAGACAAGAAGAGGTAAGATCAAGATAAAGGGGAGTTTATCATAATTATAAGGTGGTCCTATCATATTTTATGGTATTTTTAGGTCTTCAATATTAGTTGGTTCCCACTTTGTCATTGTGTCAAATGGGGAGATAGTTCCTATTATGAGAGTGTTTGAAGACAGAGAAGGAAGGTGAGTTGAATGATGTTTGTTGGCATATATGATAAAGGGGGAGATTATTAGAGAGTTTTAAATGATGTAATATAAGTTTCGAAGTGAGTGGATAAAGTTATTTGATAGCCTAAGTGATAATGACAAAGTGTGAAATGTGTTTGTCCTAGTGTGTTTAGCTGATCTTTTGTTTTGACATGGATAGAGATGTTAAGGAATGAATAATTTGATTTGAGGTTATGAAATCGATCCCATAATATTTTTATATGCTTTAAGGGCTTGTGTGCATAAGTGGATTTCATCTGGTTGATCATTGTTTTCATCTAGATATTTTGGGTCTAATGGCATAAAATTTGAGTAGGTAGTTTATTAATGTCTCCATTACCATATGTGAATAAGTCAGGGTGAGTTGGTCACATGGTTGTGATTACATTAGTCCCTAATTGATAATATATAAGTCTCAATTCATGAAACTAAGTGTATTAATATATATGTGTGTAAAAATTTGGTCTCCTAGGCATTTTGACATTGTTTTCCCATACTTAGCCAAATTTGCATGAGGTGAGAAATAGCCAGGTAAGAAGTTTCATGATGGAATTTGTTGCATGTGTGTATATTTGAAAAAAATATGATCATATTTTTTTATTAATTTTTGTTCCTATTTTATTTACGTCATCTTTTAGGTCAAGCTCCAAAGCATGATAAAAAATATACATATTCAAAATTGGCCTTCTAGATAAGTTTTAGACATAGTTGGCTCTATGGTAGAAAAAATTGAGTGAGAATTTTAATGCCATTATATCTCACATGTGTGAGGGTTCCATTATTATTTTGTCACTTTTTTGGATTATCCTATGTGATTAGATCATATGGTCAAAATTTTAGAGCATGCGAGTGATCAAGGTAAAAGTTATTGAGGTTCAAAGTTGGCTTCTGAGATAGATTACAATGGTCCCCATACTTAGTCTATTTTGCATGAATTAAATATCAAGACCAAATAAATATATAATAGTTCATGGGTGATCATACATTTTTAATCTAATGGTGCATGTTGAATGATGCTTAATAGTAAAAGTGGCTAGAAGGCATGCAAGGGTGCCAAGTGTCATGATCATGGGGATTCTAAACAAGATTGAATAATGAGTACTATAAGATAAATAAATGACTGATCCAAAAAAATTTATGGTGTCTCTTGATTAAATATTTCAATATTTCATAAGATGAGGTCATCTTTTTGGGGTTTACCTATGACCATTTGAATTTGAATATTTGAATTCTGCAAAGGAAAAGACCAATGTCTAGTTTTTGTGCCATATCTTCTGATCTATGTAGAATTTTCTCATGGTATAAAAAGATAAGTTTTATAAGATTCCAAGGAACATATATAAATATTAATTTAAATTTCTATATATATATATATATATATAATGAGATCCAAAGTTGACTATGTTTGATTATGTTTTGTAAGTAACCTAAGAAGGGTAATTGAGCTCATTTTGATATTGTTTCGTTGGTTAATGATGTATTAGATATTTTGGAGTGTTTTAGACTCCATAAAGATACTTTGTGTTAATTATTAAGGTTTGAAAAATGGTATATAGTATGAATAAAGGCTTTTAAGTTGACTATGTGTTTGCTCATTTAATTATGTGTACAAAGAGTTATTTGAGCAAATTATTCTTAAGCAAGAGGGTAATGTGATGGTCTTTGTCACTTAAGGAGTAAATTTAGATCATGTGACATGGGTAAACATATTATAAAGTGTTATTTTGTTTTTAGTTTTCTCAAAGAAGTATCAAAAAGTTAAATGGGTCTCCATAGGACCTAAAAGTGACTTACGCCTATTTGAAAGTGGATTGTACTTAAGTGTAACCTATGTAAGACGCCTTAAGGGTGAAGGAATGTAATATGGCCAACCAAGTTTTTGATACTTCATATATATATATATATATATATATATATATATATATATATATATATATATATATATATATATATATATATGTATATATATATAATATATATATATATATATATATATATATATATATATATATATATATATATAGTGAAATCAAAGATGATAATTTTTAGATTTTAAAAAAGGATACTGGTGAGAGACTTGTGCAAGGTGGATGTGAGAGTTGTGGAGCAAAGGAGAGGTAGAGTGCTAGTTAGATGAGTTAATAATTAGAGTAGATTAATTACTATTTTTATGACATGTAGTTAATATTTATTATGTTAGTAAAGTGATTTTAAAGTTTGAATATATGTGAAGAGGTGTAAGTGTGCATATGAAGACAATTTGAATGAAGGATAGAGATTGTAGCATGCCTATGTGAGAGGCCTATATGAGATAGAGAGAGAGAGAGTTTTTGTATGGGTTAGAAAAAAGAGATCCATCATCAAGTGTTAAATACATTATTTATAAGGTGGAGGTGTTCAAAGGAGGGTTTAAAGGACTTGATCTTACATAGGGGTAGTTTCTCCTTATGAAATAGGTGTTTCACTAAAGGCCTTTGGTCAAGAGGACATGATCAAGGCTTATTAGTCTAAAGAAGTTGATCAATCTCTTGTTTGTAATTTATTATAGGACAAGTATTCCATTTATGTTGCATTCTTGAGAGTGGTTTTATTCCCCATGAGGGTTTCCCATATGAGCTATGTGTTATGTGTTTGATCTTGTGTATGTATAGAATGAATGAGCTCTCTTGTTAATTTTGTTTGATCAAGTTGATATATGTTGATTGTCTAATAGTTTTAATGGATTAGAATTCAAATTAAATTATTTGGGCTAACTAATTCACCCCCACCCCTCTCAGTAATTATACCTCTATCACTTTTAAAATTACATTAATCTATCTAAAAATTCATTAAAAGATGGTTTAAATAATTACAGTTTAAGTGATACTTTATTAGGAGACCTTAAGATAATAACGTATATGGATTGATGAAATGAAATCCTTGTGTTTATAATTTGGTGAATTAAAGAGATTATAATCATCATAACACTTATGCATGAGTTTGTTATTATTATCATAGTTTATGATAATGATTAAAATGGGATAATTACTTAAGTAAATTTGTGTAAATCTCTTTAAGTTTATTAGGAGACAATCATTTCACTTTGAAATTAAATAAGCACTGTTTATGTGAAAGGGACTATTATGGATAGTTCCTTATAAATCCTAGAAATTGAATTATTATAAGATCATATAAATATTATGCATACAAAGTTATGTAACTTGGAGAATACGATATTTCATGGAAGGTTTTAAAATGGCAATGGTTAATCCTAACTAAGGCATATTATGATCGATGATCAAATGATCCACGTTTGGAATTGGAGATTAAAATATTTAACAAGCTAACTCAAATCCTTATATTATAAAGTAACTTAATAAAACTACAATATTAAGATGGTATTAATAATCTCCCTTGGAACATAAAGACCAAGTAAATTATAATCATGTTTAAGCAATAAATATATGAATAGGCTAAGGTCATGAACCTAAGAAAAAGGTTTAATTAGTTAATAATGATAATAAAAATAAAACCTAATATAAGTGCACTTAGTCTATGGAACTATTAATATGGTATTGAGTACCATATACTCATGTAACACTCATATATGTAATTATGGTTAATGTAAAGCTAACCTAAGCCAATGTACAATTATTAGGCATGCTTTGTGATGTGATTGTACCCATTTTATAATATGTAGGATGTTCCCAAATAGAAAATAAGCATAGTTATTTAAATATCCCATGAATTTTTCACACTTCCTAAATTAGTTCATGCCAAACTTCATGGATCTTTTTATTTGTGAATCTAAAAGGTGTTCTAAGGATTTACATTATTTTTGACAATAGTATTTTTCCCTTGATATGTATTTTCTAATTGTGAATTGGTATCTTGCTTAAGCAAGCTTAGTATGATGATTTTTTTATTGAATCTATTTTTCTCTCCCATTGTCTATCAATCTTTGTTGAATCACCCATTGAGGTATTAGTTATATTATAACCTTTATAGGTACTCAAGTAAGGGCATAAATTCATAATGACTCTTTTAAGAAGGACATAATGAAGTAAGAAAATATGGGTGAGTGGGTATGACATTACTAACCTATTTATATCAAAATAATAAGTGGGTAAAATTCTTCCTAATGAAGTCATTGATGATTTATGTACTTGGTCTAGTTCTTATGTGTTCTATAATAGAGTTATGGATCTAATTAGATGTTTCTATGCTAAAATATGGTTAACACTTTGGTCCGCAATTGGTTCTTTGGGTTTATATAAAAAAATTATTATGACATAATGTCAAAGATCTTGAAAATTCTAAATTTTAAAAATGGGTGCAATGAGGGGTAGAAAATGCAAGTGATGAGGATTAAATAATGGGTAAAATGAAATCAGTTGCAAGAATATATTTGGGAGTGAATAATACATGTGTGAGGGTTGAGATTAGTGTAATGGTGAAGATTGGGTGTGTGTGAATAATCATCATAATATGGAGTATATATTTGTAAGAGTAAGTTGAAAAATTATGTAATAGTAAGTAGAAAGAAATTATGTACAAGTAAGCCAAGAAATTATGTACAAGTAAGAAGAAAGAAACTATGTACAATAATGTGAGTAAAGAAATATGAACATAATGATGTAAAATACTAATATAGAGGGGGTAAAGGGGTCAATGATGGAACTTGTTGGGGATGGAGATGGAAGAAGGGATCACATCCATCATCAAATGCCTCAATATCAAGAATATATTTGGGAGTGAATAATACATGTGTGAGGGTTGAGATTAGTGTAATGGTGAAGATTGGGTGTGTGTGAATAATCATCATAATATGGAGTATATATTTGTAAGAGTAAGTTGAAAAATTATGTAATAGTAAGTAGAAAGAAATTATGTATAAGTAAGCCAAGAAATTATGTACAAGTAAGAAGAAAGAAACTAGATCTATTATCTTTGTGTAGTGAGAGATTTATCACTTGTAGTGGTGTCATCCTATTGAAGGTGAGCTGAGGGTTACTCTAGTGGTGAATATTTTGGTTCTCTTCTAGGGTGTTTAGCTCTAGTAGGAGGTAGCCTCACTGGAAGTGGTAGATCTCATGTTGGTGGTGATATAATTTGAATAGTACCCTAAACCTGTAGTTTATCTAATCTCTACTATAAAGCTATACATGAGTCTATGTCATGACCTATGATTTTGTGAAAGAGACAAAATGGGTGACCATCCTACCATGATAACTTGCTAATATAATATATAAGGGGTAAAGGGTTTAAGGATCAAGTAACATCTATACCATAATCTATGGTTGATGTTGTGTGTTTCCTACTTGAATATTAATGATTAGCTCTATATCCATAGAGATAACCATGTGAATTATATGTGCCAAGTGATCTATCTATGGCAATGAATGTGGAGTATATCTTGAGAGTGTAATGCAAGATGCTAAGAATGATGCAATATGTGTGATGAGGGATCTAGAGTCATCTCAATACTATCCTAATCCAACTGGTGTAAATCTCAATCCACAAAAATAGTCATCTATGAGTATGGGTGTCATATCATCATCTAAAGTAGCTTGGGAATTTGTATCAACATCATGCACATATGGTAACTTAGAATTTAACACAGTGGGTAACTATGATATGGGAATCTCATCAACTATAATGGGAGAAGATGGTAATGCTGCAAGAGTATCTATAACTGGTGAAGTGATTATGACTACTCAAGGAGCTATATATATTATTAACTAGGATTGCTAGAATTAATATTAGTGATTGCATAATTGCAATAGGTGTAATAACTATAACTGATTGAGTAGTTAGAATAGATAAATCTTGTATAGCTAGTTGAGTATCTAGATCTAAGGAAACAACTAAAGTGGAAGAGTGTTAGATGTGTGAGTCTCTCCTACCTTATATGTATGTATCTGGTCAAGAGAAATGTGATGAGGTGGTTATTGAGCTATTATTGAGGTGTCTCATCTATTGAAATAGTTTAATTTGACTCTATAATTCTATAGTATCTAAATGGTTAGTTATCTATTGGGCATGTGTATAGGTATCCTTCATAGAATAACTTAATGCATTGATGAAGAGTGGAAGGAAATACACCCATAACATGTATCCAAGGTCATCCAAGTAAAATGTTATAATGAAGAGAACCTAACATGACCTAAATTTATGTAAAGATGGTTTTGGACCCTACCATGATATCCAAAGTAATGGTGCCTAATGTCTATAATGGTATGCTGTCAAACCTCTAATGTTCCTATATAACTTTGGCATGGAAGCCATATCCATGCCCATGGTTTGTAAAAATGTAATATTACATATATTAGATCTAGAACCATTATCGAATAAAACTCTCTTAACTGCATTGATTTTGACTTGAGTATTTATGATTAGTAGTAAATTTTGATTAATAACTATTTGAAAAGGCATGTTCTCATAATCAAAAGAAATAACATCTTCTATAGTTTTTAATGTGTTGAACATTGATGTAAAATAAGAAGGCTCTAAATCAATGGGCATAGAAGTTTGTGTGAGTGCTTGATAAATAATGTCCTTAAACACATTTGCTTTTTAAAGTAGTTCTAACATGGAAATCTTAGCTAGTGTATCTCTCAACTAATTGACAATATCATATGCCATGTGCAGATCTACCTATGTAGGTGGGGTGGGCCTAGGATGAAAGGGAATAGGAGGGTGTTAGGTTTCTTGACTAGGGGGAGGAGACATGGTGGCATGTCAACTAATAGCTCTAACCACATTATCTACTAGTTGTATAGGGATAGTAGTAGCTATAAGAGGAAACCAAAGATAATCAATAGGTCAAGGTGGTGGAGGGATAAAGGGTGTCAGCTGAGATCTCTAATGATGGGTAGTGACCTAGGGAAGAGCAAAATGGACCATACAACATGACTCCGCAACAAATAGAGGCTCCAATGGAAGTGAGGTAAGAGGTGTAAAAAATATATGTAAAGTTGATCAATAGAAGGAACAACATGCATGTGCTCTCACTTATGAAATAAGTAAATCAAACATACAAGGCATATGATAAAAATTTACATTATGGAATAAAAAAATTGTATTCATTTACATCATTAGACCTAGTAGATACATCTTAGGTCTTTGAAAGGAGAAATTGTGAATTACTATGATGAAATAAGAATGAAACTAATTTAGATATAAGGTAATACCTCAAGAAACAAAGGGACATACTATATCATAAAAGAGTTTAAAAGAAATGATTTTTAAAATTACTATGGTGAATTTTATAAATAAAATGTGAAATTTTGATTTATATATGCAAGAAAAATAAAAAAGTACTGTTGAAATCAGCAAAGGATTTTCCCTATGGTTTTTAGGGTTTTATGTGAAAACTAAGTAAGGTGGGTTCACCAAATGTTTTAACTAATTTTGGAATAATGGAGTTTTATTCCTATTTTAGTTAAAGGTATATATTAATAAATCAATACAGAATATAGTAATAAATATAGTTCTAATTTGTGTAACTATTTATCTTTTTCACCTTTATAAAAAATGATAAATAAGAAGAAATATAAATTAAATAGAAAATAGACTGAGATGGCTGATACAGAGGTTAAAAATGGCTATGAAAGACTAGGAAGATGTCATAAACCTTAATCTATCTTTCATTGGGTGAAAGGATAGGAACGTCCAAAAGTGGATGCTTTAGTGTCTGGCACTTTATCCATTCTTTCCACTATTGTTCAAACCAATCATAGAGACCTAATTTTTTTTGGTAGTTGTGTTATTCCTGTGTGAGTGTGTTATGAAAAATTGAACACTTGTTGTTGATATAACTCACCGTGGAGCTAATTTTGTATTAAAACCCTAACACTCCATCATACTTGATAAAATGACATTTGATTCACTTGAGAAAGAGGAGGGGTTAGAGTGAAATATGTAATAAACATGCAATCCACACCCCTTGTGTGGGCATACATCCTACATACCAATAATTTGAAGAGGTATCAAGCCATATGTAATTCTCCCACCTATTTTTCTTTGTGCAATAGTGTGATGTGGATGTGAATGCCAAATTGATAGTGTTTGAGGTGGGTAGGGTCTAGTATGAGGATTTGAGTAAGATTTTATGTGTTGGGTGACTATGTGTAAATAATAGGGAAGTTTTCCTTAGTTATTTATGTGTATTATTGCTTACTTTGTAATTTTGATCACCTCCCTTATAAATGAGATTTGAATGGGGTTTTATAGGGAATAATTGGTCATGGGTCACATGTATTCATTCTAGGATGACCTAATTAAGGATAAGGGCTAGATGAAAATGATGGTTAAGGCTCAAATTTTAGATGGATAAGACCATAAAAAATGGGACACTTCTCTATGGGGTGTTATAGTCCAAATGGGGTGCTACTGTCCTATAGGATTGTGACCTAGGGGAACAAAATTGGCATAGGGAATACTATCTAGCTGAGGTGGAATGATTGTGTAAAAGGTTTTGGATGACTGATAATGAGAAAAAATGTGTGTATAAGGGTCAAAAGAGAATGAAAAAAGGACCTATGGATGGGGTGTCTCAAGCCACACTCAAACTACAAATTTGGACATTTTATATGATGACATTATCATATGAAATTTAATATGAAGTTTCCTTGACTATGATACACTAAAATTCAATAGATAATAGAGGGATAATTAAAATCAAGACAATTTAAATATCATTATAAACCAATTCCACCATTATATGCCCAATTATAAACTTGATTCCATCTTGTTTGATGTGTTTGAACTCAATGCTGTTGAGTCTAAATTATAATCACTTAATTTATTTAATCACACATAAGATTTGGAATGTTTTGATGCTAAAACATTTAACTAAACTAATTATGACATGATTAGTCATATATAATGTTCAAATCCTTCAAAGATCTTAGCCTCACTACTTTTAAAATTTTATAAGAGCTCTCACTTTAGGCATATTATTCGATTCATTTATATTATCAAGGGAGAAAGTGAAAGATGATTGAACCCAAGAATCACATGAAAAAAATTGTTCCTAGATATACCTATATTTCCTCTTTTTGCTCCCAAAAATTTAAATTATATCCATACATGTTCATAGGGGACCAAAAGACATTCCCTTAACTTTATTCATATACTCAAACATTTTTTGGAGACAGATTAGGGAATTTGTTGATGTTGAAAGAATAATATATTAATAAAAAGTGATTAACTTAATAGGTATAACACCAAAATACACATGAAAATGGTTTTTTTATCATTTGTTGGGTTTGTAAATATAATGAACATTTATAGTCATGGTCATTGTGGTTTTATGATTTATAAACCAAAAAATATATTCATAAATAGAAAATTATTATTAATTTTTGTCTTAATATGATCATATTTTTAAGTGGAGCAATAATTTTCATTTTCAAAAATCAATAAAATACTAAATTATGGAAATAATATATTATCTAAACCATGGAAACACACAATATGCTTATGACCTATTTGAAAATTCCCTAGTTTTGTGTGCTCTAATGTTAAATTTTTATAAACTCTAATTTTTTAATCCTCTATTATGTATTAAACCATAATTTCCTAATCCCTAATTTTATAAGCCTTAATTCTATAGAAAAATGTATTTTTTACTATTAGACCATGGAAAATTACATAATGTGTATGTAAAATTGATTTATTTAGATGTAGTACATTGGAATCCAATGATTGTAGTGTAATCATAAAATGGGTTTCTTGAGAAGGCCTTGGAAAATTTGAATAAAATTTAATTCACAAACAAAACTTACTTGAGATACTAATTTTATGATCAAATATGAAATCAACATAATGTATATAACCATGAGGTTTTTTATGATATTTATGAGAATGAATATGGTACATATGAATATGAACATAATTTATTAAAACTATGGAAACATACACTATATGCGACATATTGGATAAAAGTATTCAAAGATATGTCATCTCATGGACTCTGATCATTCAAATAAATGTAAAATATGCCATGATGATGAGGAGGATTTTGACTATGATGATTATGTCAATACATTTAAATATTATATACATATACATATACACACACACACACATGTATGTAATTACATATGTATATATGCATGTGTGTGTGTGTGTGTGTGTGTGTGTGTGTGTGTGTGTGTGTGTGTGTGTGTGTGTGTGTGTGTGTGTGTGTGTGTATTTTGAAACACACACCATGTATGTGACCTATTTAAAGAAATGATTTAAATATATGTGGCCTAATATACTATAAGGATTATAGGGTATGTGCAAAATGTGTTTCTTGAGAAGGCATTGGAATATTTTAATAATATGGTATTGTTGTAACCTTTTAGGAATTAGATTTTATAAATTATATGTTTAATAAATATTTAAGTAGACTAAATTAGGGTAATAATATGTAATAAATATAGCCCCCTTTTTTTACAAAATTGACTCAATTTTACCTTTATAAAAATAACAATAAATAGTGTGATTAATAACCTATATAGAAAACAACTGAGATGAATGATTTGGAAGTTAAAAATTGAGGTAGAAACTAGTTTGGGTATTGTAAAATATCCCAATGTCATAACCCCTCATAAATATTAGTTCTCTAATTGGATAGTAGTACCATTATTATAAATATGGTAGTACTATCCCTATATTAGTGGGAGTGTCCTTTGTGCATGACTATCTCAAGCTTCTGGGTACACCTGTGTTTGGATCTCTGAGGACTTTTCCTTAATGCATGAGTTTTTAAACCCTTTATATTTCTTGTAATCAACATTTTTATGTTCAAACCCTAATCCTCCATGTTTATATCTAGTTTATTTTATATGAGCTAAAGAGTATGTTTGTTGTTTGGATAGGCTAGACATTCTCAACACCCTAATGTGATGAGAGTTGCCTAAACAACATTAAAATGAGGCAAGATCAAGCTTAATTTATTTCTCCCCACCTAAGTGCAAGTGCAAGTAAAGATAGTATGATAGTGAACCTAAATTAATTGAATGAACTTGAGATTATAATTCTAAGCAATCTTAGCTTAGGATTGTTTTAGATGGTAATTTTCAAAACTAAGTCAAAATAAGGATTGATAACCTTGATTGTGCACAAATTTTTATGAGTTTAAGTATGTATTTTACATCTAGTTTCCATATATTGGTTAGAAGGATAAAACTCATGTATATATACCATTATTATGTTTGTGCAAGTGCTAAAAGATATTTAGGATGACCTTAGGAGGTCTTATATTTGAAAATATATTC
Organism: Torreya grandis; assembly: GCA_037957365.1. Lineage (NCBI taxonomy): Eukaryota > Viridiplantae > Streptophyta > Pinopsida > Cupressales > Taxaceae > Torreya > Torreya grandis. Next base: position 2,622,577 of record JARHVA010001524.1, on the reverse strand, counting down.
ATTTATGTAAAAGAGAAGGGAAGGACATCAGTACCATTGATGGGACAATAGAACCATATGTCACTAGTGCCTTTACTATGGTGCTAGTGTACTAGTAGTAGAACACTAGGAAAAAAGGGATAGGATCAAGAAATGATGGTCCAAGACTATTTTAAGGATGACTAGGGATGCATGTGGCCCATATGAAGTCTGGATAAGTATGATAATAGGATCTATGATAGGTCTAGGGCTAAGATAGGTATATGAAGTCTCATGTATCACTCAAATACCACTTTTAGGTGATTACATTTGTCCCCCTTTTATTCTATAAATCTAGTAAATCAAAATGACTAGGATAAATGAAAAAATAAGAATACCTCAACTTAACTAAGAGGTGAATCCTATGAATATGGGTCTAAGTATGTGAATCATGCTCTAATGTGCATGAAAATGGAAATTAAATTGATATATAAATCAATCCTATCCTAGAGAATATAAATCCTACTTACACTTTTGATTATTGATACATTAGATATTGAGGGTCATGACCAAGATGGATCTAATAGACCTAGATAAGGGGTTTATTTCCATAATAATATCACTAGGGAAAGTTCCAAAGCCTCTAGTTAATAAAAAAAATGAATTAACCTCAACTAGGTCCTATGTTTTAATATTCACAAATGTACAAATGACAAAACCAAAGTAAAAGTCTAATATAGTGCTCACCAAAGCTTGTGGTACAAAGTGGGGGTAATAAACATCAAAATTAAACATGCATGGAAAATATATATTCATGTCAATGTATATTTAATCCTAATTCATAGGAGAGAAGTAAAAATTCATATCTATCTAATCTTACAAAAGAAGAACAAAGCTAGGAATACTACCTTTTAAGATGAACTCATTGAGCCTCAATATCTCACTTGGCCAAGGTGCTTTGCAAGAGGTTGTTATGGTATGTAAGGATGACAAGGATAAATCAGCTCTAAGATACACAACCTATCAATTCATTTAAATGAATTCTCCACAAGACAAGAACCATATATCTCAAGAAAATATGAAACCTTAAGATATATTTCTAAAATAGAATTATTGATAAGGATATGCACAATATATATCTCTTCTTATTCTCTTTTCTTCCTAATAAATGATGAAATGATTATGTTTATAAATCTAAATCTAACCCTAATCCTTTCAAAAAGTTTAGCCAATAGGGTCAGCCTAGTTAACTTTGTATCACTATTGACAAAATCAAATTAGGTCCTCATCTAGGTCCACCCTTGGCTAACCTAGAACCTAAATGCATTCTATCAATTAGAGTATAGGGTTGTTGGTTTTGATAGTGTATCATCCATCAAAAAGGAATTTATGCTAGGTAAGGGATAACAAAATCATAAAATGACTAGAGGAGGGTGAAAAATAGGAGGAAAAGATTAGGGGAATGTTTTAGTAGATGGTTAGAATGATAAAAAGTGATAATATAGGGACAATAATCCTATGAATCAACAATGGTCTATCACCCCTTTCTCAGTGCACCCCTTAAGGAGTGCACTTAAAGAGATTGAGATTTGATGGGTTCTTACAAGAGATAGAGCATCATTAATTAATAATGTTTGAAAATATTATGTTTATACATATGTCCCACTTGAATTTCATCATGTGTCATATAGGTGTAACATGGTATGGTGCTTAGGTAAAATAACTTAGTAACACACAATGTTGAAACTGAATAAATTGCAGTAAAGAGTAAATAAGATTAATGAAATGATAGAATTAAAATACACATACCTTTACTTACCTTAGTGTTATAGATAAAGAAGGAGATGAAAGAAATGTAAAGATGTAAAATATATGGATCATTAGGTGAACCTATATAAATTAGCAAAAAAAAGTGCAAACAATTGAAATTTTTACAATATAGAAATATAATAGGTGAAAAGTATATCCACATGATATTTTCAAACTTTATCAATTAATTATTATTTCTATATTTAAGGAACCCATTGAGTCTCAATTTATTTGAGTGCACACCTTAAAGGGTATAAAAAGAAAGGGGTAGGTAGATCATTAGTGCTTTACATGATTATTATCCCTTATTTCTACTTGTTATCTACATACCCATCTCCTATAAACAATCCCATAAGCTTTCCCTCCTAGTTTGCAACCTCCTCTAGTCATTTACCACATTCATTATCCATTCCCTAACCTAAAACCTTTTTTTATAGTTTATGTTACATTTTCAACCCCATAGACATTATACTCTATTTGATAACACTTGTTAGGGTCTAGGTCATCCCTTGGCTGACCTAGTATGTGACCTAATTTATTTTTTTAATAACTATAATTGGTCAACTGGGTCAGCCTTTTTGGCCTAAACTTTTAAAAAGGATTAGGGTTAGATCAACCTATATAAACACATCTATTTATACATTTCTAAGAGAAGAGAAGAATAATTAATATATGTAGTGCATCTACTTATCCACCATTCTACTTGAGGATCAAGATTAGGGTTTCATAATTTCTTTAGAGATACAAATCTTATCATATGGAAAAGTATTTTGAATGCACTGATGGGTTGTGTATCTTCAAGCTTATTTATCCTTATCATCCTTACATAACACAAAAACCTATTGCAAAGCACCTTATCCAATGGAGAGATTGAGGCTTGGTGGGTTTGTATTCAAAGGTAATTATTCCTAACTTTGTTCTTCCTTTGTAAGAGTAGATATATATGCATTTGTACTTATCTTCCATACATTAAGATTCTATATACATTGATGTGATTATATGTCTTATATGAATGTTTTCTTTTATGTTTATTACCTCCCACTTTATGTCATAAGCTTTGGTGAGGACTATATTAGAATTCTTCTTTACTTGTTATTAGTTTAGTGAACAAGAAAACATAGGACCTAATTAGGGTTATTACATAGTTTTGCTTGACTAGAGGCTTTAAAACCCACCCTAGTGATATTATTATGGTAAGATATCACTTAGCTAGGTGTAATAGATCCATCTTGGTCATGAAACAAAATATATAATGTATCCACAATCAAAAGTGTAAGTAGGATTTATCTTCTCCAAACTAGGATTGATTTATAGATCTATTGCATTTCCCATTACATAAATTCTGGTGAACCTGACATGAATCTAACCCTTGCATGTTTTCATTCACACTTTTATTTTTATCATATTATTATATTTTTTTATATTTTTAGTAATATATCAAACTAGTTGGTATATTTCAAATTGTTTTTTCATAGATTTAACACATATTCACATTAAAATGACACTATTTTGTCTATGTAGGTCTTCATCATATACATATTACTAGATTGAATAGGTTGACATAGTACTCATTTTTAGTTCTAGATAAGCATACAAGGCTAAATAGATCAACTTTGTCATCTTACTATCTATACTATCATACAAGTTAACAAAGTAGGTCAAATAGGTCAAATTTGTTATCTTATTCTTCTTTAGCACACATGGTTTTGCAAAACTAGATCAAACTAGTTGACTTAGTTTGTAGAATTTGAAAGCAGCATTTAAAGCACTTCAACATAAAATTTTCAATCCTAACCATCTTAATTTCCACCAAGGTTCCTCTTTTTACTCTCTCTATCATTTTTATTTTTCATAAGTTAGCACTCTTCAATACTGCAACCCTACAACTAATTAGGTCAACTTGTCCAATTTAGTTTTGTACTATGTCTTGTATCTAAGAGACATAGTCAACCTATTTGACTATGTTCTTAAATACCTTTATAATAGTAGTGACCCAATTTACTTTTTTATATACTATTTACATATAGTGTCACCTAGATTGATTATGTATTATTCTTAATCAAGGAAATTAGCAACTATTTTTTAGTACTTAATTCACATTTCCCTTTTCATTTGTTTGCATGCTTAGAGTAACTCACATAGTCTAAATAGGTGGATTTTAAAATTACCATTTAGTTACACTATTTTAATCTTTTTCACACACTAAAAAATCACACAATATTCAAAAGAATTTAAAAACTTGTGTTCTTAAGGCCTGCCTACTTGGATTTCATCACCAAGGGGAAAGCCAACTTGGTTTGCTAGCCTAGTATAAATATTTGGTTAATGGTATATATTATAAAATCACATGACACCCTTATAATTATGGGATCATTATGTGAGGTATTAGGACCCAATATAAAGCTAGTACCATTACCAACACAAATCTCTTTCAGTCCAAATGTCTTGAAACCATCTGTAGATTGCTTTTTAGTTCCCTATTTTTAGCCAACTTTCCTATCACACTTAAAATAATACTTTATAATAATATAATAACACTTAGTATGACCACTTAGTTACATTTTTAATATAATATAAACCATATATTAATATGTAATAAGTTTTTTCATGGTCTTATAAATGTCATTTAATGTGCTATTAACCTTGGTCATAGTCAAATTTAGTCCTAAGTCATTTCATGTCACTATAAGGTCATATTTGAGCCATTAATGAAGGTTGTATGGTTTCTCTTGGTATAAAAGTGTAAAATAATATCCCTCGACATGACCTATATCATATTATTGTCATTCATGTTAGTAATAACTAAAAAACTTCTACATATTAAGTTGGATAAAAAAAATAGTTAGAAAAGAAGTTTTGGTAGTTGTATGACCTATGCAAGTGTTGTGTCACATGTGAAAGGTTTTGAAATGAATTTTTATATTATTTAAGTTAAATTACACATTTTATCCACTTTATAAGTCTCAAAATTAGATTAAAACCATTCTAATCCTCCATCACTCTTTTTGGTATGCAAAATTAGTTAATAGGTTTTCTCATGGTACAGACTCTGGGAGTTGTTTCAAGACAAATCCCTCTAAGGTATGTTATCACACATAGTTTAATTTAGAGCCATGGAAGTAGTTATAATACTAGTTTACCATGATTTATAAACCAATTTTAAGAATTTTAATGCTCCTTTCTATATGTTTATCCCCATACCCTATAGGATTTATCCATATTTGAGCTTATTCATACAAAGCATCTGATGGAATTATTTACATGAGACGTGTAGATACTTATTTCATTATTTACATATTTTATTTCATGTGTGGAGGTGGATTTATGAGCTAAACAACTCAAGTTGATAGTTGAGATCAGTAATGGAGTTGCAGTCATGTTCATTAACTATTGAGGTTTTCCATTCCTATAGTGGTTTCAATAGAAAGTATGTTGATGTTTCATGATTCTTATAATTAATGTCAATCACCCTCTCCTTACAATATATTATTAAGGGATAACATCAATGAAGTTATATTCAATAAAATAACACAATCAACTCTCTACATATATTCACCTACAATCATTTAAATGAGGTGTATGAAGGTTTTGAGAACATTCATGGAGATGTAATGAGGAGATTAAATATTTTGAACAAAATATTGAAACATGAGTGACTAATTTAACCTATTAAAATGACATATGATTGACTGTGACAATATTTCTCTTATATACACAGTCTTACATCTTAATATGCACCTATAGGTTCCCTATCAGAGTCTAATCACATGTAAATGAAGCATTTGAATTGGTTTAAACTCTTTAAAGATGGAAAGGATCTATTTTAATAATTTAAGAATGTTTATAATTCATTATATAACCATATACTATGCACATTATCCATATCTCTATTCACTACCCTATATCCTACATATGCACCTATAGGTGGTTCTCAAAGAGGCTTAAAGGTGTTGCATGAAAGAGTATAAGCATGTCAGATACCTTAATAGAGGTTGAAAAGTTGAGGAATGTCCTATAAATCAATTAGTAAGCCATATATTGGTAGGAAAACTTTAGGAGTCATGTTCATATGTGGATAAAGAGTTTCAGGGATCCATTACCTTAAAAACTTTGAAATAGGGCCTTGTTCACTATTTGTGTTATCATGTAATTAGGTGGCATAAAGTCTTTATATATTTAAAATATTATATCTTGTATAATATGTGTAGGATTTAGGCCTTGATTAAAGATAGTGAGTGTTTGGTCCCAAGAGATGATGTAAAAGAGGCCTCCATTCTAGACATTCCTACACTATAGAAGATCAGTGTTCTCTTCAATATGTTGAATCCCAAATGACCTCATAGTCTAAAGTAGAATGATAGAATAATATCACCACACCAAGTGACCCTATTGAGGTGATGAGGATATTAGTGATACAAATAACATATAAGGGGGGTGAAAGTACAAGATCTTGACCTACATCATCACCTGTAGGTGTATCCTTACCCTTAAAAAGGTCACCTATAGCCTAACCATAAATACCTACAAGCTCATGAGATGAAATTTGGTTATTAGAATCCTAAAAACACAAATATTTTCAAATTATATTTAGTTATAATAATTAAAAGAGATACTATGATGTGTAACACAATGTCCAAGAGTTGAAATTCAATATTCAACACCTTTTTGCTCTAAGAATGGTCATCTATAATTGATTGTAGAATGATAATATAAATTAAACGCAATAGTTTATGTGTTAGTCTGACTCAAGTAATAGTATAGACAAGTTAAATCATGAAGTGACCTTGAGGTATTCAATAATTTCTTAGGGCAATGATACTAGGTCTAATGTTACAATGCACACCTACAAGGGGGTCTCTCTCATGACCAAATAAGACAATCATAGTTGACTATAGGCTAGCCTAGTCAAGTGGAGGTGAGTATACATTGAATAATTTGGAAAGTAATAATGAGTATTTAAATGTGTGAGAGAAAATTAAAAATGATAATGACCATCTCATAATATTTTCAAGACATAGAAAGAGGGTGTGGAATATTACAACATGCAACATATAACCATGCACATAAACCCTACACACAGTGAATAATACATAGTCTACCTTAAGGGTTTTAAAGAATAATAGGGGATAATGATGTTATATAATAATTAAAATTAGTACATAGGGTTTAAAACACCTAATAAATCATCTCATAGACTTGGTTTGACTGATACAATAGGGGAAATTCCCTCTATTTTATCTCAGACAAAGGGCACTCCCATGGATATAAAAATTGTAGGTTGAGTAACTAAATGGAAATTAAATGAGTTAGATACTATTAAAACCTTTAAAATATATGTATAAGGATGTTTTTAACATGAAAAAACATAGGGGGGTCATCACATTCATGACTAACCACTTAGATATGGTTGTGAAGTGCAAAAACACAGTCAAAGTCAACAAGGCCTAAACTAAGCCTAATGCCTAAAAGGGGTATAATACCACATATAGGGTAAGTTAACATTATTTTTCATTGGAGAACCTTCATGGGGAGATATAAGGTGATTTTAATTCTTTATTTTATAGATAAACCCATGAATGAGTCATTTCTTGGGTTAAAAACTTGATAGGGTGCACAAAATGCAAACAAGAGATTGAGAGGCTAAATTTAAAAGCTCATATCTATATAGATAACTATCATGGGAGCTCATGAAGTTAGGATATGTTGGATATGGTCCTAATCAATATTTAAGTGGAATTTTTTCATAGGTTTAATGTCAATGTTTTATGAACAATCCTTAAGGGTCTGCACTACTTAAAACCCTCCAAAACCCTTGCTAATGACCCAATGAAGAAAATGTGGATATAAATGCATAAATATTATGTATTTTTTGTAATAAATTTATTTTTAATTGTATATTACTTCCCCAATTTCCTTCCCATCAGGTTGGATTATATCTTATTTGTATAGACAAGGTACAAAATTAGTTTTCTTAATAGTTTTTGATGTTTTACAGGTATAAATGAGTTTAAAATATTAAGGATCACTTTTGGATACTAAATTATACCTAATATAAATCCTAATTCTCATTTATTTATTCAAAATATCACATAGGCATCTCTACAAACACCTTCACTTCAAGTAGTACAAACTAGCATAGTGAATGAAAGGTGATCACCAAGTGAGAAGGTGATAACTTTAATTGGGAGGTATTTTAAGGTTTACCTAATGGATATAATGTAATTATGACTCTTTAAAAATTTCATACCATACCTTGTATGGATTGTATTGAAAAACTGATGGGCACCTTGGTGACAAATGTGAGGAATGGATGAAACAAATATGATAATGACTACAGGTAGTGAGAACACTTATCCAGAAGAATATAAGTGATTAGTTAAACATAAAATTCATGTTGGATATTATTCATATCCCACTAATCATATTTAACATGTTTTCAATTATTTCTAGTCTACTATGGAATGCTCAAGAGAATCCAATGATGAAGGCAGTTTCAAGAAGCTAGCTAAGAGACCTCTACATCAAGTTTGGGGTGTTTGATGATTTTGAGGGAAATTTGTCCAAATATACCTTGAAATTTATATTTAAAAATACATTTTATTACAAACATAACTTTTTCTCTAAGATTGACAAGTGGAATTCTGATCCTTGAGCTTCATTCTTCTCTCTCCTTTCTCACATTCTATAAGTATTGGCCATTTTGGCTCTTGTAAATAATTCCACACCATGTATGATGAATCCAAACTAGTTTGATGTTTTAATTAGCCTATAAATAATATATTAAATATTTATTTGAGTTCATAAACATCTCATCCAAGTGTATGAAGTGATGAATTGTGAGGTCTAGTGATAAGCTTATATCCTTGCTTCTCCTTATTCTTTCATGTGTGGTGAAAGAAGTTCTCATCCTAATAGGTCATATGGAGTGTATCTAGTGTTTTTGTCTCCCTTAAAGTTTTTAAGTGTCCTTATATTAATAAATATGTCCTATTGTCTACTTACCTTGAGTTATCTCATGCACATCACCTTCATATTCAAATACTAATGTTAGAAAATCCTATGACTTTGAAGCTAGTTTTGTAAGTCTTATTTCCTAGTGAAAGAAGTATGGTAATATTTTATAAATAATTATGGTTTTTAAAACCCTTAGATTATATTCCTTTTATCCATAATTATATCTCTTTTCCCAAAAATAATTAGTTAGTCTAGGTGATAAGCACTTTAAGGTCAATTCAGGGAGCTAGCCTTTAAACCTAGAGGTCTACCTCTACTTTAAGCAACCCACAGGCCTAGATGTATTTATATATTTCAAAAATATTTGAGTAGGTTTTAAAAACCTCCTCTATGGTGAAATATTTTGTTACAACAATTATATCATGCTCGGGGGAACATTATACTAAGGACAACTTGTCAAGCTGAATGCTAGTCTTGACAACATCAACTGCATATGATATGTTTACTTAGCATTTGATGACTCCATTTAAGGGGAAATCTGATTATAAAATATTATTTTGTCTTATTATTATTCTAATACTTCATGGTACTTATTATTTCCTCTTATATTAGAGTTTTCAATCATATCAATCCACCTCTTCAACTTGAACTTCCTCTTGAAGTTCAACACCCTCAACCTATTCTTCCCTTTAAAGATCATGAGGAATTTGGTAGACAATAATAACAAGAGATTTAAGATGAACTTGAATAAAAAAAATGGATAGGAAACATGCCTTCCTAATATTTAACACTAAAAATCTAATACATATGTATGCATATGATGTCATTCCTCCTAATTCTACAAAGAGTGTTCTTATATTCAATGGTGAAGGCCATGTCACTCCTAATGAGAAAATTAGGTATATATAAAATTTGTGTAATTTACACAAAGTCAATAAGGTCAATATTTCTATTAGACCCCTTTCCATGTCCCTTAGAGGGAAATCACTTGATTTATATAGGACTTTTCCCTATGGTTGCATCACAACATGGGATAACTTTAGACAGCTAATAACTTTAAGGTTTGAAGACAAGAGTGATTATACTTTACTCACTCACCAACTTAATGTAATCCAAATAGCCCCCAAGGAATGCATGATTTTAATGAGAGGTTTCAAAAGAATTGTCATAGGTTACCTCCTCCCATGAGACCACCTACTAATTTTGTGTTTCCCACATACTTGATATCCATTGTCATAGACATAGCCATCATGATACAATCCATTAGTGGTTTCACTTTGCTTGAAGCATATGATCTTTCAATTAGATCTATGAATGGCCTCATTCAAGTAATAAATTTTCCTACAAAATTTTATATGACTCTACTACCCAATACTTATTTTGTTTCTCCAAATGTAAATATTAAACCAAGAACTTTTCCTAAGAAGGAAAAATATGATATTAATTGGAGGGAATGATATCAAGCCTTAAAGGCTCAAAATATGCAATCCTATATGAAACAAAGTGCTCATTAAAATCCCTATCCTCATCATCATTATTATAGTAAAAAATATGGGTGAGGGATGGGTCAAGGGTAGCCTAATTTCAATGGGCCTACTAATGCATACAATCCTAATTCTACCTCCAGCAAAAGAGAAATGGTACCTATGCATAACAATCCAATCCAAATGGAATACTAGCAATAAGGTCAATTAATGGATTATAATTAAGGTGGATAACAATCTCTAGCTTCTCAAAGAGGATTCACTCCTCTATTATAAGAAGAAGAAGTCTTAATGTCAGCAGGTGAAGGTTGGCAGCCTCAAAAATTAAGGTTCAAAAAATTCTTAGTTGATGATACTTTTTTTATTAATCAAGGAAATAATTTTATATACAACACTATAGATAAGAAAAATTCTCTAGGATATGATAATGGTGTGCCTACAAGTCCATCTAATCCTCATATAAGTAAGCAAGGCATGAATGCAAGCATAGTAGTCCCTAACACTCCTACACCTCCTCCAAATTATATTGTGGGAAGGTCTATTCAAAGTGATTAAATTATTCAATCTAAAAAGACTCCCTTGCCTCCAAAGACTCAAGATAAAGTAAGTAATCCTACTATAAACATTGTGGATTCATTGAAGAAGACTAAGGAATCCATTTCCCTTTGAGATGTCCTTCATATACCTAGCCAAAAGGAGCTTTTGAAAAAATAGTTATCCACTATCTTGATGAGGAGAACTACGTAATTATGCCTGCACTTGATGAAGCAACCCTTGAATTTGACATTCATGAAAAAGAAGATGACCTATGGCGAAGGTGTAATGCTATAATTCAAAAGTCTGAGTAGCTAAGTAAGACTATTTCTCCTCATAATAAGTGTATATATGATGAATGCACTAATGAGACTAATGATCAAGTTGTTGAGTGTTCTATAAAACATGAAGGTGTATGCCAAACCACTATTCAATGGTCTACAATCATAAAACAGCTTAGTGAAGCTATTACCCAATAAGTTGTAATCATGAAGAAGCCTAGTGAAGTCAAGGCAAATTTTTCTATGCTTGAGGATCATTCAATATCTCAGTGTGATGGTGAACTAATCTCAAATGTGATGGAACAAAATTAAGACCATCTTGATGCTTCCAAGCATCACGTGCATCATGCCTAAGAGAATCAAAAGTTTGAGTTAGATGGCATGCCTCTTAACTTACAATTTAAAGTACATCAAATGAATATGATAGAGATCAAACTAGTTGCAACTCTAATCAATGTCTTTGGAGAGAAAGAGAGAGAATTCATGAAATCCCAAACTAGTCTACTTGTAGGCATGAGAATACATAAATTTGATAAGATTCTTGACCATCTACATATTCAAGTGGTTAATGATGATCATGCTTCACATGATAATTTGATTTTATAGAGTGACAAAGATGCAAGAGGAACCATATTTGACCTTGGTAGAAGCATGGTAAGATTCCTTTCACCTCAAAGTGTGAGGTCTTATAAACACTAGGTTAGGAGTGTGTCTTTCTTTCCATTGTGTGTGTGTGTTCCATAAGTGTTCTTAAGAAAATATGTATGTTTATCTTTGTGTGTCTTGTTTTGCATGTCTTTCCTTATTGTTTGGTGTGGTTTTAAAATAAATTAAGTGTTAAACTTGTGTAAAGGTGACTCCATATCCCAATGGATTAGAATAAGCTACTGGTCTTGGCATAACAAGCATACCACCCCTAGCAAATCACTAATAATATTGACTATTTTAACCACAATTCAAAATAAGTCAACCCCCTATAGTTAAAAACTTGATATATGGGTCTAGTAGGATGTAATAGGTTGTGTTATGTTCCTTTAAATGTCATTTAATGTGTTATTAACCTTGGTCATAATCAAATTTAGTTCTAAGTCATTTCATGTCACTATAAGGTCATATTTAAGCTATTAATGAAGGTTGTATGGTTTCCCTTGGTATAAAAATGTTAAAAATTGTCCTTAGATATCCCTTATGTCATATTAGTGTTAGTCATGTCAATACTAACAAAAAATCATGTAAGTATTAGTCAAATCAAGAAAATAGTTAGAAAAGAGGAAGTTCTGGTAGTTACACAACCAATACAAGTGTTTTGGAAGATGTGGAAGGTTATGAAATGAATCTTAAGATTAATTGAGTTCACTTCCACATTTGATCTACTTTGAAAGTCTCAAAATTGGCTTAAAACCATTATACTCCCCCATGACTCTTTTTGGCATGTAGAATTGGTCACCAAGTTTTCTCATGGTACAAACAACAGAGTTATTTTAGGTCAAATGCCTCTAAGGGATATTACACAGTATAATTTAGATTCATTTTATTAGTTTAAATATTGTTTCCCATGATTTATGAACCGATGCTAGGAAAGTGATTTCTCCTTTGCACATGTTTATCCCTACACCCTATAAGTTTTATCCTTGTTTGAGCTGGTCCATTCAAACAACTTAATAGAATTATTTTAGATTATGGTAAAAGAAGGTTTTGAAGGGGCCCCGAAACCCTATAATAGTTGCATGAAAGATAAAACAATAGCAACCACCAAGAAAGACATTCCTAAAACATACTGATGATCAGTATCTAAAATAGGTTTTTAGGGACCTGAAACCACAAGAATAACCAATAAAAGCACCAAGTTTTACAAGGACCTGAAACCTAAACAGAACCAGACAATATGGCCAAAAAACCAAGTTTACAAGCAACCTCAAACCCTAGAACCAGCATCACCAGTGCCCAATCCGTCCACTCGATCATCTTCCCATTCTTCCCCTCTGCAAAGCTCAGAGGATACGCCGCCATGGAATTCAAAACATTATCAAAGAAAAGCACTTCAACAGGAACCACGATCCCAGTCAATAAAAGGTGAGGGCTAATAACCAGATCTGGTCACCAATGGCTGAGCAGGCAATTAAAAAACATGGTTCAGAAATGAACCAACAACTGCCTGAGGTGCACCAACACAGAGGAAATAAATTTTCCCCTTTTCGTTCACTTTTCCATCATAGACCCTATCAGAATGGCAGTCCAACATAGGGCAAAAAACCAACCCTGGATCCATCCTCAATATGAAAAAATGAGGAAAAAATAGAGATCCACGTAGTGATAGATCTTCCTTTACAAATCCGTGCATACTCGATCCTCCTTTACAACCACCACAGGGTCCGTTCAAGGCATTCCCCATGGCCAAGCCTTCACCACAGGCGCTGGTCAAGTATCACAATGGCCAACTCACTCCACGCATTTTTTACACAACGGCCGCTTAATAACATGCTGTGCAGCTCTCCCATAGGGGTTTCCCCTAACAAAACCACAACCCCCGGATCCGTCACTGCCACCACTCATTCCATCCACCTGAACCTTTGAGAGATCACCCCCTTTGCTCAGGGGAAATGCTGCCATGGCATTCACAATATTATCTTTGAAAACACTGATCCTCTCAGATCAAGGTAATGGTCAAAACGACGGCCAGTAAACAAAAAATTGAAGTAAAAAAATAGAACTGCGCAAAAATAGATTTAAACTTATAGAACCGTGCCATCCCCCACAAGGAGATTCCCCCATCCGTTCACTAAATCCTTCGTGATCCAGATCTGGATGGCATTCCACAAAAAAAATTGTACGCAGTAATAGATCTTCATGGTAAACCTGCATGCAATCACTTAGGATTTGAGGGGGCCGCACAGCCGCGCAGCCCCAGCCCCAGCTCATATAAAGAATTCTAACTTAATATAATTGTTTATAATATATGTGAAAATAATTCTTTCATTGTTTCCATCTTTGATTACATGTGTGGAGGTGAATTAATTATCCAAATAGCTCAACCTACTAGTTGAGATCACTAATAGAGTTGTAGGCATATTCATCAATTATGGAGGCTTTCCTTTCCTAAAATGGTTTCAAATAAAAGTATTTTGATGTTTAATATTTCTAAAAAGTCATGTAAATAATTCTTGCTTAGTCTTAATGGCTAACATCAATGAAGTTATAGTCAATTAAATAACACAGTCAACTCTTTGCATATATTCTCCTCCAATCAACTGAATAAGGTGTATGAAGGTTTTGAGAATGTTCATGGAGATGTAATTAAGAGTTTAAAGTGGTTTAAAACACTCTTGAAACATGAAAAACCAAGATAATCTATTCAAATTACATATGATTAATTCTGACAACTAGTTCTCCTATAACCATAGTCCTACAAACTAATGTGTAACTACAAGTACCCTACGTGAGGCTAATCATATGGAAATGAAGCATTTGAAATAGTTTAAACTCTTTAAAAGGTGGAAAGGATCCATTTAAAGACTTTGATAAGGTCTATAACTAGTTGTATAATCACACACTATGCACATTATCCATAACTCTATTCGCTATCCTATATCTTACATATGCACCTATAGGTGGCTCTCATAGAGTTTTAAGGGTGTTTAATGTAGGATTATGAGCATGTTAGATACCTTAATAGAGGTTAAAAAGTTGATTAATGTATTAGAAATAAATGGTCAATCCATATAGTGCTAGACAGACTTGAGGAATCATGTTCATATGTGGATAAAGAGTTTCAAGGATCTATTACCTTAAAAACTCTGGAATAAGGCCTTGTTCATTCTATGTGCTATAATGCAATGGGGTGGCATAAAATATTGATAGATTTTAATGATTATATCTTATATCATAGGAATAGGAGTGAGGACTTGACCAAAGTGAGTGAGTGTTTGGTCCCAAGGGCTGATATAAAAGATGATTCCATTATAGACATTTTTTACACTATAGAAGGTTAGTGTTCTTTATAGTATGTTAAATCCCAGATGACCTCATATTCCAGTGTATAATGATAGAAGAATATAAAAATGTTAAGTGACCCTATTGAGGTGAGAAGGATACTAGTGATCCAAATAACATTGATAGGGATAAAATGTTAGGATATTGACATGCATCATCATCTATAAGTGTATCCTTACCCTCAGAAAGGTCACCTATATCCTAAGTATAAGTACCTACAAGATCATGAGACAAACCTTGGTGATTAGAATCCCATAAACACAAAAAAATTCCAATTTTATTTGGTTCAAATAAATTAAATACATAATATGATGTGTAACAAAATGTCCAAGAGCTCAAACACAATCTTCAAGACCTTTTTTCTCTAAGAATGGTCATCTATAGTTGACTGTAGAGTGACAATGCAAATTGAACCCAATAGTTTGTGTGTTGGTATGACTAAAGGCATAGTATAGATAAGTTCAATCATTAAATTACCTTGAGTAATTAAAGTTATTAGGCTGATGATACCAGATCTAATGATGTAATGCATACATACAATATGTCTCTCTTGATTAAATAACATAGTCACAGTTAATTATAAACTAGCCTGGTCAAGTGGAGGTGAGTATACATTGAAGAATTTGGAAAGGAAGAATTAGTTTTGAAATATGTGATAAAAAATTATAAATTATAATTAACATATCATGAGATTCTCAATACAAGGAATCAAGGTATGGAAGATTCTAACATGCAACCTATAGCCATGCACATAAACCCTACACATAGTGACTACTACATAGTCTACCTTAATGGTTTTAAATAATTTGAGGGGATATTGATGTGATATAATAATGAAAAATATAATATAATTTCTCCACCACATAATGAAGCCTCTCATTGACTTGGTTTGACTAAGACAATAGGGTAAATTCCCTTTTTTTGTCTCAAATAGAGGGCACTCCCAAGGAGATAAAATTATAGGTTGAGTAACTCAAGGGAAAGGAAGTGAGTTAGAGACTATTAAAAAATTTAAATTAGATGTATAATAATATTTAAAACATGAAAACACATATGGGATTCATCATAATCATGACTAACCACTTAGAGGTGGTTGTGAGGTGCATAAACATAGTCAATGTCTACTAGGCCTACACTGGGCCTAATGACTAAAATAGGTCTAATGCTCCTTATAGGGTCAATTAAAAATTATAATTAATTGGAATACCTTCATGAGGAGATATAAGGTGAGTTTAATGCTTTATTTTATATATAAATCCATGAATGAGTCATTTCTTGGCTTAGAAACGTGACAAGGTGCACAAAATGCAAAGAAAAACTTGAGAGGCTAGATTTAGAAGCTTATATATGTATATATGATTATAATTTGAGATCAAGGATTTAATATATATTGGATAGGGTACTAAAAAAATATATAATGGAATTTGTTCATAGGTTTAACATAAAAGTTTTATGAAGAATCCTTAATGGTCTAAATTAATTAAAACCCTCCAAAACCCTTGCTAATGACCCAATGAATAAAAAATGGATATAAATGCATATTTATGAGCTATTTTGGGTAATAAAATTATTTTAAGTTGCATAAGATGTCCATATGATCTTCCCATCATGTTGGCTTCTACCCTATTTGTATGGATAAGGTACAAAACTAGTTTTGTTGATATTTTTTTATGTCTTACTAGAATATAGGAGTTTAAATGGATGATGATCACATTGGGAGACTAAATGATACCTAATATATCTCCTCATACTCATTTTTTATTTTATAAGAACACATAAGTAAATCTGCAAGCACCTTTACTTTAGGTAGTCTAAATTAGCATAGTGAATGGAAGGTGATCACCAAGTTAGAAGGTAATAAATTTAATTCAAAAGTATTTTAAGGTCATAATAATGGATATAAATACATGAGGACTCTTTAATAATTTCATACTATGCCTTATATGGATTATATTGAACAAATGAAGGGCACCTTGGTGACAAGTGTGAGGAATGGATGAAAGAAAGATGATAGTGACTATAAGCATTGGGAACACTTATGAAAAAGAGGAATAATGATTAAGGACACATCCAGTGCATGTTGGATCTTGTTCCTAACCCACTCATCATATTTCACATTTGTTAATTATTCATAGTATGTTGTGGAGTGATCAAGAGAAGCCAATGCTGAAGTCAGTTTCAAGAAGCTAGCTAAGAGACCTCTATGCCAAGTTTGGGAAGTTTTATTCATTTAAGTAACATTTGTCCAAGGAAACCTCTCATGTTCTATTTCAAAATACATTCTCATAAAAACATAACTCTTTCTCTCAGATTTAAAAGTGGCATTTTGACCCTTGAGCTTCATTCTTCTCTCTCCTTTCTCACATTCTATAAGTACTAGACATTTTGTCTCTTGTAACTAATTCCACACCATGTACGATGAATCCCTATTAGTTAGATGTTTTATTTTTCCCTTTAATAATACATGAAATATTTATTTGAGTTTAAAAACATCTTATTTAAGTGTATGAAGTGATGAATGATGAGGTTAAGTGATAAGCTTCCACCATTGCTTCTCCTTACCCTTTCATATTTGGTGCAAGAACTTCTCATTATAATAGGTCATATGGAGTGTATCTAGTGTTTTTGTCTCCCTTAAAGTGTGAAAGTGTCCTAAGATTCTATAATCTAACCTCTGGTATACTTACCTTGAGTTTTCTCATGTATATCACCTTCATATTGAAATACTAATGTCAGAACATGCTAGGACTTTGAAGCTAGTGTTTTAGGTCTTATTTCTTAGTGAAAGAAGTATGATGGTATTGTGTAAGTGTTTATGGTACATCACCCACATATATTATCTTCCTTTTATACATACTTTCATTTATTTTCCTAAAAATACTCATTTAATTTAGATGATAAGCACTTCAAGTTCAATTCAAGGAACTAGCCCTTAAACCTATAGGTTTACCTCTACTATAGGCAATGCATATGCCTAGAGTTGTTCCAATGTTTCCCAAATCTTAGAGTAGGCTTGAAAAACCTCCTCTTGATTGTGATATTTGGTGAAAATAGTAATCTCATCCCTCAACATCCTCTTATTAATAAAAAAATCAAACACCTTTAAAATTAACCTTTTACACCTCAAATTGATAATATTGATATAAGACGTATCACCCCTATTATTAGTTATAATGGGTCAACTGATCCTACCTAACACTTAAAAATAATTAGAAATATATATATAAAGATTAGGTATAGTTAAACACATTCTCCACTACCAAGAATTTAGTGAAATACTTCTCTAGAGATTATTTAGATTGGTATAAACAACTCAAATCTCATTTGATCACTAGTTTAGAAGATTTATTTAATGTTCTAGTATAAGAGTTTCAAACTAGTGACCTCCCTAAAAATACCTTGGCCCATTTTATCAATTGTAACAAATTTGAGATGGAAATCACACAAGATTTAATCAAATAATAAAAGACCTTGTCTAACAAGTGTGAACAAAATATGGTATATGATAACCTCTTTCATCTATTCACTAATGTTCTCTATCCCAAGTTGAAATATTGGGTCTAGACTCTCTCTCCATGAACTTTGGAAGAGGCCGTTAATGAAGCCAAGCACCAATATTTCCTCATGCATCAATTTGAGCCCTACCAACCTTCTATGAGAACTCACATGATAATTAAAACAAAATCATGATTCTAATGATGGTGTCATTAATTCTTATGATAACATTCATAATATTCAAGCTATTGTTTCCAAACAGACTCTAGAACAAGCTTCACCTCACAACCACATCCTTGATCCTCATTTGTATTCAACAAGTAACATCAATGTTCATAAATTGTTATCCTTAGTGTAATTAAAAAAATGTCTACCAAGGCCTCTTCTATGATAGCTTAATCCCATTCATCTTGTGAAATCTTGGTATGATCCAAATAAATTATGTTGGTTTCATGCTAATTAGGGTCATTCTCATGACACTTGTTGGCAATCCCATAATTTAGCTATGGATTGCCTCCTTGGTCCCACATTTGACCATGATTATATCATTCTTAATTGTCAACAAACCTATGATATTGCATTAAAATCTCATGAAACACGAAATGAAACTCAATCTTTGAACTAGGCTAATGTTCATTTGTCCATCTACAAAATCATATTCCAAATCACCAAGACAACAATGATAAGACTAATCCTTATACCAATAATATTGACAGTCTTATAGACCCAACTCATGAAGAGAATGTGGTGAACATGACTAATATGTGAAGGTTATCTAAATTCATTGATTCTCATCCCATCCACACTAATCAATCGCCTCATAATTTTTGTATTATCTAAGATTCTTCCCCAACTCACTTAATAAATCTAGGGCAAGAAGAAGTTATATATTTAAATGCACCAATTCTAACACCTCCATTAAATAACACTTCTCATACCATTTCTACCAATTCTATGACCTATTTAACCATCACCAATGATACTCAACTTTATAGTACCACTTCTTCAAAATTTTGTCAAAACAAACATATGTCAACTACCCCATCCTCTCAATACAATCAACAAAGTTATCCTCCAATTAAACCTTACACATATTATAAACATAAATTCACATGAACTTCAAATCCTTGTAAGGAACTCCTTCAACACTATGAATATCTTTCCAATAGTCCTCTTATGGGATATGGTTAATGAGATCTTGTCATATAACTTACTAATATCCCATCTCAAATCCCATTTATTAAACTTATGTAGACTTATCTACATCATCATAATCATCTTATACAACTCTCATTTAAAATGAACATCCCTTAACCTCTCCTAGTAATATGTGAAGCCATTTTATTTGGATTATAAGATAACATTTTAAAATAATATGAATAGATATCTATACATGTTGCCAAAATAATGGAAACTTATCTCTCCCTCAAATTCCCCATTACTTCCATGATTCTTGATGAGATTATGCTTCATGAGGATGATCCTACCCTCTTTATCAGTGTTCAAACTAGTGATATCTAAGTCAAGCATGCCTTTATTGATGAGGTTTTAGGTACTTGTGTTTTCTCTCTTGAGTTTATTAAAACCCTTTGATATTTTTAATTTAATCTTAAGTCCACACACAACACGTGTCAAGGCTATTGCCAAAGGAAAATGACTCCTTTAGGTTGTGTGTGGCTCCCTAACATCATTCCACCTATAATTTTTTGAGTGAAGGTAATGATATTCAATTTTCCTATATCTGATAACATTTTTCTTGGAAATACATGCACTCATCATATGAGATCATACACCCCTTTTGCATGCCAATGTGTCAAATTTACTTATAATGGTATAATCTATAAGATTCAAGGCAACACTAACCCTTGGAATTTTGAACAATTCCAAGACCATGGTGTATTTAAAATTCTAACCCTTAAACCCTTTTTGAGTGTTTCATTTTATGAATCTCAAAGGTTTAAATTTCCTATCAACTCCATATGCGGCTACCATGGTCACTTTGAACTCATCAAGATTATATTGCATAAAATATTAGATTCAAATGATGATGAGCCTAATGAGATCAATCTCAAGATAAGAATATTTTATCTCTCTCCTCATCTCATTTCTTATATTTTGCCTTCTATGAAGCCATATTCTCTTTAACCACCTAGTGATGATATACTCATAATCTTAACTAAGACTTGGCACTCCATTCATCACACCACATCTAATGACAAGGTCATCCCTACCCATGCCATTGATCTTCATAAATTTGACTATGATGATGGTTATCCCTTAGATGACCCATTTTTAAGAGGTCTTGTTTAGGCCCAAAATGCTAAAATCATTCATTATCATTCTTCTTTTCTTTAGTTTTTCCATCAATTTATCGCATTACATCCTATATAATTCTTAATTTTATCTTCTTTCTCTTATTCATAGGGTAGATATGTTGTGTACACATTTAGTTTCTAAATAACATCATAGAATCATGCTTATGTATCATTCTATGATTGATCCCTATCACTTTGATAGATACCAAGATACCTATAGCTGACTTTCCCCTGAGATTCTTGTTACTATCCTTCAACCTTATATGAATCCCTCCACTCCCTTATTTGAACCAAGTTCATATCCTATTTCTACTTCCTCTCTAGTTGGGTTTATTCTTATTTATGATCCTATTACTTCTTTAGTTGATACTAGCTTAGTCTCTCCACTAGTTCCCTTTACCACAACTTGCTCCTTTGCCCACCAAATGGGTTGATCAGCCATATTGTCATATTCATAAAGTTGTTGATCATTAGATTTGATATTTTTCATTACACTAGCCTTCCCTAGATTTTATTTCCACTCCCTCTATTAGTAGACCTAAAAATTCTACTAACAAGCATATTTGTTTCTTCTATGGCACAAATAATTATTATTCCATGCACTATCATAATTTATTACAATATATAGACACCTTGACTCCCACTCTTCCTTAGCCCATAGACATGTCTATACCTCCCCTAAAAGTATTACCTAATTATATTCCCAAATATGGAGAGGTTTATTATCTATGGAACTAATGTGGTACTAATCACAATGATCATTACGACATCCTTTAACATCATCTCAAGAATCACCTCATGGCCATTATGTTATGAATATTTTTCATACCCCCTCATTTTTTTCAAAATTAATGTTGTTTCTACCATAGATATGACTCAGTCATGAAGTTTAAAATTGTGTCAAAGACCTGATCAACTAATAATATATTT
Source organism: Torreya grandis (assembly GCA_037957365.1). NCBI lineage: Eukaryota > Viridiplantae > Streptophyta > Pinopsida > Cupressales > Taxaceae > Torreya > Torreya grandis. The sequence goes on along the minus strand of JARHVA010001524.1, from coordinate 2,600,827 downwards.
GGATGCATATGTTTGATTATGGATTGATAATGATTGGTTGGTAAATTTGTGTTTATATTTTGAGTGGTTTCAAAAATCATGGTGGATAAATGAATCAAAAGTGCTTATATATATTTTTGAATGTGATCATTTACCCTGTTTTTTAGTCATAATAAGGTCATGAGGTAGTATTTTAGTTGGGAATGATTTAAAATTTAGAATTGCATATATCTAATATAATATATCTAGTGATCACAATAAATATAGATTGTCATGACAATATTAGGAATGGATGTTCATATTTGATATTTTGAACAAGTTTGTGATGATTCTTTGAATTTCATTGATATACATGGATGATGTGATTATTAGTTTATAACAAATAATGATGGTATATAGATGATTATTGTAGTTTGGAAGAACTATATTTGAAGAATCAATGCATTTCTTTATTGATAGACTGTTATAAAGATATAAATCCAATTTAAGGTTCATTTTTGTTTACTCCTTATGATATAATAAAAATTCAAATCATTGATGTATTTAAGTTGATTTAATAATGTTGTTAAATATTCCAAGTTCTATATTGTCTATCCTAAGGTATTATTTATATTATCTAATGATCTTGTGACTTATTTATAGTCTAATATCATTATTCTAAGGTTTCATAGTTCTAAGGACCTATTTAACATCCTAAGTCTAAGCCATTATTGATTCAAAGATCCTAGTAATTATTTATGTTTTTGTTTTTAAAACACAAGTCTTGACATGGTTAATATTTTCATTTTGATATGGTCTTATGATGTGGAAATCATTTAACATCATAAATAAGGTAATTCTTAATAGCCTATCGTGGTATGTTTAGTTGGCATAAACATTTAATGTGAAGCACATTTTTGATGCTTCAAGATCATCATGGGAGATTTGGTAGTAAGGTAAAGTTCATACAAATCATGTCTACCTCAAATGGTGAAATTTGGAAATGGTTTAGTATGAAGAGTTAGTAATCATTAAATTTGATCATACCAATAATGAAGTTGGAAAAATTGTTTTGTATGTCCTTGGTAAACATGACCCAATAAGAAGCAAACATCTAGTCAATTTGGTTATGGTGGATGATGGTGGAAATAAGTAGGTTAATTTTATTGGTTTTTAGTCATTTTGGAAAGCTTGGCTATGAAAGTGATGCTCTGGCTAGGTGATTTTTGAGTTATAAAGAAGATTTATTGAGGATTTTAGGTAGAAAGATTTCAAAGTGCATTGTTAGGTTTGTTTCATATAGTTTAAATTAAATTTCACAAATATTCATGGTGATTTTAGTTGAAGCTTGTAATTTTATAAAGAAACAATTTATAGTTTGAGTTTTGGTTTGCATGAATATTTATTGAAGAATTGAGTTATTTTTAAGAAGTCTAGTTTGATTCATGGTGAAAAGATGAGACTTTGGTATAAATGCATTGTGGCAGTCTGCATGTGCTTTAAAGTTTAGAAAGTTAATGGTTTAATCTGTTCATGGATATTTAAAACAATAAATGATGTTTCAATCTTTAAAATTATTTCATGTATGAATATGGATGACAAGCTATTTTTCATTTTTGATATGTTCTAGGTATTTTAAGGAATATAAATCTTGAGTTTGAAATGAAGACATGTTTTCTTATCTAGTACTAAGATTCAAGATTCAGTGGTTTCTTTGAGATTTTGAAAGCAAATCCTACATGAACAATTATATAGCTATCTATTTATGGTTTTGATAGATTCATTATTTGCATGAATATTTGATTATTTTTAGAAATGATTCCAAAATATTTTTTTTTGTATGTGTGCTCTCATGAATATCTTAAAGGTTGTGATTGTTTTTCTCAACCTCTAATTGGGAAAATCATTAACATATTTATCTTAAAATGTATGGGATTTCATTTTTTTGAGACTTCACTTTTTTAAATGTATTTTTGCTATTATATCAAAATATTAAAAATAGTATATTTAAAAACATCTGTGATTAAAATATTTTTTGGGGATCTTAGTTTTGTAAAAGAAGTATGTTCATCTTTTGTGTATATTTGAAGGATTTGACAGGTTATTATGCATACATGTCATTTTCAGTTTCAAATAATTTTGCATGCATATTGTGAATTTGAGATATGATAGGATTTGATATAATATGAATGTGTCCATACTTTGGGATATTTATGAATCAAAATTTACTCTTATTTCTCATGATTATCTTAGAAGAGTTTAAAGAATTTTGGTTGTAGTAGAGACAGTTTATGTTTGTTTGTTTGTTTATAAGATTTTGAGATGATTACATACAGAAAAGATTGGATCAAATATGGTCAGCCAGATTGTACAAAAAAATATCAATAAGTTTTTAAGTATATAAAAATGGTAGACTTGAGGTCATGAATTTTATTTACCCCTTTTCAATTGCAATTGTTAGTTTTAAGAGTTCAAATTAAAAATGATATTTGTATTGAAACTATATATTAGTATTGAGATTTTTGGTTTAATCTTGAAATTGGATATTGAAGTTATAGTTCCTTGAATAATTTACATTATCTCTCAATTCGATTATTGATGAAATTTATATTTTAAACAAGTATTTCTTTGAAAAAAATTAGTTTGATTTACAAGTTTTGAGAAAGAGTTTGTTATAAGATTCATTAGGGTTTCCTTTCAGGTTTAATTCAATTTAAATTTCAAATAAATTGATACACAAAATATGGAAACATCATTTAAATAGACAAATATATTATTAAAATAAAATTATGTTATCATAATTTCATTTTTGAAGTTTCAATTGATAAGATGATTGGGACATGGTGATATTGGATACATGGATAAAATTAGTTAGTTTAGTTCAAAGTTCTTATATATGATTGTGTATTTGATGTTCAATCCTATTTTTATTTTGAATGGACATTTGTTGATTTTTAGTCATAAATTTTGAGTATTTTTAGATTGTTAAAATGTCTGGATGGGATCAACCTAGGTCAGTTCAGAGCAATGATGATAGATGCTGGGGCAATAGTTCTGATAGTAATATTAATCAATAGAATTTTAATAAGAATGGCCCTAGGATTGGTTTCTATACCAGAATATTTGGTCCTAGAATCCATAGAGGTACTAGGAAGTCTATCCATTTTGATGCCACATATATTAAATTTTGGAATGTCCTAAATAATTTGCCTTTTAATCTAGTTAATAGAGGTAATAGGGGAAACAAATGTTTTTATGGATGTAGGTTTGGTCCCATAACTCCCTCACAAATTATTTCTTCTCATAATTTTGAAAATAAGCAACAACATTTACCAATTTAACCTCCCAATTTTGAGAGAATTGAACCTATTGTTGATCCTCCTCCTACAAATCAGGGCACACAACATGGGATTGAGATAGTTCATGACAAAAATGATGTGAATATGACCATTCATTTAGTTTTAGATGATCCTTTACCTTCTCATAGAGAACCTACTATTAAATGTAATAAATTAGGTCTAGCATCTTCCCATAGTGAGTCTATCATGGGATCCAAATACTTGAGTTTGGGAAAATAAGGTTATGTTGGTAGGAGATGCATAATCGATATCCCTCCTTCCACTATAGAGAAACAAGTAGATAATTAGATTGAACCTAATAGTCCTATGGAGGTCAGAATGATGAAAAGGATCAAGTTATAGATTTATGATAGTACAAGTGACTCTGAAACAAAGTTGGGGTAGTTTCCTACAATAGAAATGAATTATAATCCATACGTTAATGCACAAGACAAACTAGTGATTGAAGTGCTTTTAGATTTAAAGTATTATTGGACCTTTAGGGAATAAATTTTATTTTTAGTTGAATTTTTTACATTGTATAACTTTATAATTTTAGTTTGATACTTTGCTTCATATTTTGGTTTTTTTGATGATAGTATTTTGAGAAGTACAACAGATTTAATTTTTGATATAAATATATATGCCTAATTTAATTTTAGATATACATTATGGTTTAATATAAATAGAATTTTGTTAATCGTTGACTTATATATTTATTGATTTATATATGTATTCTATTTATTATTAATTGGTGAGGGTCCCTAGCTATTAAGATTAGTAAATGGTCTATATTTAAAAATTTGATCAATTAAGACATTTAAAGTCTTAAGTAAATATATCCTTAAATAATAATTGTTTATGATTAATTGACTTTTTAAAGTTAATTAGTTAACATAAAATAATAACTAAGTTAGTTATAACTTATTTTTCAACTAATTTTGGAGCATAAAAGGAGATCAAAGATTCATTTGAAGATAAAAAACAATGCAGGTATTGAAGACTTATACATTTTGTGAATTTAATCATTCATCTCTCTTATTTGTATGCAACTTGTTTGAGATATTATGATGCTTTTAGATAGACCCAATGGTAATTTATCTAATAATTGAGTAATTGCTTATGCAACACAGGTATATCCATTTTTTTATTATCATTAATAATGGATTATCTGAAGTTTATCAATTTTAACACCTTTTGATGATTGTTATTTGTAGTCTTATATGTAGATTCTAAGTATTCAACTTGAATAATGATGATCACTTTATTATTTTATGACATTTCATTGATCTATTTTGATTGTAAAATTTTCACTCAAATTATGGTAAAGAAAGATGTTGATTTTTTCAATAAAATATATATTTTATTCTAAGATGACTCTCTTTTTAGACTCATACACTTTATTATACTTTATATTGACTTTATTTTTAATATAGTTTTATCTTTTATATTTTCTTAATCTAAGTTTCTATTTTTGTTTCTTAGTTTTAGATTTGTCTTTATCTATTTATATTTCTGGTTCATTTCTATTTTTATTCAACTAATTTCTTAGATTAATATCTTATTCTCTTTTTTAGATTGGATAGTATAAATAGGTTATTTATTTAATTAGTCTTTTATTATATTTATATTATAGATTTTAAGTTCTTTAGTTGTTAATCTTAGTCTTAGATTACATTTTAAACTTACTTAAATTTTAGATTAGTCCTATTTTTGTTTTAGTTTAGACTTAGTTGTTTGAGTAGTTTATTGTCCTTTCTTTGGTATAGTTGTTTTATGTTCTCTTTTATTTTATTTAGTTTGTTATATATTGTTTATTGTGTCTCTCTTTTGTTTATTTACGTATTGAATATATTTTATCTTATCCTAAATCTATTTCTTATATTTTTTGTTCTCTTTTTTATTTTAACTTGGAGAATATTATAGTAAGAAGCAAGATATTACTTGGAATATACATATATTTACTAAATTAGATTTATTTTATTCAAGAGATTATCTAATTCATATGTTTTATCTGTCAGATAAAATAGATTACATATTCTTAATTAAACTAATTCATGATTTGATAAAGTAGATTTTTTATTGTTATAATGGAATATGCTATATTTTATGATTTATTGATTATTTACCAAAATTTATTAAAAAAAAAAACCTAGTGTCTTTAGGATCATAGTTAAACCTTTAGAAATACAAGATTATACTAGTACGATTCCAACTTGACCTTCATGATAGGTGAAAGGGTTGATTCATTGATAGTGTATTTTTTATCATCAACAAATTTGGTAACTCTATTGGGGATATCATTCAAAAATATGATTTGTTTTAAGTTTTTGTTTTCTTTTCTATCATGGTACTTGAAGGATAATAGCCTCATATTATTCAACCTAGGATAAATATTGAGTATGATCAAGTTGATGTTGATTTCAATCTAACATATTATGAATGATATATTCATCCTAAAAAAAATCATCAAGTCATTTAGGTCATAAACCAAGAAGAAGAGATTGTAGAATTTGAGATTGGTTGGTATTCTAATCTTATACATGAGACTCAATGAGATATTATTAATTTAAATAGAATAATTTAGAAATATATAGCTAGAGTTTTAGTTGCTAATCCTAGGCCTAGAACTCATTTTTTTATTCTTTTCTATTTGATAATTATGTTTTACCTTCTCAAACTATTGTTACAAATTTATAATTAAATCAAGTAGATCAAATTCAAAATAATAAATCTAATCAAGTAGAAACTACTAAAAATTTTAATGGGAGAAAAACCAAAAGTAGAACAAAGGTTATAGGATATGATTCATAGGTTACAAAATAATAGAGAGCAATATGATGTCACTAAAGGTGAAGATAAAGAAGAAGCTCAAGAAGAATAGTAGATAGTTGTACCACCATGGATTTTTGCTAATCTAATTAATTTGGGAAACCATCCTTGTAAGTTTCCTTCTCTTAAAGGATTGAATATAACAAAAAAAAATTGGTACTATTGTAGAATCTCAGGAAGATCACTTAGAAGGTTTTAGATTATTTTGTGTTATTCTTGGAATAACTAATTAATAGATTTACCTAAGTGTTTTTACCCAAACACTTGAAGGAAAAGCTTACCATTCATTAGTATACCTACCAAGGTTATTGATACTTGGAGAGATGTTGAATATTGGCTAGAGTTGTCCTTTGGAAAATCTAAATAAGATTTTGATCTAATCAATGATCTTGTGAATTTTTCTATCGATCTAGGTGAGACTATTTATCATTTAATTTCCAGGTTCACTAGACTACATCAAAATATCTTGCATGATCTTAGACCCTATACAAATTTGTTTAAATTTTATCTTTATAATGCTCTACATTTAAAATATAAAATACATTTAGAAGATAAAGAGATTATAGAATATGATGAAATTATAAGATTATGTATTGAATATGAAAATAAGATTAAATGTATTAGATTTAAAGATAGGTCTTCTACAGGCTTAAATTTAGATAATTTAGAAATTCTAAAGTCCATACAAAGTATAGGTAATGAGTTGGTTACTATTAAAAGACAACTAAATCATAAACCTTCTTCCTCAAATAGAAATAATAAAGAAAATAAAAATGAATATATTAGTTATTACTATAATTTTTGTGAACTGGATCATAATTCAGATTCATGTCTTGTTATTTTTAATTTAAAGAAACTTCTTCAAAGAAAATATCTAATATATGAAGATCTAGTATACAATTGATGATCCATCAAAAAATGAGGATGTTTATTTGCAAATACTAGAAATAAGGATTATAGTTATTCTAAAAATAATAAAACAACAAATGATAAAACTTCTTATGATGACAAAGGAAGAATAGTTTAGAATATGCTAATAATCCAACTAGTAATGTTGCTTAGATTATTCTTTTCTAAATTGGTTACAACAATAGTCAATATAAATATTACAAGCCTAAAATTTTTAGACAAACTGATGCTAAAAATTATAACATAATTGATAATTTGTCAATAATTAAAGATCTATTTTCTTTATTACAGGTAGAAAGTATTCTAGGGTAGCTTGATAAGATTAATGAGGCTATTAAGAATCATAAAAATTATGTAGAATTCCAAGAAGAAGATAATAATGAACACATTTATGCTCGAAGTTGTGATTTACTAGTTGATTACATTCCTCATTTTTATGTTACAGTTAAGATTGTGAACAAGATAATTCATAATTATATCTTAGATATATGTGTCGTAAAGAATATAATGCCTAAATACATTATAGATCAATTAGGTACATTTTATGAAATGGATAATTAAAAACTTATTAGTTTTGATTATAGATAAATTAAGATTTGTGGTAAGTTTCATGACATAGTCATTAAAATTGTACAAGATAAAAGAATTAGATGCATGAATAATGTCCAAGAGTTAGATATTCTTAGTAATTATGCAAGTTTATTAGGAAAAGATTGGTCTAAAGCAACTGGAGATTTTGTTGGGAAATATATAACATGGGTTCATGTTAATAATGAAATTTATTTCATAAAAAGAGAATATTGGTTTGGTACACCTATTAAATCACCTTATTCAAATATTTCTTATGTTGAAGCTAGAATTGGGACATATGAATTGCTAAATTTAGATGAACTAGAAATTTAACATGAAGAATTATCTAAAAAGAACATTTTATGGTCACTTTGCTTAGATGGATCTTGTTATCAACAAGGTAATGATGCTATCATTTGCCTAATTTATTACATAGATAAAATTCTTTGTTATGCTTTCAAATTGTCCTTTGAAAATACTAATAATATAGTGGAATTTAAAGTATTATGTTTAGGATTGAAAAAGTCCATAAAACTTAACATTAAGTATTTATAAGTCTTTGAAGATTCAAAATTAGTTGTTAGATAAGTTTGTAAGATTTATAAGACTAATGAAAATCATATACACAATTACATGCATAAAGTTTGATCATTGCTTAAAAATTTCATAACTTTTAATATCATGCACATTATTAGAGAATATAATGTTACAGATGATAAATTTACTATTTTTGTAGCTAATCCAAATTTGAGTGAGATTGAACCTATTAGAGAGTTCTCTTTTTCTAAAATTTTTCATCCTACTTTTTTTGATCTAAATGATATTTGACCTATGTTTAGTTATGATGAACATATAGATTATTTCATTAAAGGTAATTATTTTGATCATGATGATTATGTATTAAATTGTGAAGATTATTTGTAATTAAGTAATAAAAAATTATCTAGTAGTTTGGTGAGTTTATAATCTATGTTCATGCCCAATGATTGGCCTAAAATTTCTAAAATAGAAGAACCATTAAGGTAAATCATAGGTGAGACCATTCCTATCAATTTAGGCACTAAAGAGAATCCAAAGTATGTTTAGTTAGGAATTTAGGTTACTAGAACTAAGAAGGTTAAATTCATTAAGTTATTTAAATAATTTATTGATGTTTTTACCTAGTCATATAAAGATCTTAAGGGTTATAATATTTAAATTATTAAACATGACATACATATTAAGCCTGGTATCAAACCTGTTAGACAAAAAATATGAAGAATCAACCATTTATTAGAAGATACCATTACCAAAGGGCTGGATAAGATGATTGATACTGGTGTCATTTTACCTATAACATATTCAGAATGGGTAATTAATCTTATTTTAGTTAGGAATAAAAATGGTGACATTAGATTATGTGTTGATTTTAGATATCTAAATAAATCAAGTGTAAAAGACAATTTTACTCTACCAAGTATAAATCAAATTTTATAGTACATTGGAGGATAAAAAATGATGTATTTATTGGATGGATTTTATAGATATAATTATATTTTTGTAAATTCTAAAGATAGACATAAAATTACTATTACTACTTGTATAGATACTTTCACATATAATAGAATGACTTTTGGATTAATGAATGTAGGAGTTACTTTTCAGAGAGATGCATGTGGTTTTGATAATTTGATTGGCATTGTTATTTAGGTTTATTTATATGATATCACCATGCATTCAAAAATAAGGAAAAAAAAACATTTAGACCATCTTTGTGAAGTATTTAGAAGATGTAGAAAATATGACATTTCTTTGAATCCAAAGAAATTAATTTTTGGTGTTACAGAGGGTAAGTTTTTAGGACACATTATCTCAAAATATGGTATTTCTATTAATCTCAGACATGTTAATGAAATTAAATAACTACCTCCTCCCAAATATAAATCTAATTTGAGGTCTTTCTTTGGTAAGATACACTTTTTTAGAAAATTTATTTCAGATTTTGCTAACAAGTCTAATCCATTGTAATTGTTGCTTAAGAAAGATAAAATATTTAATTGGGATGAAGGTGCTAAGTTAACTTTTAATTGTGTTAAGAATTCCATTGTAAGTACTCTTGTTATTTTTAAAATTTATTTAAAGAAAGCATTTATTCTATATTTCAATGCTATATAAAAATCTATTGAAATTTTAATAAATCAAGAATTTGAAAATAGTGAATAAAAATCAATCAATTATATGAGCCAAGTTTTAAAAGATGTAGAAACTAGGTCTCCCCTTATTGAGAAATTCATTTTCTTATTAGTTTCATCTTTGATTAAATTTTGATATTTATTGATGGGAAACAAAAAGAATTATATGATTTAATGTGTTTCTTTTATCTTATCTTTTAAAACAACCAACCATTCAGGGAAGGCTTGCTAAATGGATTTTGGGCATTCAAGAGTTTGATCTTAAATTTAGAACTTCTAAAACAATTAAAGGTAATGAATTGGCAAAATACTTAGTTTAAAATTATTCTTTAGATATTAATGTTCTAGATTTGTCACTTGATGAAAACTTAAATGCAAAACCATATTTAAAGACCATGTAGATTTCTAATTTTTCTAAAAAATTTAAATTTGGTCTTGAAATGAATGAATGGGACTATTTATTAGTTGAAGATGATTGTTACCATGATTTAGTTTTATATTTTAAAAAAATGGGCATGTCCTAATAACTTAGATAAAAATAAAAGACATTCCTTCAAATTAAAATCTTTAAATTTTTATTTGTTAGAGAACTTTCTATTTTATTACAATAGAGATGGAGTTTTGTTGAGATGTCTTACACATTATTAGAAATAAAATTTTCTTAGAGGCTATCATGAAAGAAATAAAGGTGGATAATATGCTGAAAAAATAACTACATATAATATTTTAAGAGCAAGTTATTATTGGCCTACTCTATTTTAGGATGCTTATAAGTTAATTCATTCTTACATGCCTTGTCAATTGTTTATTGAAAGAGATAAATTGCTTGCAGTGTCTTTCAACCCTATTATTCTTGAAAAACCTTTTATAAAATGGGGCATTGAATTTATTTAAATATTCACCCATTTTTATATATAGGTCATAGATATATTTTAACAATCACAAATTATTTCACTAAGTAGCCTAAAGCCAACACACTTAAGAGTTCGGTAATAGGTGAAGTGATCTTTTTATTTAAAAATTATATTTTTTTATATATTTGGAGTTATTTATAAAATTATTTTGGATAATGGACCTCAATTTGTTTCAAATGAATTTCTAAAATTTTTATATATTTTTTTTTATTATTTCTAGTCATTCATCTAAGTATTATCCTTAAGGAAATGGACAAGCTAAGTCCATGAATAAAAATCTAATTTTAATTATGAAGAAATTAGTTTACAATAATAAAATTAATTGGTATCTAAATTTTTTTATATATTTATGGGATGATAGGACTATTGTTAAGATAGCAATTGGGTATTCACTTTTTATGTTAGCATATGGATTTAAGGCTACCTTTATAATAGAACTTCATATTTCTTCAGCTATGACTACTTTACAATATGTAGTTGAAGATACAAATTTAATTAAATAAATATTAAATGATTTAGTAAATTTTTATGAATCTAAATCAATAACATTGTATAAATTAGAAAGAGATAAGCAAAAATTAAACAGGTTTTTTGATAAAAAGGTTTCTAACAAAAAGTTTAAAGTTGATGATCTGGTCTTATACAAGAATAAAGGCTATGAAGATCCTAGAAAATATCTCAAGTTTTATTCATTATGGCTTTTACCTTATATAATCACCATAATTATTTGAAATAATGGTTTTCATTTAAAATATCTTGAAGGAAATTGGCTATGTTACTCAGTTAATAACCATCATTTAAAGTTGTTACATGGTTATTTTTTTTTTCTATTATTTATTTTCTTGTTTTCTATTTTATTTTATATTTTTATTTCTTTTCTTTACTTTTTTATTTTTTTTATTGTTTCTATTTTGTGATTTTTCTATTTTATCTTACTATACTTTGACTTTTAGAATGGATCAATGAAGGTTGTAAATAGAAAAGTGTCACATTATGAAGGAAGAGTATAACGAAGCTGAAAATTTGTTGTAAGTATCAATTATTTTTAGAAGTTACTCTTACACATTCAATTTTTATAATAAATTAATAATATATGATGAGTTGTATTTAGTTTTTAAAGTGTTATTTTATTTTTAGATTTTGTACTTAAAGCATTTGTATTAGATTGTGCATCTAACCTGAACTTCCCTATTATATCATTCCCTTTATTCATTCCACATTTGTCAAACAATCCATATCTTGATAAAACTCATTATTTAAAGGGTTCATGCTTAGTTTATTGAGAAATGATTTACATAGATCACACTCTCAAGATTATGTCTTTATCAATATGTAGTTTATTACTACTCAATTTTATTGCACAAAATTGACTAACAAGGTCACTAGTGTTATGCCTATTTTTCACACCCTTTTAATTTTTCCAAAATTAATGTTGTTTATACCATAGAGATGACTCAATCATGAAGTTAAAATCTATGTCAAAGACCTAGTCAATTAATAGTATATATGGATGCATATGTTTGATTATAGCTTGATAATGATTGATTAGCAAATGTGTATTCATATTTTGAGTGGTTTTAAAAATCATGGTGGATAAATGAATAAAATGTGCACACACACACACACACACACACACACACACACACACACACACACACACACACATGTATGTATGTATATATATGTATGTATATATATGTGTGTGTGTGTGTGTGTGTGTGTGTGTGTGTGTATGTATGTATATATATATATATATATATATATATATATATATATATATATATATATGTATATATATGTATATATGTGTGTGTGTGTGCGCGTGTGCGTGTGTGTGTGCGTGTGCGTGTGCGTGTGCGTGTGTGTGTGTGTGTGTGTGTGTGTGTGTGTGTGTGTATGTATATATATTTGTGAATGTGATTAGTTATCTTATTTTTTAGTCATAATTAGGTCATGATAAAGTATTTTAGTTAGAAATAATTTCAAATTTAGAATTGCATATATCTAATATAATATGTCTAGTTATCTCAATAAATATGGATTGTCATGATAATTTGAGGAATGGATTTTTAGATTTGACAGTTTGAACAAGTTTGTGATGATTCTTTGATTTTCATTGATATACATAGATGATGTGATTATTGGTTTATAATGAATAGTGATGGATATAGATGATTATTGTTGTTTGAAAGCTCTATATTTTAAGAATCAATGTGTTTCTTTATTGAAATACCATTATGAAGATATATATCCAATTGAAATCTCATTTTTGTTTAATCTTTGTGATATGATATAGATTCAAAGCATTGATGTATTTAAGTTGATTTGATAATGTTGTTAAAGATTCCAAGTTCTATATTCTCTAGCTTAAGGTATTATTCATTTTATCTAATGATCTTGTGACTTATGCATAGTATAATATCATTATTCTAAGGTTTCATAGTTATAAGGACCTATTTGACATCCTAAATCTAAGCCATTATTGATTCAAAGATCCTAGTAATTATTTAACTCCTTATTTTCAAAACACAAGTCTCAACATGGTTATTGTTTTCATTTTTATATAGTCTCATGATGTTGTAATCTTTTAACATCATAAACTGAGCAATTCTTGATGACCCATCTTGACATGGTGAGTTATCATAAAAATTTAATGTGAAGCACATTTAAAATGCCTTGAGATCTTGATAGGAGATTTGGAAGCAAGGTAAAGTTAATGCAAATCACATCTACCTTGAATGGTAAAAGTTGACAATGGTTTAGTATGAAGAGTTAGTAACTATTACATTTGATCATTTTGGTAATGAAGTTAGAGAATTTTCTAATTATGTCCTTGGTAAATGAAATCCAATAAGAATAGAACACCTAGTTTATTTGGTTATGGTGGAGGGTGGTGGAAATAAGTAGGTTAATTTTCTTGGTTTTTGATTATTTTGGAAAGCTTGGCTATGGAAATGAAACTCTGGCTAGGTTATTTTTGAGTTTTAAAGAGTATTTTTTGAGTATTTTAGGTTAAAATATTTCAAAGTGCATTGCCAAGTATGTTTCATATATTTTAAAATGAATTTCAAAAATATTCATGGTGATTTTGGATTAATCTTATAATTGCAAAAAGAAATAAGTTCAAGTTCTAGTTTACATGAATATTTATTAAAGGTTTGAGTTATTTTTTATTAGTATACTTTGATTCATGGTTAAAAGATGAGATTTTAGTATAAATGGATTGCAATGGTCTACGTGTGCTTTAAAGTTTAGAAAGCTTAATGTTTGAATATGTCCATGGATATTTGAAAGAATAAATAATGCTTTGGTCTTGAAAATTCTTTCATACATGAATATGGATGATAATCTATTTCTTATTTTTGATATTTTTTGGGTCTTTAAAGGAATATAAAGCCTGAGTTTGAAGCAAATATAAGTTTTCTTATCTTGTACTAAGATTTTGGATTCAATGAGTTCTTTAAAATTTTGAAAGAAAATCCTACATGAACAACTCTAGAGATATCCATTTATGGTTTTGACAAATTTATTATTTACATGAATATTTGATAGTTTTTAAAAATGATTCCAAAAAGTTTGTTTCTATACGTACGCTCTCAAGAATATCTTAAAGGTTGTGAATGTTTTATTCGACCCCTAATTTGGAAAATCATAGATGTATTTATCTTAAAATGTATGTGATTTCATTTTTTTTGAGACCTCACTTTTTCAAATGTATTTATGATATTCTATCAAAATATTTGTGATTAAAAAATTGTGGGGATCTGAGTTTTATAAATAAATTTTGTTCATATTTATGTATATTTGGAGGATTTGATCGATTATTATGCATATATGTCAGTTTGAATTTTAAAGAAGTTTTCATGCATAGTGTGAAGTTGAGATACAATAGGGTTTGATATAACATGAATGTGTCCATACTCTAGGATATTTATGAGTCGGATATTATTATTTTTCATGATTGTCTCAAAATGGTTTAAAGAATTTTGGTTAAAATAGAGATAATTTTTATTTATTTGTTTATAAGATTTTGAGATGATTGCATACATATAATATTAGAGCAAATTTTGATCAGTTAGAGTGTACAAAAATATATCAAGTTGTTAAGTATATAAATATGATGGTATTGAGGTCATAAGTTTTATCTACCAATTTTCAATTGCAATTGTTGGTTTTAAGTGTTCAAATTAAAAATTAAATTTTTATTGAAAATATTTCTTAGTATTGTAGTTTTTGGTTTTATCTTGAAATTGGATATTGAAGTATTAGTTCTTTGAAGAACTAGGATTGTTTCTTAGTTGAATTTCTGATGAAATTTCTATTTTGAACAAGTATCTATATGAAAAAATTATTTTTTGTTTGATTTACAAGTTTTGATCAAGAGTTTGTTATAAGTTTCATCAGGTTTTCATTTCAAGTTTGGTTCAGTTTAAATTTTGAATAACTTGAGACATGGAAGATGGAAAATTCATTTAAATAGACTAGGATATGGTTAAAATAAAATTATGATGTTATAATTTTATTTCTAAAATTCCAACTAATAAAATGATTGGGATATAGTGATATTGGATACATGGATACACTTAATTTAATTTAGAGTTTTGATATATGACTATGTATTGGATATTCAGTTCTATTTTTATTTTGAATGGGCATTTGTTGATTTTTAGTCATAAATTTTGAGAATTTTTAGATTATTAAAATGTCTGGATGGGATCAGCTTGGGTCAACTAGGAACAATGTGATAGAGGTTGGGGATAGAGTTCTAATAGTAATATCAATCAATAAAATTTTAATAGGATGGCCCTAGGGGTGGTTTTTGTGCCATAAGATTTGGTCCTAGATTCCATAGAGGTACTAGGATGTCTATCCATTTCGATTTCATAGATCCTAAATTTTGGAATATCTTAAATAATCTATTTTTTAATCTAATCAATAGGGGAAATAGGGGAAATAAAAGTTTTTATGGTTGTAGCTTTGGTGATAGAACTCCCTCACAAATTAGTTCTTTTAATCATTTGTAAAATAACCCCTCAACATTTACCAATTTAGTCTCCCAATTTTGAGAGAACTGAACCTATTGTTGATCATCCTCCTATAAATTAGGCCACCCATCTTGAGTTTGAGATAGTTCATACCAAAAATTATGTGAATCTGGATATTCCTTCAATTTTAGTGAACCTTCACCATCTCATAGAGAACCTACTATGAAATGTAATAAATTAGGTCTGACACCTTCCCATAGTGAGCCTATCATGGGATCTAAAAATTTGAGTTTGAGAAAACATGGTTATGATGGTAGGAGATGCAAAATGGGTACTCCCCCTTTCACTACAGAGAAAATAACAGATAATCAAACTAAACTTGATACTCCTATGGAGGTTAAAATGCTAAAGAAGATCAAATTAAAAATTGATGATAGTATGAGTGACTCCAAAACAAAGATGGTGTACTTTACTGCAATAGAAATGAATTATAATATGTATATTAATGCACAAGACAAATCAATGATATAAGTAGTTTTAGATTTAGAGGATTATTGGACCTCTAGGGAATAAACTTTGTTTTTAGCTAAACATTTTACATAACAAAAATTTATACTTTCAGTTTGATAATTTACTTCAAATTTTGGTATTTTTGATGATAATATTTTGATAAGTACAATAGAATTTTTTTTGATATAAATATATATGCCTAAGTTAATTTTAGACATCCATTATGATTTAATATAAATAAAATTTTATTAATCTTTGACTTATCTATTTATTGATTGATATATGTACTCTATTTATTATTAATTGATGAGGGGCCCCACCCATTAAGATTATCACCTAGTCTATATTTAAAAACCTGATTAATTAAGACTTCTAAAGTCTTAATTAAATATATCCATAAATAATAATTGTTTATTGTTAATTGAATTTTTAAAGTCAATTAGTTAACATAAACTAATAAGTAAGTTAGTTACAACTTATTTTTTAACTAAGTTTGGAGCATAAAAGGAGATCAAGGATTCATTTGAAGATAAAAGAATAACATAGGTATTGAAGACTTATACATTTTATGAATTTAATCATTCATCTCTCTTATTTCTATGCAACTTCTTTGAGATAGTATAAGTTTTGTAGATAGACTCAATGGTACTTTATTTGATGGTTGATTAATTACTTAGGCCACATAGGTGTATCTAGTTTTTATTATCATTTATGATAGATTATTTAAAGATTGCCAAGTTTAACATCTTCTGATGATTGCTATTTATAGTCATATTCATAGATTATAAGTATTCAACCTAAATAATGATGAACACTTCACTATTTTGTGACATTTTATTTATCTATTTTGATTATAAAGTTGTCACTCAAGTTATTGTAAAGAAATATATTTATTTTCTCAATAAAATCTATCTTTTCTACTAAGACGACTCTCCTTTGAGACTCACACACTTTATTATACTTTATATTGACTCTAATTTTAATATAGTTTTATCTTTTAGAGTTTTTTAATCTATGTTTCTATTTTTGTTTCTTAGTTTTAGATTTATCTTTATCTATTTAATTTTTTGGTTCAATTCTATTTTTCTTCAATTAATTTATTAGATTAATACCTTGTTCTATTTCTTAGACTGGATAGTATAAATAGGTTGTTCTCATTCTAAACTAGTTTAACTTTTAGATCATAGTCTTATTATTATTTTAGTTTAGACTTAGTTATTTGAGTAGTTTATTATCCTTTATTTGGCATAGTTGTTTTATGTTCTCTTTTCTTTTAGTTATTTTGTTAGATGTTATTTGTTATGTCTCTCTTTTGTTTGATTACGTAACTGAATATCTTTCATCTTATCTCAAATCTATTTCTTATATTTTTGGCTTTTATTTTTGAGGTAAACTTAGAGAATATTAAATAAAAAAGAAATATATTTCCATGAATATACATATATTTAATGAATCAAATTTTTATTCTTCAAGGGATTATCTAATTCATAAGTTTTTCTATAAGATAGAATAGATTATATATTCTTAACTAAACTAATACATGATTTGATAAAGTGGATTTCTGATTGTTATAATGGAACATGTTACATTTGACGACTTTTTTATTATTTTCTAGAATTTATAAAAATATACCCACATATTTAGGATCACATTTGAACCTTTAGAACTCCATGATTAGATTGGTATGATTTCACATTGACCTTCATGATAGGTGAAAGGGTTGATTCATTGATGGTATAATTTCCATCATCAACACATTATTACACCTAATACCCTTCCTCCCATAGTTATCCATCAAAATAACGCTCCCCCTTCTTCCCCGTGGCTCTTCCACCTATGGTCCCTTCTCTACCCATGATTCCCTCACCCGTGGATTATTTTCCACCTATGTCCCATTATCCACCAATGAACACTTCATATATAATAGAGGACACTCATATTACTTCTCTTAAACATCACCTACATGATATTCATATATTTTATGTCGAGGAGATTTGATGTGAAGTATTTTCTCAACTTTCTCTAGTGATTTATGAGACTATGGCTACTGTTTGAGTTCAACTTCATATAAACTTATTAAATGTTATGGATAATGTGTGTGTATAAATATACTAGTATCTATGAAAATAACATGATGTTATTTCATTTTTTCCTTCCTTTAGATTATATGTGTTCTTAAAATTTACATTTATCTATCTTATATCATTTGACATTATGTCAAATTCTTATTTATATTACATGATTAATTTTTCACACTACTTGTTACTTATGGTCTCATTTTATTCTTTATGTTATCTTATGGAATCTTTTTCATGATTAAATGCTTCATCTTTATGAATTCTTTTCCTATGGATATCTTGTTCTTTCTCATGATTATTTGTTACCTTATCTCTATAAACATGGACAATCATTATTGTGACTTAGTTATACAAACCCTGATCCCTTTAGTCATTCCCTCTTTACCATGTGATAAATAGCAAATAATTCATTTCATTATAATCGTCTTTACTGGTCCATCTTGGATATCACTTTATTCCTCTTATTTCCTTTTGTAAACTAAGCATACACATGGTTGAGACTTCAGATAACATGCTCGATCATACGTAAGCCTAATTTTGTAGTCCATCATGTCTTTGGATACTTAGATTCCTTTATCCAAAGCCTAAAGTTCATTTGTGTGTATCATTTTATCTCTAATGATTGGTCATTCTAAGTCTGTATGGAGGAGGAATCATAAAATCTATAAAAATTTAAAATCCAAATCATTTAACAAAAGCCAATGATCTAAAAGGTAACATTAAAAATTCCAAAAGTGAAATCAAAATAAAAGACATGATTCTAAGCATATATCCTTTTTATAATCAAAATTAAAACTCCATTGTTGGCCTCATGATAGAGTCATGGTCCATTGGAGTATAATAGGCTAGTATATTGGAAAAGGATAATAAAACAAATCTCTATTAGTGGTACCTACTTTCTCATGTAAGTACCTAATATTTGTAGTAGATTGATGGCTCTATAATAAGTTTTGAGGAATGGGTAACATGTTATGGGAAGGTAGGTCCATTTTACTTTTCTTGTTCAAAATTACAAACATGAGTTGATCTTAGTACCTCGCTTATTTGTCTACACAACTTTGTGCTTATAGTGAATAGGTATCCTTTGTATATTAATGGTCACTAGTCACTTAGTGTCTTTATATGTCCTTAGTGTGCCTCATGTTTCTTAAGGTCTTATCATAAGATGCCTACATTGTTATTTTTACATTCCCTCTTTAATTCCCTAAAATTATAATATTTCCCCTTTAAAAACATTATTTTTTTCACTAATCACTCCCCCTAGGGATCCCATTTGTGAGTTCAATATAATACCTTGGATAGGACTAGGGTGTTATGTACCTAGGGATATGATATATTAATATATATGGGTTGATGGAGATGCTGACATGTGGCACACATCCCCTTAGTTAGTTATATGGGCACAATATATTAGGATAATGGAGTAACTTATGAAATTAGTACATTAGGTAATGGTCGGCCTAAATTGGGATTAGGAGGTTACCCATCCATGGGTTAGATAGATGTCTATATATAAGAGATGATTATCATGGTAAATATATCAAGTAGGTATTGAGTCTTATATTGTAAGAGGATATTATAGGTTGTCCCCTCGAATAGACATTGTGGAGTTGTTCCTTCATAAAGGAGTATTATATGGTGTTTTCCTACCTTAATGGTATTTATACATATATTGAATATTTGAATCGTATCAAGTGGTATCAAAGCTTTTATTTGGGCAATTTATGTGGAGAAAAACCCTAGTTTTTTTAATCATCAATATCTTGTGATTGGTTGTGATTTTTTTCAATTTTTTTACTAAATATGGATAATATTTTAAATAAGTCATAGTAAAAAAATAGATATTTTTTTATTAGTTTTGAGGGAGTTATTGCTATTTTAGGGTTTATAATAGTTTTTATATATCTTTTGAAATATAGGTAATTTTTATTCTAAATTTTTACTAGAGATTTAAGAACATATAAGACAAGCATTGTCAAATTTTCAAAAAAAATAGAGTTTTTTTGAGTGATTTGTTGCTATTTTATGGTTTTTCATATATTCAATATATAGGTCCAAATTTGTAACATTTTTCACAAAATTTTGAATAAGGTTCCAATATCATAAGAAGAAGCTACAGTAAAAATTTGAGACTTTTTGGATTAGTTTTTTATGATTTATTGACATTTTAAGGTTTCATGAACCCTAATTTTTTTTGTGGATCATGAAGTTGCAAAAATTTTTAGGGGAAGATGATGTTGATGCTAGAGAATGGTGGATAATTTTTAAGGAGAATAATACTAAATAAATTTTATGTAAAATAGAGGAGCACAATGGAATTTGGAAACAAGCTTGGAGAGCTATCACCTGCCAAGATCACATATGGATGGCTAGATGATCGAGGTTGGAGACAAGTGTGAAATGAGTTGAAGCACACTCATTATTTGGTTTCTTTTTATGTTTCAGAGATGAAACATGTCAAGGATGGAAGTAATGCTATGTACCTAGGTATATTATATATTAATGTATATGGGTTGATCGAGATGCTGACATGTGGCACACATCCCCTTAGTTAGTTATATGGGTATAATATATTAAGATAATGGAGTAACTTGTAGAATTAGTACATTGGGTAATGGTCAACCTACATTGGTATTAGGAGGTTACACATCCATGGGTTATATATATGTCTACATATAGGATATGATTATCATGGTAAAGATACCAAGTAAGCATTGAGTCTTCTATTGTAAGAGGATATTGGAGGTTATCCCCTCAAAGAGAAATTGTGGAGTTATTACTTCTTAAAGGAGTATTATATGGTGTTTCCATACCTTAAGGGTAATTATGAATATATTGAATATTTGAATCATATCACAGGCCTTCCTCACAAATTACCAATTTTTTACATTACCATTCCAAACATCTAATTCAACATATTTTTCCCATTGTTTCCACCTCACTAATGTTCCATTTGTGAGTTGCAGTGTAAGACCATGGAGAGGACCTAGCCTTTCTCACAAAATTTTTTAATACCCAAGTCATAATGAAATGGCATGTGTCAAATTTGAGATAAGTTGTGATTGATTATGAGTTACATATCATTGACATGATTCCCATCTTGATATAGTATTTTTTATGGTTACTTCATTGATCTTTCACTTTTATCTTCTTATTTTATGATGATATGTAAGAATAAAACCATTTTTCTTAATTTTTTTATATTTCCCACATTAAATTAGTGTGATCAATCTAATTTCCTTTTAAAAAATTTAGTTATCTTTCATACTTCCAAATGTGATTTAGTATTATTGATTGACTTAATTGTTTTATTTCTATACCATTTATCTTTCATGTACTTTCCTTTTTATTACATTATTTTCATACTTCCAAAAGTGATATAGTGTGATTTTACTAGTTTTAATTTGGTGCCAATATTTTTCATGGTTTAATAACATTTTGTTCTCTTGTTTACCATTTTTTGGTTTATTGTACTTAGTCATATTTTGTTATTACACATTTCCCATCGTGATCTAGTGTGTAGTACATTTTTTTATGATTAATTATATTTTTCTAAGTCTGTTTTACCTATTTATTTTTAAACATGCATGTGTACTACATGATGCTATAAAATAAAACACTTCACACATATTTACCATAGCGTATACAATAAAATAAAAATACATGTGCTAGAAATAACTACATCCATGCATCAACAACTACAACCAAAATAAAACTCATGAATCCAAATCTAAATTGTCAAAATAATATATCTATATATATCATTTGTTTTATAAAACCATATAAAATATAAAAAATACATCACTCTAGCTCTACAACTAGGCTCCATCATGCCTATCTCAGGGCCTAGCCATGCTACCAATATACACCTCAGACTATCTCCTATGTATGATGCACATAATGAGGTTATCTAAGATCTTAATCCCATTACTTATCCCTATAGGTTGGCTACCTAAGCATGTACCTATCCCAACTAGATCATGGTAGCCATATGTGTGTCTTTTTCCTAAGACAAGGCTTACTAGGCTTGTGCCTCTCCTTTTCCCACCCTTGATAGTGTCTACAATACATCCTTTCATGTCTATATATATCTTATGGCCTCCCCCACTAGTATAAACTAGCCTACCTGATCTGGGGTAGATGATACCACATGATCATCCAATGTAGTGGGGGTTTATGCTACCAAAACCCCATCCAAAATGCAATGGTGTGCTTTCATGACTAGAGATCCCCATTTGATCTCTTTTGTCATAGGATATATAAAACTCAAAACCATATAGATATTAGATCACTAGACATATGAAAATCTATCTACCTAAAATCAAATATAACTAGTATGCTACATCAAAAATTGAAACTTATAGCATTTCTTACTAGTCTTGGTGTCACCAACCATCATCTCCCCATTTGTTCATATATCAAGCATGGTCTCTCTATTTTCTAATTCCCCAAACACTTAGTCAATTATTAGCCTCCCTATCAAGGTAAAGTTATGAGTCACCAATCATGCACACCATGAGGCTCTCCTTAAAAGTGCCTCTATTGACCAAATCTATCATGGGCTGACTATCAAATCATCTTATATGACCACCCTCATCTATACTTGATCTCATTGATGGCATCTCAACCTATGGTGTGATTGAGGTGGTCATTATTCCTCCTACTCTAGTGTTTATTATGGTACCTACTATACTCCTAAATCAACATCCATGCCTTCTCCTCTTCTAATTATTGACTATCATGCTCAACCAGTCTATGGTGTCACATGGCACAACCTAATCATTGATCTCTTTATTGGTGCTCCTCCTCCTCATAACCCCCTCATCTCTCTATCATGTCATGCCTAAAAAATATGAACTATTAGATGAGCTACTAGGTAGGGAAGTCTAAGCTACCTTGGTAAGCATGCCACTAGTTATAATTCTACCCACTAGGTATAGTGTCCCATGATTCACACTTGAGCTATCTCTAGTGCCACAATTACATATAATGGTACCTTGGTGTCTAACTTGTGACATAATGCTCATGCCCTCACAAGTCCAATAACAACCTTCTATATTTTTGAAATCTCTATAATATACACAAAATAAAATAACCCAAAGCCTTAGGTATATCCTATCTAAGAATGTTACCCACCTAGATAGTGATCATATCTCTTCTAGATCATCTTGTATCCCTATGATCATTGGCGTCCCTCTTATAATTAGTCAAAGGAATACATGAACATCCTCTAGTGTAATACCCACCTTTATGGTATCCCCATCCAACACCCATTGAAATGTGTTGGTCAACCATTAACATGCTTCGATAAACATGAAAATAAGATCAACACTCAATGGGATGTGCCTCATCTCCATGATACCTCATAGACCTAGTGCAACCAGTCTCACTTTATCCACATTTATCAATGGTAACTATGATGCATTGATCAATTGAAAATATCTCGTGTCTTTATAGAATATAAAACAACAAAGGATGTATTATATCTACATGTAATTTATAATCAAAATACATTCTTATAACTTTCATAAAACTGAGCTAGTTTGATTTAGTTTGTTCATTTTCTACCAAATTGACCTATTAAAAACTAAATCATCCCTATATTTCATTAAGGATACTAAATTAGCCCTTTTAAATTTATACTAGATTAGACTCTATAATACTAAGTCAACCATTCTTTGGTTTTTAGTACTACATCAACCCTCTCTCTACCTTGCATTACTATATCAACCACTTTAGAAATAACTAAGTCAGCCTACTAGTACTAAGTTAGCCCCCTTCCTTAACCAACTAAGTCAACCTTCTACAATGTAGTTGGCTTATTGGTTTTATTAAAATTTATGGACTAAGTCTACCTATTTTACTTTATTCATCCACATTGATGACTATTTGACCAATTACCATGAATGCCTAGAACATTTATTAGTCTGACTCTTTTCTACCCAATACCCTATTTGACCCCTAGTATCCCTAAAAAAATATTAAGGTTCATTATGGTGCTTATATTTTGCCTACTAGTCAATTTTCTATAATTCAATCAATTTTAAATAAAAATATTCAAAAATATGGCATTTTTAGTTTCTTACATATGTTACACTCATGGTGTCCACTATACATCCTCCCTAGCTCTTTGGTCTCTCACTAGGTCTATCGAAGCTCTATTTTATCAATATAGTAAAAATACAAAATGAATTATTTTTCACCCTATTTATATTTACTATTTAAAATTATATACCCTTCAAATATTTATCATCATATTTATTATTTTTATATTTTTCTTTACTAACTCTTTTTACAAATCATAAAAGGTTCTAGAATCTTGACATCATAGAGAATCTTTTCAACTATTATATGTCTATATTACAAAATTACAAAATTTCACTCTTTTTTACTAATATTTATAGGCTTACCTAATGTTCATCACTTTGGACACCTTCACATTCATTTCATCTCCTTTTTTATTTGCAATACTAAGGTAAGTAAAGGTATGTGTTTTTCAATTTTATCCTTTCATTTATTCTTATTTATTCCTTATTGCACTTTATATAGCTTCAACATTTTATGTCACTATGTTCTTTTCCCAAAGAACCATCCCATGTTTCACATACATGACACATCATGAGATTCAAGTGGGGCATATGTATACACATAATATTTTCAAACTTTATCAATTAATGATTCTTTCTATCTTACAAGAACCTGTCGAGTCTCAATCTCTCTAAGTACACTAGGAAAGGGGTGGACAAACCATTGAAGATTTGTAAGGTTGTTGTACATTATTTCCACTTACTATCTATACACCCATCTCCTAAAAACATTGCCCTAAGATTTGCCTCCTATTTTACACCCTCATTTAGTCATTACCATATTCATTATCCCTTATCTAACCTAAAACCCTTTTTGATGGTTTACGTTACACTATCAACCCCATCAACCTTGTATTCTAATTGATAAAAATTATTAGGTCTAGGTCAGCCCCTATTCAACCTAGTTTATGACCTAATTTATTTTTGTCAATAATGAAACTAGGTCAACCTTGTCAACCTAAAATTTTGTAAAGGATTACAGTTAGATACACCTATATAAACACACCCATTTCTCCATTTCTAAGTGAAGTTAATAAGAAGTAAGATATATTGTGCATCTGCTTATCCAAAATTCTACTTGAGTAACTTAAGTTTTCATACTTTCTTTAGAGATACAGATCATGTCTTGTGGAGAAGTTTTTTGGATGCATTAATAGGTTATGTATCCTAGAGATGATTTATCCATGTCATCCTTACTATAATAACCTCTTGTGAAGCACCTTGGCCAAGGGAGAGATTGAGTCTCGGTAGGTTCATCTTCAAAGGTAAGTATTCCTAACTTTGTTCCTACTTTATAAGAGTAGATAGATATGCATTTGAACTTATTTTACATGCATTAGGATTTTAAATACATTTATATGAGTATATGTCTTCTATGCATGTTTAATTTTATGTTTATTACCCCCCACTTTATGTCACAAGCTTGGGTGAGCACTAGATTAGACTTTTCATTTATTATTATTATTATTGTTTTAGTGAACATGAAAAAATAAGACCTAGTTAGGGTTATTGCATAGTTCTTCTTGACTAGAGGTTTTGGAACCCTTCCTAGAGATATTATTGTGGTAACATATCCCTTGACTAGGTTTAAAAAATCCACCTTGGTTATCACCCTAAATATCCAATGTATCGATAATCAAAAGTGTAAGTAGGATTTATCTTCTCTGAGCTAGGATTGATTTGTAGATCTACTACATTTCCCATTGCTTAAAAAAAGATTCTCTATGATATCAGGATTCTAGAACATCTTATAGTTTGAAAAAAGAGCTAGTAAAAATAAATATATGATTAAAAGATAGAATCTGGTTGTAAATATTTGAAAAGTAAACAATTTTGAATAATAAATTTAAATAGGATGAAAATTAATTAATTTGTTATTTTTACTATTTTGAGGAAATAAAGCTTTGAGAGACCTAGTTGGAGACCATAGAGCCATCAAGGTGAAGAAACTATAGATGAGATGGGGAGGACACATAACAACTGTAGTGACTACAGCACATGCAAGAAATTATAAATTTAAAATTTGGGAATATTTTTATTTGAAATTAAGCTAAAAAATATAAAATTGATTAGTAGGAAAAATCTAGGTGTCAAAATGAACCTGAGTAAAATTTTAAATTAACTAGGTGTAAAATAACATATTGGGTAGGAAGAATTTAGACCAATAAATGCCCAAAAAATTTATGGTAAATGGGAAAAATTTCATTGTTATGGGTAAATAGATTTGACCTTGTCAAATTAGTTTGAAAGGCAAAGCAGAATGATAAGGATGATTGTGTATTAGTGAGCTAATTTACTATGCTAAAATGGAGTCAATTGTTATATCACTAAAAGAGGCCAATTATGTATAAGGGCTGATATAGTATCTTAGATCAATAAAATTATTAATGATTTATCGATGTCATTGATCTAGTAGGAAATAAAAAAGGCTGATATAGTATCATAAATAAAATGTAGGAACTATTTAATATTAAAATGGGTTAATGCTATATAAATTGAGGAACTAAATCAAAATTAGATAATTTTTGAAAATTTGAGAATGTATTTTGATTATTGATGACATGGAGGTATGATACATCCTTTTTTGTTTGATATTTGTAGAGATGCTAGAAGTGTTACTGACTAATAGATGCATCATGGCTATTATATCTATTAGAGCAATCGATTGAAATGGCTAAAACATGATTGGTCACAATAGGATTTGGAGGCATCATGGAGATGAGGCACATCTTGCTTAGTTTGATCTCATTTTCATGTTATTTAGAGCATTGGAATGTTTTACCAATAATTTTTGATGGGTGGTGGATGGGGATACCATTGATATCCACACATTGCTAAGACTATTGATAGGAGGGACACCAGTGGTCACTAAGACACTTGAATGATCTAGAGCAGAGGTGAGCACTAGCTCGATGGGAGACATGCTTGGATAAAATATACCTTGGATTGAGGGTGAGTTTGTTTGATGTATATATCATAGAGATTATAGACATCTATAAAGTTATGATCAAACTTGTGATAGCACAAGTGTTGTGTCATAAGTCAGATGAAAAGGTACCTCTTGTGTATATGATAGCCTTGTGTCAATCCATTTTGGATAAATCATCATAATACAAATTTGGGGTTTTCATCGAGGTCTATCTCATGCATGATATGTATGGGATATTTTCCATAGGGTAAAATACCATTGGGCTTGTTGTTTTGATGAGTGTTTGGATATATGAGAGGTTTCTTATGTATTGACTAGTTGGTTTGCCCCATGTGGCCAATGACATGTTACCTAAAATGATAAGATAGATTCAATACTATGTAAAATAGGCCATATCCCATATTTCAACATTGTATATTATCACATGAAGGGATATTATGTGGTAACCCTATATATACATTGCTACTATATGCCCTAATTGGTTAATTATGGTGATATGGTTGGCATAGGTGCAGATCACAAATCACTATACCTCATGGGTAGAGCTATATCTAGTGGCATGATTACCAAGGTAGGTAAAATTCCCATACCTATTATCCCTTTTATTATTTCATACTTATTAGGCATGACATGCTAGAGAGCTGAGGGGGAGAGGAGGAGGAGGAGGAGGAGTACCAATCAAGATACTTGGGATTAGTCCATAACATGTTAGATAATGGATTGGTCAAGCATGTTATAAGGTGGCTAGGGGAGGGGATGAAATGGATGTGGATGTAGGTATAAATTAGGTTCCATAGTAGGCACCACCATAGTAACAACAATGGCCACTTTAGCCACACCATAGATAAAGGCACTGCTACTGAGAGCAAGCATAGGTGAGAGTGGTAGTATAGGATGATCTAACATTCATTCTAAAATAGATTTGGTCTATAGAGAGACATTTCAAGAGAGGTTTATAGCATACATGAGTGGTGACTCATTTATTTTCACTGGTGTAGAGGAAATCTACAAAGGAGGTGCTCAGGCGATGAGCAAATGAAGAGTTCATGTTTGACAGACAAGTAGATGGGGAGAGAGTGATTGGTGATACTAGTATGAGTGATAAATATTTTAATTTTAATTTAAGATTTGATATAGAATACTAGCTATATGTGGTTATAATAGAGATATATTCTGACATATATACATGATCTAATATATTTCTAGTTTTTATTATGTAGATATAGTGATAAAGAAGGTCATATGGGGAGACCTAATTGTGGCTAAAAATCATGACATTTTGGATGGGGTGATAACACCATATGACCCCACCACATTGGATGATCATGTGGTACCATCTATCCCAACCTACAAAGGATGGTTTAAATTTGTGAGAGATGCTAAAAGGTAGTTAGAAGAATGTATGGATGGATGACAACCACTAGTAGGGGTGGGAAAGGGAGAGGCATATGCCTAGTAGCCCTATGTTTAGGAGAGAACAATGCATATAACTACCACAATCCATCTTTTATAGGTGTACGCCCAAGTGGCCAACTTACAAAGACAAGTACCAAGTTTTAGATCTTAGATTGTCTCATTATAGGGTACCATTGAGCTAGATCTATTTTTTATTTTTTACTTTATAATGTATAAAGCACATTATATATATATATATGTGTGTGTGTGTGTGTGTGTGTATATATATATACACACACACATATATGTATATATATATGTATATATATATATATATATATGTATATATATATATTTATATACATATATGTATATATATATATATATATATAGTTGGATTTGATCTCATAAATTATGTATATTTATGTGTGGATATATTTATTTATATCACAC
Organism: Torreya grandis; assembly: GCA_037957365.1. Taxonomy (NCBI): domain Eukaryota; kingdom Viridiplantae; phylum Streptophyta; class Pinopsida; order Cupressales; family Taxaceae; genus Torreya; species Torreya grandis. The sequence continues at coordinate 2,571,699 of JARHVA010001524.1, read as the reverse complement.
GTATTTAGATTTTATTTTATATGTTATGGGAAATATATGTGGAGTGTTTTCATTTCTAGCATTATGTAATACACATGCATGGTTAAAGACAAAACGGTAAAAATGACTTGGAAAAGTATAAGTAATAAAAAATAAATGTATGACACACTATTTTTTGATGGTAAATATGTAATAACAAAATATGATTAAATATAATAAACCCAAAAGTGGTAAAAAAAGATGATAAAATGATTTTAAACCATGGAAAATATTTTCACCAATTTAAAACAAGTAAAATCGCAATATATCATGTTGGGAAGTATGAAAATAATGAAATAAAATGAAAAACACATGAAAATAAAATGGTATTAAAAAATAATTAAGTCAATGAATCATACTAAATCATGTTGGGAAGTATAAAAGTGAAATAAAATCAGAAAAATAAACTTAAATTTATCACACTAATTCAACCTGGGATGTATGAAAAAATTAATAAAAATGGTTGTAATCTTACATGCAATTGGAAAATAAGAAGATAAAAGTTAAATATTAATGAAGTAAGCATAAAACATACTATATCACGATGGAAAACATGTTAATGACATGTAACTCATAATCAATCACTACTTATCTCATATTTGACACATGTGATTTTATTGTGACTTGGGTATTGGAAAATTTTGTGAGCAAGGCATGGTCCTATCTATGGTCTTACACTGTAACTCAAAAATGAAACAACAATGAGGTGGGAAAAACTTGGAAAATATGTTAAAAGGAAATGTTTGGAATGTTAATTAGGTAATTTATGAGGAAGGTCTAGTCTTATCCATGGTCTTACACTATAACTCACATATAAAATTCATAGGGGGAGTGATTACATAACAAAATAATATTTATCAAGGAGAATTTTTAAGATTATTGTAAATAAAATAGGTAGTGTTAAAAACATAATGTAGGCATCTATAAGAAGACCTTAGGAGACATGAGGCATATTAAGGACATAGAAAAGATACTAAGTGACTAGTGACCATCAATATACAAAAGATATCCTATCATAGTAAACAAAAAGCTGTATATGAAAATAAGTGAGGTACAAATATCAAATCATGTTGATTATTTAAACAAGAAAATTAAATGGACTTACTTCCCACAACGTGTTCCCTATTCCTCAGGACCTCTTATAGAGTCATCGATCTACTATAAATATTGGTTACTTGTGTGAGAAAGTAGGTATCACTAAAATATATTATTTTCACTCTCTTTTTCCAATCTACTAGCCTACCACACCCCAATATACCTCTACTCTACCATGAGGCCAACTATGGAGTTTGACCTTGATTAGAAAAAGGAGATGTGTTTTAAGTCACATCTGTTAGTGTGATTTGACTTTTGAAATATTAAATGTTTTAGATTAAGGTAAAAATAGGTTTTGAAGGGACCCCGAAACCCTTAACAAAAGGAGAAAGATAAAATAGAAACGTCCATAGGCAAGCCAAAAGCCTACTTCACCGAAGTAACAAAACCAACATACTAAGACCAGAAGCTACCAAACGAACAACCAAAGATATCCCCTAGGTTTTATAGAGACCTGTAAACTCCATAGTAAAAGTTCAAAAAACTAGGTACCAAGACCAAAAAACACAACCAACTAGTAGAACCAACTAAAAGAACCAGGAACTATTCTTCTAGTTCTAATATCATCTTCACTGCTTCCTTACCTTTCACAACAGTGTCCTAGATGGTAGCAGTCACCTGCGTAGATCCCTCTTGCATTGCTTTCTTTCTTGAGCTTTGTCTAGTTCTCTTGCTAGGCCCCTCCAAAGTATTGATTTCCTCATTTGCTCTTTTGCCAATGTTTACCGCAATAGCACAAATGCTAGAGGTTACCTCCTCCATCTTTATTCTGCTTTCCTTTATGAGTTCCCTTAGGTTGTTCTCATACTCTTTGAGTTTTATTTGAATATCCCTCATCTACTTTTCCATGTTATGGACTTTGTTCCAAACTACCTCTTGTTTACCCTCCATTATTTCCATTTTCCTATTAATTTCCATAATCTCCTTATACATCCATAAATCAAATTGAAGGGTACCATCAGCTTTACATTTGGCCATTTTGGTAGGTTCATCACTCTGCCTTTTATCACTCCAATCTTCTGTATTCTTTTTAGGATTGCTTCCACCTTATTCCATATAATCCTCCATTTCCATTCATTTCTGTTCCTTTATTTCAGTAGGGCTTACATTTTTGTTACTAACTTCCTTTACTTGAGCTCCCATTTCCAATATTTGGTTAGCAACCTGAACTAGATTTTCCTTCTCATTATTCAAATCAGGGTCCACTACAGGGTCATCTAGATCTTTATCCATTTCCTCAAACACTTGCTAGTTTTCCTCAGACTCATAGTTGTTATTTTCAGACTTTTCCTCTATAGTGACTCCTTCTTTCTCATTCTTATCTTGCGCTTCTTCTTCCTCACTGGAGCTTGAATGCTCACTTTTTGTTCCTCCATCTCCCCCCAGACTCTCCTCCCCAGTGTTTTTAGAACTTTCCCACTCTGTTTCCTCATCAGCAGTCTGGTTATTGATGCTTGGGAGTTTAAATTTAGCTTTTTCATTCCCTTTTACTATTTCTTTCTTATTAGTCCTAAGGTCCTTGTATTTTCCCAAATAAGGATTCTTTACAATGGCCTTATTCTTAAAATGCCCTTCAATTATAAGAATTAACCCCTCATGCAGGATGGGATGAGATTCCTTTTTCTTATGAGCGAACAAACTTTGGAGCAAAGAAAAACATAGATAAAAAGGAAAGGAGATTCTTACTTTGTGTCTGAAGTGATTGAAGAATACAAAGTGAAATTTGTGGACTCTTTTGCTTCTTCCTTCCAATATGAATTACTCATGGATACAGCATAAGACATCCCTCTAGATGCCCTTAATCTGCTCCAATTCAAAAAATCTCCACTTTTTTCTAGCTGTTGCGCCTCAGCATCTATTTTAGGGAATTTGCAAAAAGCCTCATTGGAAATGCTTGTTTTCTTTGAAAATTTTATTCCCTCCATTGGAAGTCCCATCACCTCCACTATGAATTCCTCAATGAGATTCACCATAATGCCATGCAAGGTAACCCTATCATTAGTGCAGTTTTTGAAAAATGCCGTTGTGATATGGGGTTTTGAGCCATGAAGCCGTTCCATGTAACTCACAACCTTTCCTCTCTGTAGTATCTTCTTGAAATCTTCTTTAGCTTTCCACTCTTCACAATATTTGGGTTCCTGCTTCCTTCATTCTCCTTTCCTATTACGAGCCATACGTATCTCCTTTACCACCTAAACCCTGTCAGCTAAACAATGAACCTGACTATTACCAATTTGGGCTAGAGCTTGCCTATATTTTGGGATGTTTGGAGTCCTCCTCATGTAATCTAGAACATTTATATTTAATGAGTGTATATCTTCCTCCATGAATCCACTCCTCCAAATCATTAGTTTTTATCCCAATCTGATCTCTCCCTCCTTAGCATGAATTGCATCATGATGAATGAGCGCTCTAAGATCCATGTTCTTGTTTAATGTCTCCTACCAACTCACCTTGTGTCTTGCTCGAACTGCATAATTTGCTAGCCAATCAACAAATCTGTTTGCTTCACGATAAGTATGGGTAATAGTGACTTTCTCAAATTTTTTAATTAAAGTTTTCATTTCCATTACCATAGCCTTAATTGACCATGAGACAGAATTTTTATTGTTTAATATATTTATGATATTCAAGGAGTCCCCTTCCAACCATAATTTAGAATATCTCGATTCAACTACTAGCTTAATGGTTTGGAGGGCAGCACAAGCTTCAGCAATATGGCAGTTCAACTTACCAATGGGAATTAGAATAGCATTGATTATGTTTCCCATATGGTAACTCAAAACTCCTCCACATCCTACATTCCTTGGGTTCCCTTTAGCAGCTCCATCAAAGTTCCCTTTGATCCACCCATGAGGGGGGACATTCCAAGTTACACCAAGTCTAGGATTTTCATTTTTTACATTAGACTTTTCTGATCTTAAAGGATTATCAATTTGAAATGTAGGATTAGGATCCCTTTGCAATGAAAAATTCTCCTTGATAGCTCTAATGATGTTCTGCCCCACTACCCATCCTAGAAGTTCTTTACTTCTAAATATATAGTTATTTATTTCTTTCCATATTCCCCACCAAATATGGGGAAGAGTTAGTTTCTATAAAAAAAGAACATCAGGGTTCTTTGAGGGACAGTACCAAATTTTAAAAGATAGGTCCACACTTTTATGTTGAACCCAAGCAATATCCCAAAGATTGAGGATTTCTTTCCAAACTAGCTACGTAAAGGAGCAGTTCACAAACAAGTGATCTCTATCTTCAAAACCTTTTTTGCAAAGAATACACCTATTCACTATATTTATTCCTCTTTTTTGTAAGTTATCAAGAGTTAAAATTTTGTTTTGGAGAAGGGTCCAGAAGAAGATTTTAATTTTAGGGATGAGTCCTTTAATCCAGGCATGTGTCCACAGTGGTTGGTTACCATTTCCCTTTGAAGTAAAGATGGTAGAAACTTTAAATTGCCTGCTAGGCTCATCCTACCAAACAATCTTATCTTCAAGATTAGGATAGAGGGAGATAGCATTGAGGGATATTTGAATATTATTGAAACCTTGATCAATATCATTAAGTTTCACCCATGAATTGTTCTACCAGTATTGGTTAACCATTATTCCATATCTTTGCTTACAACAGTCAATTACTTCTCTATTTTGGAATTCTTCTATCAAAGGGATTTATTTTAACCAAGCATCCTCCCAGAAATTCACCTTTTTTCCATTGCCTACTTTCCAAGATCTTCCTTTTTCTAAGATTTGTTTAGTACCTTAAACAGCCCCCCATATAGAAGATGGACGGGTTATGAAATATTAAATGTTACCTTTTATAAAATTTATTTTTGTTTAAATGATTTGGTTTTTGAAATTTTATGGCTTTTAAGATTCTTCCCCCATACAGACTTGGAATAACCAACATGAGGGATAAAGTGATACACATGAACATGCCTTAGACTTTGGCTAAAGGAAGTTAAGTATCCAAAGACATGACTAACTAAAACACTTAGGATTATCTATGAACCAATATGTTATCTCAAGTTTCAATCATGTGTATTTTTAGTTTGCAAAAGTAAATAAAAGGGGAATAAAGGGAGATCAAAGGTGAATCGATAAAATGGGATTATAATGGGATGACTTAATTGACAATTAATCATAGGTAAATATTTATTACTAAGGGGAGAAAGTTTTGTATATCCATGCCACAATAATGATTATCCATGTTATGGAAATAAATTAGCAAACACTCATGAGAAAAGAATAATACATACATGGAAATAAATGAACTCATAAATAGAAGCATGTAAATATGAAAATAATTGATTTGTAAATAATAATCAGCCCCTACTAATCAATATTTTTTATTTTAAATAATTTTTTAAAAATAAGTCATTTACTAAAATTTTAATTAAATCAAAGGAATTGACTTTCATTTTAATCTGAATGTGAAATTAACTAAACAATTTTGAATGAGTTTTCGTAAACTCACTTAATTTTATTATCCAAATAACACATTCAGTTAATATTTTTATCTTTTATTAATGGCCTCTTAATTAAATTTTAATAATTAAATTCTAAATATCAATAATTAAAAATTGATATACTGAGGAAAAACTAAAATAAAATAATAAAATAGAGACTAAAGATTGTTTACATGGTTCACCAATTAGCTACATCCTTAGGTTCATTCAAACCGATCTATTAAATAAGATGTAAATACAATGATTAAACTTACATCTATGAATAATTTACAAGTGGTTGATCAACCTCTAAAGAACTTTGATCATAGATCACAAACATCCTTCAGTTTTAAAATGATCACCTGTAAGTATATATATCTCCGAAATGGGTAATTTCTCTCTCTAAAGAGGCAAAACACTTTCAAAAAATTTATAAACCACCTTCTGGGTTTACAAATCCCTCTTTGTAATTATATATCTTAAAAAGATATTCTATAATACATAAAATAGTCTCAACCGACTATATCAAAATTTGCTCTTGTAAAAAAAATACAATTCTATATTTACTCTATTCTTTATTTCTTTTATTTTCTATCTCCAAAATAATTGTATGTAATATAAAATGAAATAAGATATTATATAGCCAACATTAGCTAACAATCTTAATTTTTTAAAAATACAATTAAACTTTGGATAAGCTGCATGAAAATAAAAAGGAATAAAATTCCATAATTTATGAGAAGTTGAAACTTTATACTTAATTTATCAAAACATTTTCCTATAAATAATATTCCACATTACCACCAAAAACTATTACCACCAAAAGCTATTGACTTGTTTTTAAATGGTTATCCACGTATAAATGGATGCATGTTAAGAAGATTAAATTTAAAAGAATCTTAATTAAATACCAAATTTGATCCCAGAAAATAGCATGGTCCATGTCAAGTGGGTCTCCATGTTAAAATTAAAAAAGTTTGTTTTATGTTGAGTAAAACATGCATGGAAAGTAAGGAATATGAGGATAATGTTTTAAAACATTCTCATGCAAATCTCCACATGGCGGGAATAAGTTTTATTGGCTTAGTTTTAAAAACAACATATCCCATGCTAATTAAAAGCCATGACTTCCAAGAATATCCACGTGGGAATAAATAAAATATAATGTAAAATAAAAAGAAAGAAAAATGACATCATAGATAAAATATAATGTAAAATATAAAGATCCATAGAAGCTAGATAAATGTTGCAATAATTTGACATAGAGTAAAATGATATATAAAGTAGATAAATATAAAATTGGAGAACACATCCAATATAATATGAATAAGAAATTGAGTTAACACCATGTTGTGTTCATAAATACTATTAAATTTATCAACAAACATTATCTATAACATTTGATATATCTTTATAAAGTTGGACACTAACTAGAGTGAGGGTCTCATTGATCTTCAGTGAAAGTTGGGAAAATAACTCTCATCGAATCTCATTGACATAGAATGTAGGTATGACTATAGGATCAGGATCATGTTCATGAGGTTCATCATGAATAGGCTAATTAGCAGTAGGCATGTGAGTGAAATCTATGGGATATGAAGGAACCACTAGTGGAGAAGGGATCAAAGGTAAAGGAGAATACAAGGGTGGAGGAACCATGGGGGAAGAAGGGGAATCCTTATTACATGGGTGACCTATGGGAGGAGGAATAATAGGTGTAGGAATGGTCATAATGTGATTCTAGAGATGTTACTAGAGGATGTGGTAATAATCAGTGTGATGGGTACCATAATGTTGTAATAGATAATATACCTCTCCATTTTTAGGAATATATTTAGGTAATAACTTGGGAGAAGGTATAGCCTTATATGTAGGTTGAGGAAGAGTAGGATGTAAGGTATTCATATATTTTTGAATCTTTCAACAATGGGTGGAGAAATGATTATCTATGCCATGGAAGAAATAGATATGCTTATTAATAAACTTTATGGGTGTAATAATAGAGAGAGAGAAAGTAGAAGCTAGTGAAGGTTGGTATAGTTTACAACCTCTAGTATAATGACTAACAAATCTATGAATGTCATAGTATGGTTGATTGGCCCATTGGGTAGGTATAGGAACAAATTGTAGTAAAGGAAGAAAGCCATTTCCAAGGGGAGTTAGGGATAGTGGAAAGACAAAATTAGAAGCATGAAGAGACTCAACTAAAGGTAGAGTAGGATTAGGACCCAAAATAGGCTCAGCTAAGGGAGGATCAAGATGCATACATGTCTTAAGGATAATATCAAGCATCTCAGCAAGAAGTAGGCTATAAGGATCCTAGTATCTAGTGAAATGATAGAGACTAATCATATCATGATACATAAGCATGATCCTAAGAGATTCTTCAAAAAATAGAGATGTGTCATATGAATGCACCATCTCTACCCTATGAACAAGAGGAATAATTCTAAAATTAATAACTATATAAGATAAAATATGATAATATAATCAAAAAGATTGAAACAAAAAAGAATGATAACAAAGGATCTCAACATCCCTAGCCTAAATAAGACCTCTTTAAAATGGGTCATCTAACGTATAATTATTTTATTATTTTTGGTAATATAGTGTTTAGATCTTAAATAATAAAGGTCTAGAATAATAGGAAAAAACTAGCTTAATAAAAAATATAGATTTTAATAGATAATTATGCAAGAGAAATAGAAATAAACTTATCTAGTTTTAGACTAAAATGAAGGACTCTTGAGGGTAGAATTTGAAGAGCAAGACTAAGACACTGTCATGAATATGAATCTAGGTTCCATTTTTTGATTGGATAGGAGCACCAAAAATAGGACACCTTGGTGTCCAATGTTATAATCCTTTTTGATGTTATTTTCTTGAAGATCTAAGATTTTTGGGTTTTGTTCACTTGGTCAATGTGAGCTTATGTACCAAATTTTAGGGGCTAGAAGTCACCAGATCTCATTGTAGGTCTACTTCAATCTTCAATACCTATATTCATCTACACACATGTAAAAAATGAATACATAAAAAGTAAAATGGGAAAAAACTAGGTTAGGGGAAGAATGATCACACAATTAATAATCCCCACTATTATAATTACTACCTACATTAACCCTCAAGCTAGGGTCATAGATCCGATATAGTTCTCCCTTAGGGAACATGCACAATCAATGTACATGATAGATGTAAGAATGAATTTCACCGAGGCCATTTTTTTATCAATTATACAACTCTACGTGTGATGTAGAGAAGCTAAGTTATACTATTGATTGATTTTTATTATGTCTAATGTGCTAAAGTAGTAAGTGATAGATATAAAATGCCTTATGTAGTCCTTTATAAAAGAGACACATTATTTAAAATTTTGGAGTTTTATTCACATTTGGCCGACATTGGAAAACTCAAGAATGAAGCAAAGAAAAGGGGTAAGACTCATTTTATGGGAGAAAATGATCATTGGAATCAATTTTGCACTTCGACAACATCACAGAAGACTACACACCCTGAGTTTCAGCATTGTAGTCCTATTTAGGAACTATTGTTTGGAGGGTCTAAGACCTAGGGGATGGAATAAGCCTAGAAAGAGTGACCTAGGATAGTAAGGGTTAAGTCTAGAAGGTTATGAATGACTGGGAATGGTCAAATAGGTGTCTAGGGTATAAAATAAGACCAAGGTAAATCAAACAAAAAGACATGGCTAGATGTGAATAAGTCTCATATTCTCTAGTCAGCGTCTCTTGTGAAAGGACTATGGAAAGACATGATATGTGTGGTTTCTTGACCAATTTAGGATGTATACATTTTCCCCCTTTTAATCTAGTGATGTAATGAAATGAAGTACTAGAGTAAAATAAAGAAGATGAGTACCTAAACTTACTTGTATGGAGATAAGTGTAATAAAAAAGGATTCAACTTCCTAGCCAAGGAAATCAATGGAGAACTAAATAGTTATTAGAGAAAGAAAGAATCCCTATAATAGATGCCCCTTGTACTAAATCTAAATAATGCTTAGAGAAAGAAAGAACCCCTATAATAGATGCCTCCAGTACTGAATTTGAATAGTACCTAGAGAAATAAGGATTCCTTGTAATAGATGCCCCTTGTACTGAATCTAAATGAGAAATGCTCAGAGGCCCAAAACTAATGCCTTCCCTCTATCCCACATAAAATCATATAATCTAGAATGTGTATAGAATCTATATTCTATGAAGATCAAGATCTATTGTGCCCCTACTTTGAATAATATGAATTGGAAATGAGAAGTGCTTGAAGGTCTAAAAAATATGTCTACCCTCTATCCAAAATAAACTCATAGGTTTAATTAATTCTATGGAATAACCAATGTAGATGATTACATACTTTCCAACCTAGTGACAACCTAGGTATGCCTGGGTGTAATCTAAAAACTCTAGTAAATGTGTAAGAAGAAAATGGTTTGTCTTGCCATTCTAATCTATATAATTTTGGATGTTGAAAAACATGATAATTTGTGTCATGCCCCAAAATATAGTATGTGAGTGATGCATCTAAATAATTTATAAATATGTATATCTACATGTCTCATGATCTATCATGCCATATCCCATGTGCAAAATTGGAGATCAAAACAATGTGCTTGGCACTATGCCTATAATCTGCTATCTAGTCTTATAACTATGCCATGCTATATGAAGTTATACGTATGAGACTTGTAGTAATGTACATGCCTCCAAATATGGTATATGAGTCTGAGTCTATATCAAAGTCACTATGAGTCCATATAAATTGAACCATTGTATTTGAATAGGCCGTGTATCTATAAACATATGGTATATCCCTCTAGATGTTTAAGTGATGATGAGTGACCTATATAAATTGAATCACTATATAATCTTGACCAATCTAAGTTGAGTAATGCTAATAATTTGGATTCTAAAGGTGTCAAAACCATGCTGAGTGACACATTTTAGTCTGAATAACTATATAATCTTGATCAATCTATACTAAGTCTGATAATTTGTCTGTTGGATGTGTGAGAATCAAAGTGTATTTACCTATAAGAGTAGATAGGGATACAAGGTAATTTTTAGAGATAGTAGGAATTATTCCCCCTTTTAGGGAGAGGGATGAGATCTTTGATAGAGGAGATCAAGCCAAAAGTGATGATTAGTGGCTCATGAATAGTAACAAGGTTGGTATAGTTTTAATTGATTTGAGAAGTTGTGTGTTTGATTGGTGAAACTTAAACTATTAGGATTGAAATGTCTCTTTGATTTATTAGGAACAAAGCTTGTATCAAGGTATAATAGAGATGTAGAAATGTTCATGTTATAGAAGGAAAATGAGGTAGTAATGGATCAAATGGATTGAAAATCTGATTGATTGATTAAGTTGGGTTGTTTTAATGTTTTGAATGAATGCTTTTGATTAGTAGGTACCAGTTTATATGTCAAGTTACAAAAGAGGTATAGGGATGTGTGCATGCCATAGTAGGTAAATGATGTATTGAGATATCAAGGGTTGTGTGATGTTAAAGGTATCATTGTCATGATTTTGTTGAATCAAATGGTTTATAAAATAGAGCCATAGGGCTCTAGTTATGGGCAAAATAGTGTTTCACTTTTTGAATAGAAAAGTTGGTTGATATAAGAATTTGATTTGACTTTGGGCTCATTTGTGTAGTGACTCGTTTGAGATATTAGAGTTCTAGAGTGAAAAATTCCTAGGAAATGAGCACCATTTATGTCCCATTTTGAGAAGTTAGTATCCTAAATTCATTCTGACAGAGAGATTAACCTAGTGAATAAGCTTAACACTTAATTCTTACACATTTATAAGCTTGTTTTGGATAATTTTGATCTATTTTAAGTAGTCTAGGAAAGTTTTTACTAGCTCCAATGCTCCTATCCTAGATTGAATGTTGTTGTCTAGGATGTAGTGTTTTTATCCAAGTTCTAATGTTATTATTTAGTGCTAGTGTCCTTTTGTAGCACTATTGTCCATTGTGGATGGTTTTTTTAATTTTTGAGTTGTTCCTACTTTTGTACATAGCTAGTTTTATTGGCATGGTTATCTAATATATAGTATATTTTTTAGTTTTTTTAGGGTGAGTTGCAAATGAGAGTGTTTTATAGAGGCTAGGTGATGGAGATGTTGAGGATGTTGCCCTTGTTAGTTGATGAGAGAGCCATGACAGATATAGCAGAATTGGGTCATGTATGTGACCTAAGTACAATATAGTGGGATAGGTATTTGATCACCACCTTATGTGAGAGGTGAAATGCAAACACTTGTAAATTCTAGATTCTTATAGGGGATATCATTATGACCCTAGAGGATGTGTATTAGATTCTAGATTTTCTAGTTAGTGGGTGATAGGTGACATTACAGAATGATATGGGTATTAATGCCATTGATCATGCATCCTTGCATTTTGTTGGTGTGCCTTTAGGTACACATTAGAGAGGTAGTGATAGCAATGTATTATTATTAGCTATTGTGTAGTTGAGTGTTCCAAACTTGCAAAAGTGGTTAGTCATAATGTTGGCTTCATTTGTTATAGTGGATGGTAGTAGAGTTTCTATTACTTATAGGATCCATAGGGTGATTCATAGTGTTAAGATGTATGGTACTATGTTCTCATGGGGTAAGACTATGCTTGCCCTTTTATACACGGATTTATATATATTTACATAAGAGGTATTCAATAGTGATGTGGGTGTGGCTACTTTATTAAATTATTGGTAATATAAGCACATAGAAGTTGTGTGATTGATTGGATTGATGAGGGTGAGTTGGGCACATCTACATCCATTTGGAGATTGATAGATGAGTGATTTGACTATCCAATCTCCTATGATATATCACTATAGGAGGATGCTAAATAGATTGGTGGCCTAGGATGTCATATGGAGGCCCTATAGAGGATTTCTTGGATGGCCTAAGGATGGAGAACAACTATGGTACATGAGGGTCAGTTCTTGGTTACATGATCATTGGGCTAGAGTATATGAGCACTTTTAGTATGAGCATGTGAATAGGTAGTTTGGATTTTGATAAGATGTCCCTCCTATGACATAGGTATGGTTGAGGAGTGTAAGGGCACCAATGAGAGTAAGAGCTCATGTGAGACCCACTAAGGCTAAGTTGGAAACATTAGCATTGGATGCATGAAATGTGGCTATAGATACTCCTAATGTAAATGATTTGGGATGTATTGAGGCATAAACTACATGGTGGGCTAGGCATGAGTGGGCTCTCTTATATCCTATTAATGGAGTGAATGTTCTTATGTATGAGGATCTTGAGATAATCTAGATGATGGGAGGTAAGCAATGATTATATTTGAATTTTGCCTATGTTTGTGCTTTAGTTTGGTTTGAAAGTATGTATCAAATGTAGTTTTGTACTTTTTATGTGCATAGGTGGGGTAGGAGGTGCAAAGGATGAGGCACTTGCTAGGGTGGGGATGGGAGATGATGAGTTTTGGGAGACCATCATTGAGTTGACACTTTAAGAGCTCACATGACATGTTCCTAATGATGTAGCGGAGGAGGGTTTGATATAGTGAGCGATGGTTATGACTAGTGTTGATTCTCATTTATTTTATAGGGATGTTCTACCTATAGCTACATATATTATGGCAACATGAGAGAGATATGATCTTTGAGTGAAGTTTGATAGGCATAGGATGCCTCCATGTAATGGTGGTGTGGTGAGCATGAATATTGTGGATGACTATATGGATATTTAGTGGTGACATACAAACTTACATGAGGAACATGGTCAGCTATTAGAGTGGGATAGTTGGTGCAAGAGGCACTCAAGAGCTCAAGGAGGTACAAGTTCATCGAGTACATGACAAGATTATGGGACTAACAATAGAGGAGAGAGTGAGACTGATAGTGAGGGCTTGATGCCCTTTCATGATTGTTTGTACCTTGACATGATTTATATGTTTTGAAAACTTCATGATATATATATATATATATATATATATATATATATATATATATATATATATATATATATATATATATATATATATATACATACATACAAACACACACACACACACACACACACACACACACACACACACACACACACACACACACACACACACACACACACACACACACACACACACACATATATATGGCTATTTATTTTATGTTGAAAGTTGTTTATTACATTATTAGATTTGAAGTATGTTGGTATATTGGTATATTCATTACAAATGTTTGAAAATTGTTGATTTGGCATTGATGTTTAGATTGTATATGTTTGGTACTTGGAATATTTTATTTAAATGATTTGTTGATGAGTTGAAGTGTGATGTTAGGTTTTGACTTGTAATTAAAAATTTGATGGTTTTTGTAATTTTTAAATTGTATGGATAAACTGAGTTGGGTTCTACATTTGGAAATTGTTTGGGTAGTGGTAAGATAAGATTTGGTGAGATATAGATTTTGATGGGCTAGTTTGAGAGTGGTAGATTGTTTGAATGAGTTGATTATTTTTAATATTGGTAAAGCATATGGATAGGTTGAGTTGGTAATAGTTATATTTTGATAGGTTGGTATTTGGATAGGATAGTTGGGAATTAGGAATGTTAATTGTTAGTAGGTGGATGTAAGATAGCACTATGTGCATATTACTTCCCCAAGTGTGGCTCAAGAATACAAAGGGTAGCTAGACCTTTGGCTCCATCATTTACCTACTAAGTAAAGCTTACAAACTAAAACTAGTATGAATTTACATTGTACTTTTCTATGTTGTATCACTATATAAACCATGTTGGCCAATTGAACAAGTGCCCTTACTTTTCATGCTATGTAGGAATGTGATTTTTATCTTATACTATGTATTGAGTGCTAACTATTTTTGTATGTGAAGATTATGAAAACTTTAATTTTACTGGTCACGCAACTAAAATTGGATGCTATAGAGGAGGCTCATGTATTCATAATTATAGTGGATTTCTATGTGAAATAACACCTTGTGGTCTCTATTGTGATGTATATGACTAAGCAATAGATTAAGATGGAATTGTGACATGTGATGGGGTTTCATCTAATATTAATTATAGTGGGTTTCTATGTGAGATAGGACCCTAAAATTTTTCTTATAGTGAATATTTATCATGAGTGGAACTCTATTGTTGTGTTTGTGCCTCTATTGGATATGTATATAGAACTGCACTATGTATCCTTTAGACTATGGTGTTATATGTAGGTTGTTGTTACTATAATAATTTTTGAACCTTATAAGATGGTAGAATAGGAGATCTCCTATGAGCTTATGTCTTAAAACCTACATTGCACTCATGATGAGTGACAGATAATTCATTTAAAGGAATGTCATAAGATGACTCAGTCATGGAGGAACGAGGTCTAGGGTTCCATAATGGAGGAGATATTTGTTCCCCTTATGTGAATTCTATATTAACATTATCAAAAATCTAGTAATGCAATCTCTAAGTCCAAAATAATCATTTATCTCTATGTCCAAAAATATGATGATAGTGATAACAAGGCTGATGTGGATTTCTATATAAGAGACATGGAACTCATCGATGAGTAAAAGCTAATGTGATTAACCTCCTATCTACTAGTGTTGATAATATGGAAAATGGATTATCTCACTTTGAATTAAACTATAGTGGTGCTTTATTCTTGTTTTCTATAGTGTAGACTGTAGGTTGTGCTCTGGAAGCTAGCTCTTTATTCTTGATTGGTTGCTTTTATAGTTATGGTCTCCTATCTTATCTAGTACATGGTGGATATTGAGTAATAGGAGTTGTATCTAAAGATGCTAATGTAAAAATCTAGAGTGATCTGATTAACTGAATCTGCCTCAATTAATCCCAATTTCTTTTCCAGAGCTAACATTGTATAACACAAGTTTTTGAAAGAGACTCTGTCTGATATAGTAGATGCTTATGTAGAGGTTGTTGAAGACCTTTAATAAATACATTTTGAGTCTCTATATCTATTGTTTTGTATATCAATCTTAACATGTGAGCCTTGAATCTTAAGATATACTCACTTACTATCTTTGAATAGTTCTAATGTAGTGTGCTAAGTTTCTCATACGTAACATAAGTGCCTATGCTTACGATGTAATATATAATAAATTCCTCCTCTAAGTCCTCATATGTGTGAAAAAAACCAATGGGGAGTAGATGAAAGAACCAATTTTATGCTTCCCCCACTAATGTATACTATAATAACTTTGGTAGAATCAACAAGCTTACATGAGATGGTAGAGCCTTCTAATAGGCCTGAAGGTGTATGAATGGATCTCCAGCTCCATCAAACTGAGTTAATTAGCTTATATAATTTCTTAGGAAATGAATATTTTGTGAATGTCTTCAAAATAGGGTTACCATGTAGATCATTTGCATCCATCCAAGACTTATAAGCTTTGTTTTCCAAGGTAAAGAGATGTACTTAGTGTTGTAATTCACCAACTAGATGCATCAAAGAGATGATCTCCTGGGATGGTACTATTGTCACCAAATATTACACCATAGAAGAGGTTTGTCAAGCCTCTTCAATATTTGGCCAACATGGGAATACCTATAGATGTGTGGGTCACCTATAGTGGAAGTAAACCTCTAGATTTTAAGGGCTAGCTCCCTATATATGACTTGATGTGTTTATGATACTAAAAATACCTATTATGGATGAAAAGGTAGAAAAAGATACATCAATTAATCCTTAACTAAGAGGTGATACACTAAGAGTTTCTTTCATTCATACACTTGGAATTTGCAGAATGAACTAAGACAAACAAACTAGCCTCAATACAACTAATAGAGCTCCCTAGCATTAGTGTTTCTCATAAAGGCAAATAACAACTCAAAAAATGAAGTCAAGTTGAGGAAAGGTCCAATTTAACACTACTAAACTCATAAAAACTTCAAGAGTCTATTTTATTATCATACATTTCATGAAACATATTAGGAGAGAAGTCATTTGTAGCAACACATTCAAGGATTTCATGAAAATAAGATCAACTCAATCTATACTTGACCTTCAAGATGGATCACTTCAACACATAATGAAAATGGGTTAAGTATAACCATATTTCTTCTCATTAGATTAAGTATAAATCAAGGTAAAATTTTGGTATGGCTTCACCATACCAAGAGTTAGAATCCCTCAATAGCCAAAATGGCTCATACTTATAGAACTTGGAAGATAAGAGAGAAAGGATAAGTTGAAGAGGCACAAGGACAAGTGTCCAAAGGTGAAAATTAGTTAAAATTCATGTGGATGAAGTGTAATAAGATTCATGAAATTTAAATTCACTTGATCACATCCAAAATTAGCCTCTTCTCCAAGTGTGGCATAGCAAATCTTCTCCATCATTCTCTCTTGTGAACTTCCTTCATCATAGGCGTTTATTGAGCATTCCAAAGAAAGTGATGGAAAAATTTCTCATGTGTGATGATGATAATGACTTAAAAATATGATTCCACCTACATTAGGAGTTTTATTAATCATGAAATTCTCTTACACAAGTTCATCATCATTTTGTAACCATGATCACTCTCTAATAGGCTTATTTTGACATTTGGCACTAGCATCTTTGTGTCTTCCCTAACAGATCCATACCAAGGGTCTTCTGTCATGTGTTAGGATACCTCATATGCTCATATTCATTAGAAACATCATAAAAGGCCATAAAACTTGGTTTTCCACTTTGTTTACTAAGCCATTTTAGATGCCACTTTAAACTAACTGAAGAGAGACCTAGTAGGAACACTTGTGAGAATTTACAAGCTCCTACAATGGCATGAGGAGTTATTTTAAGTCCCAAGATACCTCCCAAAGTGATTGACATCTCATGGTCATCTTTAGGACATATAAAACACAAAAATATATCAATAAAACCTATTTATTGCATCACCTATATGGATCTATATAATTTTATTCTATGGATTTGATCCTCATTAATTTGGAAAAAACTTATCTTCATAATTCATGGTCAAATTCATCCATTTTAATGCACTTTTAGCCTCATTTATACCATCAAGTCTTAAAATAGGGTTTATACTGATGGATTCTATAGTTTTGCTATAGGAGTTTATAGCTGGACTGATGGATTCCATATTTTTTTATGTCTTAAACATCTCTAAAATACCCTTGAAAGCATGAACTAGTCAAGTGGAAAGCATGAATAAGGCTAAAAATGCACACGATCTTTAGTTTGGCCTCTAGGCTCAAAGGTTTCTTTCACACATGACTGTAACACTCCTTATGTAGGGTAACCCTTTTCACCTCAAACTTATAGAAAGGTTTTATATCTCTCTATGGGTTTTTTATAGATTATCCAACCATAATACAAGGTCTACTTGCCTATTGGTCAACAATTTCACCATTTTCCCCAAAACTATCTTCTTTATGAATGGAAAATTGCCCCTACTCTAAGATAAAAAGAGGGGGTTTTCTCTATTGTCATTTTAAAATTGAAATGATAAGAATGTCTAATATTTACCAATGATTATATGTACCAAATTTTAGCACTCAAATCCAAGTTTTGATCACCAAAATATTGACATTTACAAGCTAAACTTTGAACAAAGTAGCCTGATGAAGGTAGGTGGGGTAGAGGTTATAGTTGTAGGAAATTAAGGTTATCTTTTTCTTGATACCTCTTAGAAACCTTTCAAACCATATCAAATCTTTTCCTAGGTCCTCAATTGGGACACCCTACTTTGACTATGATAGTCATACCTTTAGGCCTATTGCAAGTGTTTATGGGCATGAATTAGGTTTGTTGATGATGTTTTAACTTCCTATGAAGGTATTTGAATCACCAAACACTCTATATCATCTTGAAAGATCAAAAAAGGTCTAAATTTCAACCTTTCAACTCATTATTTACTAACCTTGTTGTCGGTGACCCTTCTTATCCCTGTGTACGAAAAGGGGAAGGTGCATTGGTGATCAAAACCTCAAACTTCACCTTTTCTTTATCCTTTTAGCTTAAGAGTTATATTTTAGTCATTTAGGATGGTTTGATATTGATGGCATAGTTATAATCTTCCATCAGAATTGAAAATTCACTTTTCCATCAACCTCTTGTAGACATCACTACCCTTTTTTAGTGTGTTTGCAAGCACTTTCAAGGTGTTCAAACTCTATCTTCCACTTACCCTTTTGACCTCAAAATTGGCATAGTCCTTGTTTATGGATATGGATACTATGAAAAACAATAAAATTAATTATAAACCCATTTTTTCATGCCATATATTATCCCAAAAAGTCTCAAGGATCTCTATTTTGGCCCTTTTGGGATTGCAAGGCCAATATAGTTAATAGGCTTTTAGAAGTGGTTTTTGTAGCCTCTTGACAATTATCCATTTTGAATAATCCTAAATTTATTTTCATAAATAGGCAAGGATTAAAAATAGTGTTCCATCATACCTCTATATATGACACCATGATGTCAACAATGCTTGTAGATGAAGGTTTGATTATGATATGCAGGCAAGAACATGAAAAAGCAAGAAAATGTAAGGATGAGACTCTCCAAGCACCTATAATTAATTTTATAGACCTAAATTGCAAAAAATTCATTTATGACACCTAGAAACATCTTCAAAATACATTCAATGTCACTTGTAGGTGCACATTCTTGAGTATAGAGTAGTGGTAGTGAAATTGAACCAAAACAAGCTTATGAAGAAGCCTCTTGAATTATTGAGACCTCAAGAAGAAAGAGTTTAGTTTTAAAACAATATAAAATCTTTAATAAACACATGAAACAACTTACCCTATCAAATCAAACAAAAATATTTTGAAATAATTGCAAACAGTGACCCCTTCTTAGATGCACAAGCATAAAAAGCTACCTGAAGTTAAACTATTTATTCATAAAGGAGAAGGCACTAAATTGTAAATTATTTCTAAGAAATTGAAATTTACTTAGATTAATATCCACCCCCAATACAACTCTTTCAAATTCTAGTTGTATAGCCCATGCCAAGTGATTGAATCTAGCCTTTCTTTGCTTGCTAAGTTAAAATAGAGGAAAACAAGTTGTAGATGAACTTTATTGCATTATCATTACAATCCAAACATGTAAATGACCTGTGGGGAGATCAATAGTCACTCCACCACATTTTAAATTGATGTTGGACTTGAGAAGTCTATACAAGTGCCCAAAAACACCTATTTTTGAGTAAAAACTACCATTTCTTGATCATAATAGAATTATAACTATCACCTAATTGATTATGACATTATTTTAACTTATCCAAATTTATATCCACCTTAATGACATATTTTTTAACTCCCACCATTCATACAAGTCAATTAATTATCTAGAAAAGTGGCCAAATAACCCTTTTACCACATGAAACCTAGTAAATGGCCAATTTTTTATTTGAAGACACTTTAAAATGATTCAAAAACCATTTTAGGAAAATTTCATAACTTTGACCAATGTTTAATTTTGTTGATTGAGCTAGTATAAGGAGGATGGGTTTTAGTAAGGACTAGGGAAAAGGTAAGTGAGACATCTAGGACAATAGGTGACCCCATAGGACATGAAAATTTGTCTAAAAGTTAAAAATAGTAGGGTTTGACCCAAATTAGAGAGAGAGAGAGAGAGAGAGAGAGAGAGAGAGAGAGAGAGAGAGAGAGAGAGAGAGAGAGAGAGAGAGAGAGAGAGAGAGAGAGAGAGAGAGAGGTTCACATGGAAGCAAATTATCACCTATTAGAGGTTCACATGACTAATTTGTTCATTTTGTACATTGTTCATATGATAATGAGGTGTGAAGTATTTTTCCCATTTATCAAAAGTATTTTCTTTAGAAGGGATGAAAGAGATATATTTGAGAGGAGAACATGCATCTATTTTTTCTTCACTATCACTTTTATATGCATGATAATATTCCTCATTGCAACAATAGTAATTATCTTAATTGTTTATGGTATGAAAGGGAAGAAGTGCCTTAGTGTCCATTTTATTTCTTTCACCACAAAACATATGAAAAAGTACTATTAAACAAATAAATGCAATAATAACTACTAAACTTTGAAAATGCTTGTAACTATATAAACAATTTACAAAAGTTTCAATATCAATTTCAAAAAATTGTAAGGATGAATGGTTTGAAAGTGGAGGACCTAGTTGAGGAATCTAGGGTTTTTTGGCTAGGGTTTTAGAATTTTTGAAAATTATGGCTATAATTTATATTTTAAAAATATGTTTGAAATGTAATAATTAAAAAAAAAAATTGATAAAAAAATTATAAATTACAAAATGCATTTTTTCACAAAATAACTACTAATTTAGAAATTTTGAAAATATTTTTTGCACACTAACAATTTTCAAAAATTTTAAAATTAATTTCAAAATTTTGTGAGGGAAACTTTGGGTTTAAGGACCTAGTTTGGAAATCTAGGGTTTTAGAATTTTTTGAAAATTATGCAATAAGTTTAAATTCTAAAAATTATTTGAAATAGGATAAATGCACAAATTTATTTATATAAAAGTTAGAATTTTGGAAATTAAAGTTTTGCATAAGAAACTAATAATTTTGAAAATTTGAATTTATTTTTGACAAGGTTATCAATTTGCAAAAAATTCAATATAGTTTTCTAAAATTTGCAAGGAGGAAAGGCTTGGTGTTTGATGACCTAGTTTTGAAATCTAGGGTGTTGAACCAGGGTTTTAATTTTTTTTTAATTATGGCTATAATTTAAATTCTAAAAATATGTTTGAAATGGAATAATTGCACAAAAATCAATACAAAAATCAAGAATATGTAAAATAATTTTTACATAAAATATAAAGGAAAAACCCTTAAGGGTACTTATAGTTTTAAATTTGTTTAAAGTAAGTTAGGTTCACCAAATGTTTTATTATTTTTGGTAATATAGTGTTTATATCCTAAATAATAAAGGTTAGGAATAATAGGAAAAATCTAGGTTAATAGGAAAAAATATAGATTTTAATAGATAATTATGTAAGAGAAATTAAAAAAAACTTATTTGGTTTTAGACTAAAATAAAGGACTCTAAGGATTGGAAATATGATACCCTGGTGTTCGGTGTTATAGTCCTTCCCAATACTATTGTCTTTAAGATCTAAGATTTTTGTGTTTTATTCTCTTAGTCAATGTGATCCTATGTACCAAATTTTAAGGGATGAAAGTCACTAGAGCTCATTATACGTATATTTTAATCTTCAATACCTATATTCATCTAAACACATCCAAACTATGAATACATTAAAAGTAAGGGTAGAAAAATTAGGTTAAGGGAAGAATGATTGCACAATCAAGAACCCTTGTTATTTTGTTTGCTTCCTATATTAACCTTCAAGATAGTGTCTTAGATTTGATGTAGTTATCCTTTATGTAACATGCATAATCAATGTGCATGATATATGCAATAATGAACTTCACCTAGGCCCTTCCTTGATCAAACATGGAAGTCTACGTGTGATGCAAACAAGCTGAGGTATACTATTGACTAATTATTATTATGTCTAATGTTCCAAAGTAATAAGTGATAGATATAAAATGCCTTGTGTATTACTTTATATAGGGGACTCATTATTTTGAATTTTAGAGTTTTATTCACATTTGGTCTATATTGTAAAGATTAAGAACAAAGCAAAGAAAAGGGGTAAGATTCATCTTGTAGGAGAAAATGACTATTGGAATCAAATTTTCATTTAGACAACAATGCCAAAAGTTGGACACCCTAGGTTTTAGTGATGTAGTCTTATTTGGGCATGATTTTATAGAGGGTTTGAGACTTTGGGTATGGAATAATCCTAGACAGAGTGACCCAATATAGTAAGGGTTAAGTCTAGAAG
The DNA here is from genome assembly GCA_037957365.1 of Torreya grandis. Lineage (NCBI taxonomy): Eukaryota > Viridiplantae > Streptophyta > Pinopsida > Cupressales > Taxaceae > Torreya > Torreya grandis. The sequence continues at coordinate 2,549,306 of JARHVA010001524.1, read as the reverse complement.
GTTATGAATCACTGGAAATGGTTAAAGAGGTTTTAAGTGTATAAAATAAGACCTAGGCAAATTAGACAAAATACAAGGCTAAATGAGAATAAGACTCATATTCTCTAGTCAGAGTCTCCTATGAAAGGACTATAAAAATACATGATATGTGTGGTTGTTTTACCAATTTAGGGTGTATATAATAACCATCATAATAGTTGGGTGTATGAAGAGAAATTATGAAGGTAGGTATGACCTTCTCATCAGAGGTGGCATGATGGATAGAGTGTTGAGTCTTAATTAAGGCTATAGGTATATCATCACCAAGTGGTTGATGGGAACATAGATTCAAAGATGGTGGAAGCTAGGAAATGTGATGAGAAGAAAGTTTAGAAGTTTTTATCTTGCGGTTGATCTCATTTGGCTCATCATCATGAAAATCTAAGAGGTTAGGTGGTATATTCATAATGAGTTTGATGTGACCATGATAACCTCACCTAGAGTTTGCAGGGAAATTAAAATGTCGAGATTCTTATAATGGAAAACTTGATAAGTGTTCAAGGGTTAGAATTTTGAATACACCATGGTATTAGAATTTTTCAAAATTCCAATGGTTAGTGTTGCCTTGAATCTTGTATATTTCACTATTTTGAGGAAACTTGACACATTGGAAGTAAGATGAAGTAAAATCCTTCATACGATGAGTCCATGGCCTGCCAAGTAAGATATTATTGGATAGGTTAAAATTGAAGATCATAACCTTCACTTGAATAGTGACATGTGGGATGGTAATATGGATCTACACACAACATAATTAGGTAGTTTCCTATGATTATAACGTTGACACATGATGTGTGTAGACTTAAGATTACACTTAGAGTATCCAAGGGTTCTAATGAAGTTAAGAGAGGCAACACAAGTACTTGAACCCTCATAAATCAAAACACGCTTGACCTAGATGTCACCATTTTGAAAACATATAAAGAGGGGAGGATAATTTTTGCAAAGAATAATATCATATGGGATCATATAAGAAATAGGAAATTTAATAGAGAGAGAAGTGTCCACTATTTCATCAACATTTATAGACATCTCTTTACATTATCATAAGATGTTATTTTTTGACCTAGATAAGGTATCTCCATTTCCTACTAAGGGGAATATGGGATGTTCATTTCAAATATGAGTTATATAAGGTGGTTATGATGACATATAAAAATATACATGAGTTTGAGAAAGGGAATTTGAGATGGGAGATTGGTAAGCTTCATGATAGGATCTAATTCATCATAACCCATTAGAGGAATACTAAATAGAGGTGTGTAATTTTGGAGTGTTTCCTCATAATGAGGATTATAAGTGTATTAATATTTGTGTTGATAGGATGTGAGAGGTATAATTTGGGGACAAACTAGTTGATTGTTTTAAGAGGATGGGGTAGTTGATTTAGGTTTATCTTGTGATAGATTTGAATAAGTGGTATTATAAGGTTGAATAATATTGGCAATGGGTAAATAAGTTGGATAAATTATATAAATGATGTGAGATGATTATCCAATGGAGGAATTTTAATTTTTTCATAAGAAGATATAAGGTCCTCTTGTCCCAACTCTATGAGGTGAGTTAAGGAAGAATCTTGGATAAAATAGAAAGTATGAGATGATTGGTGTGTGTGGTTAGGATGAGATTAAATGAAAGAAACTACCCTTCATATATTATTCATATTTATCACATTATCTTCAAGAGTGTGGTCTATAAGACTATCAACATTATTGGTGGAAGGAGTAGGCTTGTCATGATTGTCTTGATGGTTAGGAAGAGTGTCTTTGTAAATGGCCAAATGAGCATTAGCCTGGTATAAATATTGATTTATAGTTTGTGTCTCATTATCCTTGAAGGTAATGTCATAATATTATTTCAATTTATGAATCAGGGAATCATGATCAAAATTTGGACTAAGGAAGAAATCTATAGCTAAGTTACGTAATTTCCTAGAAGTCTCATGAGAGTGACCCCAACTAGCATGAAACCAACATAATTATTTAGATGATACCATGATTTCATGGGGTTATTGTGATAAGTTTATTGTTGTAAGTATATATTGAGATGTGAGTTGTGAATAATTTTCTTAACAATATATATTCAATACATCATTCCATGAAGCATTCATTCATATAAAAGATCAATACATAAACAAAGTAACTAAATAAGTATATCACAAGAGAATACAAGAGATATATGGGAAAAAATATTTGGGGATAAAACATAATAAATAATTAACATGGAATATAGTCATATAAATTCAAGATCCAAAGTTTTAGTGAAGCACCAACTTCACAAGGAGCTATAACCCCTACCTAGTTAAGCATCCACTCAACTAGTCTTCTGCAAGCTCTATCTTGCAAGGAGGATCCAACCCCTTAGGTATATTATAACCAAGTCAAATCTAGTATTTTATCACCTTATAAAAAAATTCTATAGCTAAAATATAGATTATAACCTTCTTTTACACTATTTACCCTTCAATCTCACTCAAATAGCCTCTTAGGCCTTTTCACTCAAATAGCCCTCTCATTGGTAGAGTTAGGTCAAATTAAATTGATTAAAACATATATAAAAATAGTTATATATTAATTTAATTTTCATATAATATTTATTATTATATTCAATCTCTTAACCTATTCTCCAAAACATTATATCCTTTGCTCAATAACTCAATTCTCTAACTAGTCAAAATAGGCTTATTAGTCATTGCCTTTATACTTAATTCTTTATCATACCTATCTTGTTAAGAAATGAACCTTTCCGTAAATTAAATAAAATTTTAATATCCAACCATAAATTTTTCATGAGTTAAAAAAATAATACACAAGTCATTCATAGTCTATAAGGGCCAAATTCATAATTAGGCCCAATACAGACCTAATGTAATTAGGTCTGTCCTAACCACACATTACCACTTTGACCCTTAGGAAAAATTACTATATCAAAAAATAGATTAAAAACTTAATAAATTCCTCCAATATTCCTGTTATAAGTTCACCCTGGGTCCCCAACTCCATTTGGCCCATTTCACTACTTGGACCTACTAATTAGGTCTCCTTGCCAATAGTCCTTGTCACTGCTTGTAAGTCTATATTAAATATTTGAACCATATACACAAATTTGAAACATAAATAATAAAATAAATAATATTATTATGATATTAAAGACTTTAAAAAATCACCAAAAATATTTGGTCTCTATCACATAGGCCAAAGGCCTCAAGAACACTCTTGTAGTTCGCTTTCTCCGAAACACCAAATACTATCAACGTACAGTCAAAATCATTTGAATATCTAGGGTTGAATAGGGATTTAAAATGAGAAAAAAAATATTAAAATTATCATATTATTCATTTATAACACATTAAATATATTTTTATCATTCATCTTAGTGGAAAATAACTCAGGAATATCCTTTTCACAAACACATAGAAAGTTGCCTATCGGACAAAAAACACAGTCAAGAAAATTAACTTATACAATACTTGTGGGAACAATTAGATGATGTTTAAATTATTTTTTTGAAAATTTAACATCCTTATATCATATATGGAAATATTTATTGTATGGTCATATATCAATATCGATCTTAAAGACCAATCTCACTATGTCACTCTAGATAGACTTCATTGTGCTAGATATACTAGTTTGATGACAAATTTTTTGCATAGGTGTAGGAATGTTAAAAATTTATAGAAAAATGGGATAGGATGGATATATATTTAATAACCACCCCATTATTTATTATCCATCCCTAGTCCTCTGCAACTAATCTCTAATCTCATTCTCATTATTGCCTAGTTTTCTCATTATTCTGCTCATTAGGCTAGTTTAGCACATTTATAAACTTGCTCAAAAAATTAATGGGAATAAAATATAAGTATTTAAAATCATAATACATTAATTTTCATGATTTTACCTAGTCAACCCTACCTGCAGCATTAAAAACCCTAAAAATAAGGGTTTTTTTATAGCTTTTACTCAATATCAAGATTTAAAAAAAACCCACCTAAGGAACCTTGGAGATTCCTTTACATGTTACCAACAAAAAATTAGGTAAATTTGACCATTATAAGACAAAAATAATTATATCTTACCTATTGGGTCTTTGTTAGGGTTTTAAGAGGGTTTTGATTACCTTACTTTATTATCAATCATTCATAATGGATTGCCCCTCAAATATAAAAACAATGTCCAAAAACTCAAGATAAGGACCTTACCTAATGACCATGAGGTGATAAGTCTCTCATGAAAACGTTTCACATGATAATGAGCATGAGAAACATTTTCTTAGTTGTGTAACACCCCATTCTGTGCACACAGTCAACCTTACCATCAAATTTCTTACTTTCTCCTATATTTTATGAATTCAAAATTGGTCATAATGCTTATAAAAATCAATAACATGACTTTAAATTATTTTGAGATATATACCATTATTGTAAAATACATTTACCCCTTATTATTCCACTATAAGTCACTTTGTGCACTTAGGGGTTACACTGTTAGTCTTATCTAGATTATGAACACAACCTAAAACCTATTTAACTATTTTAAAAAATTCATACCCATGTCATATAACATAATAACATTATCTCACACTACCATACTTCCTTACACAAGTCATATATAACTTATCTTACTAAGTCATCAAGCTTGTATCTTCTCACTAGGTCTATTCATGTAGGAGCTAAGATTTAAAACTTAACCTTTGACCTCATTTGAAGACTTATTTACCTCTTGCCCATGTTTAAGAAACTTATAAAATGTACTAATTCCTATATTTACCCACCACATAAAACTTTAACATTCATATATCTTCTTCATAGAGCTAGACCAAACTACTCAAGATACCTTATATGTTTCTCAGTACTTAGAGATGAAACAGGATGTTTTTATTGTATCTTGATCATGATTTGATATGTCATCAAACCTAAGAAACAATAATAGTTTACCTTAAAAAAATTCTCAACATAGAAACAAAACCTTCTTAGTCACACACCATTTCACGAAGCATGACATCAAATCTAGCTATTGGCATGAGGGACATTCAACTTGACTTTGACATCAATGAAAACATTAATACCTTAATACAAACACTAAGAACATACCTAAAAAATATACCCATTTATCATTTATGTAAAATAATCTCAATTATAGAAAATCATTCTCCAATACTTGATCTTGAAATAATATCTTTCTCCCTTTTGACATTAATGACAAAGGTTCACCTTTTTGGCAGCTATTTGATCCTTGGACCTAGGGTAACCTACCATTAATTTTAAACAAACTCATCAATATTTTAACATAGATTAGGATCACATAACTACTCATGATACATGATTGAAACCCTTTGTCTCAATGAAAATTTTCAAAACTATGACTTGGTTTGATCAAGTCATCATATGAACATTTTTTGACTTATCTCTTGTGATCACATCTATAGCAGACTTATTTGACTAAATATTTAATTTAAATGTCTCCTAAGACCACAAAAATACCAATATGACCAATTATCCTTCATGCTTATTAATTTTTAGCTAAGTGCCCCTATGAAGCCTAATGGAGTCATTATTGTTGTAGAGAAATAAAATATCATGAGGTCAAGAGATTCAAAGATATCCATGTCCTTACATGGCTGAACTTCCTTCATGATCCTCTTATTCTTTATTTTTCCTTTTTTATTGAATCTTCTAGTATTTGATTGAGCAACATTATGGATTCTTTTATTTATCTTGTTTCCTTCATCAATAAACTAAGCTAGTAAAGAAAATTATTGGCACTCATTTACATCTTGATTATTTTATACCATGGAAAATAGTCTATTTGAAATTATAGATTGATTATCAACCTTAGTCACCTTAGATTTACACTTAAGGGTCTCTCTTGTGTTTTAGAAGCCTCAAACTTTTTGTCTTGTATTGAAAAGTCATGGTTACATTACTTTGCAATGTGACTAACATTATGATAGTTAAAACATGTTATCCCTTTATATGGAAACATACCATGACCCATACCTCTTGACTAATGGTTATCCTCATAGTTTCATGAAAATTAATTCTTGAAGGACCTTCTAGAATGCTTTGGTCTATGACCAAATTAGTTACATGAATAATAATATCCATTGAAAGGATTAACATATATTATGTTATAAGATTTCTTGATGGTATGGACTTGTATTGTAGTATATCCCTCATTATTTAATTTATATTTGACCCTTTCGATCATATTAGTGTCCTTCGCTTGATCTCTAATGAAACCAAGACCTTTCTTGTCATCAATAGTATTTTAACTATTCAGAAGGTTGTTTAGATCATTGGTACTCTTTTCAAACCTTAAAAAGGACTTGACCTTATTTGATGCTTATTTCAATTCATTTATCAAGGAGTTAAATTTAAATATATACCTTGTGAATTCCTCATTTTTTTTATAGGCATGTAGTCACAATTTCAAGTTGACTCTCCACTTGTTTGACCATTTCTTCTTGCTCTTTGAAGTTGTTTCTTAGTCTAGTTTCAAACAAGTTTCTTTGTTATTCGTAGTCTTTGATAAGGGACCTCATCACCCTATTCCTTTTTTTTACTATCTTCATCTCTTCAAGAGTATTCATTAACTCATCTTCAAGATCCACCTCATCTCCTTCTTCATATAGATCACCAACAAAATCTCCAATCCATGTGGATTCTTTGTCATTTAATACCATTATTCTCATGATCACTTTCTGAATCACTTCTCTCACTCTCATTTTATTTTCATTGAAGAACCTTTTCTTATTTTCAAATCTTTTAAAGTTTTTATTTATCTTATCAGATCTATAAGAATTTTTATAATCATCATGCTCTCCATAATCCTTTGTCTTAGGATTACAAGTAAATTTGTTAGCAAAGTTTCCAACCTCTCCACAATTTAAGCATTTTAAAGGCAACTTACCTTTGTATATACCTAAACCTATCTTCAATTTTATTAAAAACATGGTTATTAACTCATCATAATCAATATTAGATTAATCATTATTTATGACTTTATTACCTTGTGACTTCTCTTTTATCTTATTTTTTCCTTGAATTCAACTTTCTTATTTATAGGTCTTCTTTCAGTTGTCCTCATCTCACAGGATATTAGGGTTCCATGAAGTCCATCCATCTCAATTTTGTCTAGATCTTGCATTTCTTCAACAACACATAAATTGGAATCAAATTTAAGAGTTAGAGACCTTAAAACCTTGTGATTAATATTAATCTCTTTTAATTATTCTCCTATACCTCTTATTATGTTGACCACCTCATCAACCTTAAATAAGTAGGATGTAATAGTCTCATCTGCGTTCCTTTTTAGACTTTGAAATTGTTTTATATGAGTTTAAAACTTGGCCAATTTGACTTTAGAATATCCCTCATCAATATTTTTTAAATTATCCCAAATTTCTTTGGTAGTGTGTAATTTGTAACCTTCAAAATTTATGCTTTAGATAGACCACACATAATACCATTCATTACTTTTGAGTTATTATTGATGTCCTTTTTACCTACTACATCCATAAGAGGGATAGGGGGTGAAATATACCCATCCAATAATTATTCAAAAACATCATGACCTTGAGACATAATATATGTCCTCATCTTCAAACTCTAAAAAACATAATTGGATCCATTGAACAATAGAGTTTTGTTTGTAGAGAAACCACCCTGTGCTTGACTAGTCATCTTATCTTGTTTAGAATCTTTTTGGGTTGTAAGACCTCTTTCAAATGACCTTATTTGGTACAAAATTTTAGAATTAGATAATAATAATGTGGGTGAATCAGTTTCTTAATCATATATATTTTATTCAATTCATCATTCCATGAAGCATTCATTTCACATAAAAGATCAATGCATAAATAAAGCAACTACACAATCACATCATAAGAGAATACAAGAGATATGTTGGAAACCATATTAGGGGGTGAAAATCACTAAATTATACACATGTATTAAATACTTATAAATTCAATATCCAAATTTTTAGTTAAACACTAGTTTTACTAGGAACTCCAACCCCTACCTAGTTAAATACCCACTCAACTAGTCTTCTACAAGCTCTATATTGTAAGGAGGATCCAACCCCATAGGTATATTAGCACAAAATAATTCAAATATAATATTTTATAAACTTATAACACATATTTATAACTCAAATATATATTAAAACCTTCTTTTTTAGTCTTTACCCTTTAATCTCACTCAAACAACCTCTTAGGCCTTCTATCTCAAATAGCTATCTCTTTGGTAGAGTTAGGTCAAATGAACTTAACACATATATAAAAACATTTATATATTAATGGAATGTTTATAAAATATTTTTTATGATATTAATGATCTTAATATGATCTCCAAAACATTATATCCTTCTCTCAATAGCTCAATTCTCTAACTAGCCAAAATAGGCTTATTAGGCATTACCTTTATACTTGATTCTTTCTCATACCTCTCTTGGTTGGCAATAAAAAATTTTCATAAATGAAATAAATTCAGAATAGATCACCATATACATTTCATGATTGAAAAATATAATACACAAGTTGGTCATAGTGCATAAGGACCAGATTCACTATCAGGCCTAATGGAGATCTAATGCAATTAGGTCTATCCTATCCACACATTACCAATCTAACCCTTAGGAAAATTTACTATCTTAACCAATGGATGAAAAAAAAATTAAATGAATCCAATAGTAACTTTATAAGTTCACCTTGGGTATCTAACTCTATTTGGCCCATTTCACTACTTATACCTACCAATTAGGTTTCCTCACCAATAGGCCTTCTCATTGCCTAGAAGTTTGTCTTAAAAATTTGAACCATATACATAAATTTGACACATAAATATTAAATTAAATAATATTAATAATATATTAAACACTAAAAAAACTTCTCAAAAATATTTTTTCTCCCTCACATAGGACAAAAGGCTTTAATAACACTGCTGTAGAAGACTTTCTTAGAAACACTAAATACTGCCAACATATAGTCAAAATCATTGACTCTCCAAACTTATAACACATGGAATTACAATGAGAAAAAATCATGGAATTAAAATGAGAAAAAATACATTAAAATTATACTATTACTATTTTATAACACATTTATTATATTTTTATCATTCATCTTAGAGAAAAATGACTTAGGAAAATCCTTTTTCACAAACATGTAGAAAGTTGCATGTAGGATAAAAAATAGAGTCAAAAAAATCAACTTATAGAGCACCTATGGGAACACTTATGTGATATTTAAATTGATTTATGTGAAACATTATAATCCTTAGATAATTTTTTGAAATACATTCATTTTTATATATTAATATTGGTCTTACAAACCAATCTCACTATGCCACTCTACACAGACTTCATTGTGTTAGACAGACAAATTTAATGACAACTTTTTGCATAGGTGTAGCAATCATAAAAACTTATAGACCAAGGGTATATGAGGGATATGTATTTAAAATTAACCCATGCCTAAGGATATATCCTTAGTCCTCTAAAACCAATCCCTAATCTCATTCTCATTCTCACCTAGTTTTCTCACTATTCTACTCATTAGGCTAGTTTAGCGATAGACTAACTTACATGACAAGTTTATGAAAATTTTGGTCAGAAACCTACTCAAAAAAATTCATGAGAATAGTATATAAGTATTTCAAATCATTATCCATCTATTTACATGCTTTGAATTGGTCAACCCTACCTGTCATAAAACATCACACAAACATTCCTACCATTCATACCCATGTCATAAAACATCATAACATTATCTCACATTTATAACCTTCCTTACACAAGTCATATATATATATATATATATATATATATATATATATATATATATTATATTACTAAGTAATCAAGCCTTTATCTTCTCACTTGGTCTCTTCATGTAGGATCTAAGCTTAAAAACTTAACCTTTGACCTTATCTAAAGGCTTTTTTTCATCTTTCCCATGTTTAAACAACTTATAACACTTACTCATTCCTATACTGACCCACCACAAAAAAATTACCATGCATATCTTCTTAATAGAGATATACTAGGCTACTCAAGATACCTTGTATGATTTTTAGTAATTAAATCTCAAACATGATTCTTTTCTTGTATCTTTAACATGATCTATATATGTAATCAAACCTTAGAAATAATACTAGGTTGCCTTCAAATTTTATCTCGAAAAAGAAACAAAAAATTCTTAGTTACACACCATTTCACCAATCATGACATAAAATATAACTATTAACATGAAGGAAATTCAACTTGAATTTGACATCAATGACACCATTAATGACTTAATACCAACACTGGTAATATACATCAACACTCTTGTAAGAGTCCTTGGTAGATGCTTTTATATTTCCACTAAGGATAATGGATTATAAATATTGATGGTGTTTATTTTAAAAAACTAAGGATTAAGGGTGTAGTTTAGAGGGGAAGCTTGTTTTAAAGTAAGATCAAGAGAAATAGCTTGAATATTATTAATGGTATCATATGAATTAGTGACACCATCATTAGTAGAAGATAAATAGATAAATGTAAAGTTGGAGCACACATCCAATCTGAATGAAGAAAGAAATGAAACATCACCATGCTTTTGTTCATAAATATTGATATATTTGTCAACACACATTAACCATAACATTTTATAAGTCTCTATGAAACTGAATGCAAACTCCATCCAAAGTTTCATTGATATTTAGGAAAAATTTAGAGAATACTTCACATCAAATATCCTCAACAAAAAATGTAGGAATGCCTAAAGGATCATGATAATGAGGGATATAATGTAAGGGCTGCTCAAGATAAGGAATATGAGTGGAATATATAGGAGAGGAAGGGCTAAGTAGTGGATAATGGGTCATAGGTGAAAGAGTCACTACTGTAGAAGGGGACACTAGGGAAGGAAGATCCATAGGTGAGGTAATCACAGGTGGAGAAATTTTAGGTGGAGAAGGGACCATAAGTGGTGGATCCACATGGAAATAAGTGGGATCATTATTGAGATGGAAATATATGGGAGGAAGGGTAGTAGGCATAGGAATAGTCATGAGGTGACCCTTGAAATAATGTTGAAGGATGCGATAGTGATCAATATGACGAGTACCACATTGGATCTAGAGACAATATACCTCTACATATTTGGGAAGATATTCAAGAAATAATTTTAGTGGAGGTATAACCTTGTATATGGGCTAAGGAATAGTGGGATGTAAGGTGTTGATATATTTCCATAACTTATGACAATACATAGATGAATGATCATCGATGCCATGGAATAAATAAATACACTTATTAGTAGACTTTGTAAGTGTACTAATAGGAGTAGAAGTAGAAGCTAAGGAAGGTTGGTATATGAAAAATATTTATTATAATGATCAAAAACTTTATGAATATCAAAATATGGATGATCGACCCATTTTATGGGCAAAGGAACAAGCCACAGTAAAGGGAGAAAACCAACACTAAGGGAAGGTGTAGTTGGTGGAGAGACTAAGAAAGGCTTGAATAAAGGATAAATAGGATCTAAAACTAGAAGAGACTCAAATAGAGAGGGAGTGGGAATAGGATCTATATTGGGATCTACTAAGGGAGGGGAAGAATGAATAGAAGGTTGAAGGAAAATCACAAGCATTGCAAGGATAAGTCAACTAGAGCGGTCTTGGTATTGAGAAAAGTGATAGGTACCATTCATAGCATGATACATAAACATACTCCTATAAGGATATTTAGAAACTAGAGGTTTTTTCACCATCTATACCTTATGATCAAGAGAAAAAATGATATAATTAGGAATGATATAGGATGGAATGCTAGAAGAAATATAGAAATACTAAATCAAAGAGGAATTATAATGAATAATTTTAGTAGATTAGGCCTAAAAAGACCTCCTAAGAATGGATAATATAATTTATATCCATCATCATAATCAAGTGTATGAAGATCAATGGCATAGGTAGGGATGACTTTGTCATATGATGTGGTGTGCTTAATGGAATGCTAATTCCTAGTTAAGACAATGGGTATGTCATCACTAAGTGGTTGATGAGAAAAAGGTTATAAAGAATGGGGATAATTGGAAATGAGATAAGGTGAGAGATATAAGGTTTTAATCTTGAGATTGATCTTGTTAGGGTCATTATCAGAAAATATCTAGGAGGTTAGGGGTATATTCTTGATGAGTTTGGTGTGACCATTGTAGTTATTTACTAATTTGACCACAAGTCAAATTAGGTCAACCTCCTATATGGTTAAACCTTATATATGGGTCTACTATGAGATAAAATATGTACCATGGTCCACATGAGGTCATTTGATGTGTCTTTAGCCTTGATCATATTCATTTTCAGTCCTTAGTGTCATTCTATGTCATATAAGGTAATTTTTAGTCATTTATGGGACTAATATGGTTTCCATAGGAGGAAATTTTTTCTAAAGGCATATTCAACATCTACCATGTTAAAATATATTAGAGGAACTATTGTAAAATTGATAAAATGTAGGTTCAACTTTAGAATAAGAAGATCAGTGGGAAAATTGGTAGTTTCATATGGTTTGGGGTAGTTGTATGGCTTGTGTACTAGTTATGGCACATGTGGATGTTTTAACAATGTAACTTTAGGTAACCTAAACTCATTTTCATGCTTGGTCAGCCTTTAAAATCTCAAAAATGGAAAAAAATATCTTATTTTGTAATGTACCTAGAGACAGGTACAAAAACAACAATAAATTAATAAAGAAAATAATAAAATAAAAGAAAATAATAGAGGCCACTATAAGGTTTTATGTAAGGATGAATTTTTGATTGAATCTGACATTCAATCAATTTTAATAATGGACCTTAAAAGTTTATCTAGAGCATTGATGAACCTTTATCAAACTATCACAATTAGAGAATATCAAATAGATTTTAACAATCTTGTTAATCCACTTTATGACCTATCTGATGATTTTCATAGAACATGCTTCATCAATACACTCTAAGATAAGATTAAAGGAGCAGTTATAATGTTCCAACCTCAATCTCTAATAAAATCATAGGGTTTGGATTTGCTCACAAAAGACTACATCTACTATTATCATGGTGAGAGACATTTATTTTTATGTCCTTGCACAACACTATCATTTTAGGCCATCAACAAACCAAACACTGATCACTTTTTTTATTTACCTCAGTAGGTTACAAATGAGCTCATTCAGGAAATCACCATACTTGAGCAGTGCCTTGATGAGCCCAAGCCAATAATCATAGAGCCCAAGAAGGGAACTAAATATTAAAATCCCTTAGAGAAAAATGTTAATGGGATGGTAGGTTGGCTCACCAAGCAACATATTTTATGCACCCTTGTTCTAAATTTGAGGTACTAATTGTCAAGATTCAAATTTTAGTGATCAAATTTAACCTCATGTTTCAAGTTGAGGTTACTCCATCCATCAATCTATATGCACTTCACTCCCATGTTTTAGTTTTTAAGCTCACATTGTTATTTTAAATTCTCACCTCTTAGCCTTAGAGGAAGAAGTGGAATCATAAATGAATGCATGGCTAGGCCTCCATTTGGTTAGCATTTTATTTTATTATGTGATTCTTATCATATGTTAAGGGTGAAACATTTTTAAGGGGGATGGAATGTAATATACCTAGAAAAGGGTATACTAGTAGAATAGTGAATAGTTGTTTAGTATGCGTAGTAATAAGCATTTGGTTACATAATAACTAGTATGAATAAATATGCATAGGATAGTGTAAGGCATCAAAGAAAAATAATTGTAATTGAGCTTGCTCAAAGAAGGTAGCCACCTCGAAATGAAAAGTGATTCAAAGTGATTCCATCCATAAAATGAATACATATTTAATATATTTAGTATTTTTTAGATTTTATATATTATATCATCTAGGTTCTTATCATATTTATTCTATCACTCTCGTTTGCATGTAAAAATGGTCAACTAGTTTTAGTCTAGTATGGACAACAGAAGGTGAGTTGGATCGAGTGACTTTGGTGGATGGTAAAAATAATTTTCTCAGTTGTTGAGATGGAATGGAGTTGTCAAAAGACTGATTACTTCTAATTACCAATTAAACCAATTTTTAATAATGTTGTGTTATAATTGTAAAAATTTGAATTACTTGCATGAGTTCATTTACTAATTAATACCAAATCAGCAAACTGAAACAAAAACATGCATCAAATGACAATTACCAAAACATGAAACGTGATAATAGAGTTTGGCTCAATAATTGATGCCTACATCTCTAGGTTCTCCAAAGGAGTGGACCGTTTCCATTAAGGGCACTTCAAAAACCTAGAAACAATAAACAACTTTCTTGTAAGCTGATCTCTCAATGCAAAAATTCACCTTCACTGTGATTGATAATCACGCTCGGCACCTTCAAATTTCATGAGTCTTCACACCTGCAAAGTTGTTTTCAAAGTCCTAAAAATCTCTTCTATGGGTTGAAAATATACTCCTCCAATATGCAAATTGGATAAAAAGAGTATTAATACTATGTATTATGGCCATAAAATGGATAAAAACTCATTACATAAGCTTTCCCAAAGCTTTTACAAAGTCTCGACCTCTTAAAATAAAAAAACACAATCCAGAATTCGATATATTCAAGTAAAAATTAGTCCCTTTTATAACACTTCGACCTCCGTGGCTGAAGTGGTCAAGGCTTATCCATTTTAGGTGGCAGGTCAAGGGTTCAAAATTGGCTGCCCTTTCTTTTGGGTGCCTTGCATGCATTTGAAATCTTCTTTCCCTCCTTTTTAGGCACTTTGACTTATTCTTGGGCACATTTATCCCACATGCACAAATTTTTGGGATAAGTATAAGCTTTAACAAGGTACATGCATCCTTGAAACATGTTAATGCCCCCCTTTAGGTGCTTAGCTAGCATGCACGTTGGACTTGGTCCTTCCTTCAAACTCGCCACCTTGGTCAAAGAGATTATCTCACGCTGCCATGTGGCATGTTGATGACATGACATGTCATTGAACCAATTTTTTTTGCAAACCTTAGCATTTGCCAAGTGTTGACCTTTGATAGGTCCAAATGTTGAAACCACATCGAAACACATGCCAAATGTCGCAAATGCCATTTTTCGACCAATCTTCAAATGGCCATAACAGGAGCTCCCAAACTCAAATTTACATTTTGAAAAAAGTGTGGAAAAGCTCTCAACGAGCTCTATAGTGCGCCACCACTGAAACTCTAACTTGTGGCCTTCAATTTTCTCCTCTTTTTGGATTGATTTATATAAACCAATAGTTGTACATCATTTTGAAGAGTATGAAAATAATTATCACAAGGTTTTTAACTTAGTTTCACATATGGTGTGAAGGAGGAAGGCATAATCATCTCATTATTTCTAGAAAGGACTCTATTAATAGTCTATAGATAATGTTTTTAGGCTTGTAAAGCTTACCTTCTTGTATTGGATTCAAAAAAATGATGGAATGTTTTTTCCACTCTCACATAGAATGGTAATAATCTATCCTCCATTAAATTATTTGTATCAATAGTGTTATTTATAGGATACAAGGCCTAACACATTACATATAGTCAGTATCCCTTGTGACTGTCACCATTTGTAAGATGGAACCAAGCCTAAGTAGTCATGTTCATGGAATAAGGATGTTTCAAGATGGTGAGGAGTTTAAGGTGGAAATATTGAGTTTAATGCTATTCCAAAGGTTATAAATTGGTTTTTATAACCAATCTAACACTTATAGTCTAATACCATATCTTCACTTATAGGTTTCCTATAGTAACACCTACAATAAGCTCCAACGAAGGTTTGAGGAGAGCTAGAACATAGGTGTTTGAAATTGTTTGAGACCTTAAATATGTCTAAAATAATTGAAAGTGCCATAGTAAAAATGGTAGTTTCATAAGATGGTAGAAAAAGTTGAACCCTATGTCCACAAGTTGATAAAATTTTAAAAGGGACAACTTACCTTAATTCCTCTGATTAGGGTTTTTCCATAGTTAGTGCCATCTTATGATGAAGATTTTGGAGGCCTATGCTAGTCTAAGTATTTTCATCATGTAGCCCATATATAGGGGAAATTTACTGAAATATAAAATTGATTTATTGGTGAATATAAGGTGGTTTGAATAGGTTTCCATTGCAATCAATTCTTCACTATAGACTATCGGTCATCTATATTACTTTTTAAGCCTAAGTGCTCCTACAATGCAATACGACATATGGAAGCATATATTCTTGACAAGTGATTCAATTTGAGTAATAATGACACTAATTACCCAAGGATAAATTGAGGTATTTGAGGTAACATGGTTTGACATAGGTAAGCACCTATAGGGGTCTCTTTTGCTCTCAAAATGTCACCTACAGTTTGACTATGGACTAACAGTAAATGGAGAAAGGTTAGTTTGGGTGTTGATATAGCCCTAATGCATGTATGAATGAGTCCAAAAAACTATGAGAGGATCTTTATGAATTAAATAATTACCTAAGGCATGTAACATATGGTTAAAACATGAAAATCACCTACATGAGACCTCTAATATAAACTAAGATAACCACCTATAGTCTGTTACAATAGAAAGACTAGTCTAAGTTAAAGGAAAGGACAAATGTGAAAGAGTTGGAAGAGGTGTATAATGGATGGAGAATAATTATACCACCCTAATAGTGTAAAAACCAAAATAATATTATTATTAGACCAAGGAAATAGGGCAAGACAGGATTCAAATCCCAACCTACAAACAATTCTAGACCCTACACAGTCACATTGTCTTGAAATCCAATTTTAAGGGATTTGAAGACTTAAGTGGCTTATATGTGTGATCTAGATTTGTAATTTGTTTTATAATTCCCTCATGAAATAATAAAACCTAAAATAGCTTCAAAATTAGAGGAAAAATAAGGATATGCCCTCTATTTTGTCTTAGATAAAGGGTACTCCTAGATAGACCACCCTATAGGTCTGGTGAGTAAATGGTAAGGGGATGAGATGTAAATACTTATAACACTAAAGAATTATGTGGATTATTTTTTTAACTAAAAAAAAATGTGGAGAAGTCCCTATAGTCCTAAGAAACCACTCAAATGTGGTCTTAGTTGGTCAAGCATAGTCAGGCCTATTAGGCAGATTAATAGACCTAGGCCCTAATGAGGCTCAATTTCACTTATAAGGAAATATGAAACCTAAAATGAATTTTATGACCTCAAATAGGAATTTTAATATGAGTTAGAACCTTTTGATTACATGAAAATGACACATAATGGTTAAGTTGGATTGAAACCATGACATGGGTATGTAGAATGCATAAAAGAACTCAGTAGGCCAACTTCAAACACTCATACCTTTATATAAATATTGAATGGTGCCTCAATAACTTGGGAATATTTTGAGGAGGTCCTACACTTGATTTTAGTGGAATTTTTTCATAGTTTCAAGGCTTAGTTTTTATGAACAATTGTTAATCATCCAAAAATGCTTATTTAAGACCTGATGGAGGAAATATCACTTGAGATATATTTAGGAGGGTTATCTTGTCTTGGAAAGTGTTTTAAAATTTCTGAGGATTTTCCCATGCTCCTTCCCACCTAATTGGTATGTACCTACTTGTATGGATAGGGTATAAAATAAGGTTTTTTTGCAAGTTTTTGATTATTTTGTAGGTACAGAGTAGGATGATCAAGTGAGAATCATTGGAGGAGGTCAAGTGGGACTTTTTATATCTCATTATTTCCATTTATCATTATGTATATTAATGTAAATAATTAAGATAACTTATTCATTTTAGGCCGTCTTTGATAGATAGTGAAAATGAAGAGTGATTGCCAAGTAAGAAGATGAGAAGATTATTTTTGGATATTTTTAAGACCTAGATCATGGAGTGGAAGGAAAATAGACTATATAAATGTGTCATAACACCTATTCCATGGACTTGGTTGAGAAACCAAAGGATTTTTGGATGAAAAATATGAAGAATGAGGCCTAGAATACCTATGAATGACTGTAGATGGTGAGTACAAGTGTCCAAAACATGGATATAAATTAGGGACACATCTCATGACTATAATGGAATGTTTCCAAACCCCTTAAGATAGTGAAAATTTTTAAAATCTCCCTAGTCCATTTTTTAGTAGTCAAAAGAGGCCTCATCATGAAGTTAGTTTTCAAGAAGGCCATTTGAGGACCCTATGTGAGTTTGAGGATTTTTTATGCTTCAAATGGACACTTTTCCAAGAATACCTTCCATACCTATATTATAAACTTAACTATTTTGAAATATAACTATTTTTAATGCCTTATCATGTGTCATTTTTACCCTTGAAGTTCTTTTCTCTCTCTGTCTTCTCACATGTTTTATAAATGCAATCCATTTTAGCTCTTGTAAAAAATTCCAAACCTACTATGGTGAAGCCATTCTAGTTTGATGTTGTATTTTACCTTAGAAATAATAATTTAAATCTGATTTTGAATTCACTAATTTATTATCTATGTGAAGTGATGCATAGTGAAGTGTCTAGTGATGAGTGTCTGTCCTTGCCTTCTCTTTATCTTTTCATGTTTGGTACAAGTAGTTCTCACTTGAATAGGTCACATGAAGTGTAGATAGTGTGTTAGAATATATTAAAGTGTAAAATTATCCTTAATATCTATAATTTTACCTCTAGTTCACTTATCTTGATTATTCTAATGCATATTACCTCCATGTTTCAAATACTAATGTTAGATCAATTCAATATTTTGAGACTAGTGTTATAGGTCATGTTTTATAGTGTAGTGGTATGGTATTCTAATGGATATATTTATAGTTTATCACCTCATAATAGTAGGCTATTTTATTTTTGATTCTATCCCTTTTCACAAAATCAAATATTTATTGAAGGTGATAACATTTAAGGATCAATCTAAGGAGCTATCTATTAAACCTAGAGGTCTACCTATACTATAGCCAACCTAAAGGACTAGAGGTATTCCAATATTGCCAAAATATTATATTAATCTCTAAAAACCAAATCTAAGGTGAAATATTTGGTGAAAATAATTTTGACATACCCAATGGGACCATTATCTTAAAGATATCTTATCAAGATGAATGTTGGTCTTGGTAACATCACAATTGCATATGGTGTTCTACTAAGCATTTTGTAACTCCATTCAAGGTAATATCTAGTTGTATACCATTATTTTATTATTTATTATGTTTAAAATTCATGGTCCCTACTACGTCATCTTCTAGTAGAGTTTTCAATTCCATAAACCCACCCCCTCAGCCTGAATTTCCTCTTGAAGTTTAACATCCTCAGCCTAACTTGATTTTTAAATAATAAGAAGACTTTGAAAGCCAAGAAGATCAAGAGAGTGAAGAGGAAATTGGGGAGAACATGGCTAGGTATCATGCCTTCCTATAATTTAACACTAAAAATCCCATACACCTCAATACATATGATGATATACCCCTTAATGCTACTAAAAGGGTTCCCACATTAAATGGTGAAGGTCATGTCACTCCCAGAGAGCATATTAGGGATATCTCAAACTTATGCATCTTTTATAATGTTACTAAGGTCAATATTCATATTAAAATCCTTACCGTCTCCCTTAGAGGGAAAGTAATTGACTGGTATAGGATATTTCCTGGAGCATGTATCACAACTTGGGATGATTTTAGATAATTGTTGACATCAAGCTTTGAATATAAAAGTGATCACACATCACTTATCCACCATCTAAAGGTAATTCAAAGAGCCCCAAAGGAGACTATAAATGACTTTAATGAGATATTCAAAAGATATTAGCATAAGATACCTCATCCCATGAGACCACCTATAATCTTTGTGTTTCCTACATACCTAAGGACTATTGGCACCGACATAGCCATCATGTTGTAGTCTATGGGTGGTTACACCTTACCTGAAGCTTATGTTCTTCCATTAGATATGATAATGGACTAATACAAGATGTAAATTCCCCCTAAAGTTTCCATGATATTACTACTAAATATTTTAATACTACTATAAGTGTTTTCCAAGTTATAAAGGTAAATACCAAGCCTAGAATTACCCCTACAAAGTCAAGAGCTACTATTGATTCAAATTCAAGGATCTATGCCTTAGAAGCTAAGATTAGGAAACTTAATATATAGTATGGTGTTAATCAAAAAAATTACTCCTATCATCAAGTAAATAGGTTTCCACATTAGAAATATTTTCAAGGTATAGGTTAAGGACAACCTAACTTCAATAGGCCTACCAATGCATACAATCTAACCTCTAAATCAAACACAAGAGACATGGTATCAATTTTATTAACATGGTGTAAAGAGAAAATGGTAGAAAGTATAATTCATGTATGAAAATTTAGGTGTATATAATATCTGGTTGATCAAGGATGATTCACTCCTCAACTAGCAAAAAAATATGAAGTTCTTATGCAAGCAAATGAAATATGGTAGCCCCAAAAGGTAAACCTTGTAAATTTTCTATTGGTAGATAATTTTTTTCTTAACTTATAATTATTAATTTATAAACAATAATAATAAAAATAATAATGACTTTTAATATTCCCATGGTGTCCATACAAGTTCAAGTATCCCTCCTACATGGCAACAATGTGTGACTATAAGTATGGCAGTCCCTACAACCTCTGCACATATTCCAACATCAAAATTTTGGAATAAAAACTCAAATTTTTCTAGTGCATCAATATAAAATAACTTAATTGAATTTAAACACTCAATAAAATGTGAGTATTCCTTTTAATATTATGTATTCTTTGAAGAGTGATAAGGCATCTATGTCTCTTTAGGAAATGCTTCACTTGGCCAAACAAAACCTTTATAAGATCAACTATCTCAAATTCACCTCAGTACTAAACCAATAAGTCATGGTAATTTTTATCTCACCAATGATCCTAATAAAATTTTGGAACCCTCTTCTAAATTTGAGAAGCCTTCACCCTTGTACCTCACTCTCATTTTGGGGTACAAACTTGTTCACAACTACATAGTGGACAGTGGGGCTAGTACTTCAGTGACGCCCAAGGTTGTGGCAGATAAATTAGGTATAAAATATGAACCATATAATAAGGGAGTGATAAAACTTTACGGGACACATAATAAATTATTAGGACTTGTCAATAGATTGAGAGTTTTCTTGTAGGATTATCCTAGCTCCCTAATTAAACAAGATATAGTAGTGGTTTATTTACTTACCCACTTTACTATCTACCTCTCAATGGATTTCATAGCCAATATATGAGGTGATATATCTTAATTTATTTTTACTTAATGGCATTTATGATAAGCTATAGAGCAAAGGTAACCATCAAAACTCAACTAGTAGATAAGTTTCATATTGAGCCCTATGTGGAAGTAAGCTCTAATCTCAAATGTGTCATCAATGATCATGAGGAGTCTACTATGGATGGTGGAACATATTATAATCTTGAAGGAATATTTTATATATTCCTATATTATTATGGTGTAGACACATATGGACATGATCCATAAACTTACTTTGAGCAAACTGATCTTGGCACATACATCATCCATGAGGGAACATATGAACAATCTGAGGTAAGATTTGATAAATCTTTTCCAAAAGTTGATGAGGTTAATTAAATGATTCATTTTCATGATTATGATATTATTAAAATCATGGTAGATAAATATAATCATGAAGATAATGAAATTATACCTACATAAGACAGAGGAGCCTATGAACATGGTAGCCATGAAGAAGAAGATGACCTATGAAAAAAGTTATATGCTATAAGTTAAGAGTTTGAATAGCTAAATAAGTACACCACTCCTCTTTATAAGTGTGTATCCAATGATAAGTTTATTTATGAACCTTAAAATCATGAAGGATAATGTCTTGTTAAGCATGAGGTTAATTATCTAGATACTATAGAAGAAGTTGCAGTCATGAAGGAGTTAAATGAGATCAAGGCCAAAAGTTATGGGTTTGAATATTAATAAAAAAATAAATTTAAGGTTATGTATTTTTCATATGTTTTGGAGTATAATGAAAACAAATTTTATGGTCCTATACATCATGTACATCATCTCCTAGAAGAGAGTAATGTTGAAGTAACTTTTATCACTCCTAATTTGTAGTTTGAGGAGTGTCAATTAGACATGGTAGAATTCAATTAAGTTGTATACACAAATAATATCCTTCAAATTATATATGTAATATTAATGAATAATCTAAGTGCACACTTTTAGACAAAATAAAATCTAAGGATTAAAGTATTTTGGCCATAAACATAAGCAAGTGTTTGCTGACAAACATGCTTCACATGATAGATTGTTTTGATGGACCAGCAAGGATTCAATATGTACTATCTTTGACCCTAGTTGAATAATTAATGGTAATTTTTATTCACCTCAATATTTTGATTTATTGTATATACTAGGATAGGTGTGTATCTTTTCTTATGTTGTGTGTGTTTTCCCTAAGTGTTCTTACGAACACATGTGTCTTTGCTCAGGTATCTTATTTTGTGTGTTGTTTCTTATTTTTCTGTTTTATTTCAAATGATATTTAGTGTCCATATAGTTCATAGGTGACTCCATATTCCAATGGATAGGTGTAAACGACTAGTCTTTGGTAGAGTTGGCTTGCCACCCCTAAGAAATCACAAAAAAATGTTGACTAATTTTACCATAAGTCAAATTAGGTCAACCCCTAAATGGTCAAACTTGATATAGGGGTATACTATGGGTAAAAAGTGTGCCATGGTCCACATGAGGTCATTTAATGTTTTTTTTATACTTGATTATATTAATTTTTAGTCCTTAGTGTCATTTTATGACATATAAGGTCATTTTGATTTATTTATGGGACTAGTATAGTTTCCATAGGAAGGTATATTTTATAAATGCATATTAAGAATACCACATGTCATAATATGTTATAGGAACTATTTTATAACATAGAAAATGTAGGTGAAATGTTAGAATAAGAATATCAGAGGGAAAAGTGGTAGATTCATGTGGTTTTTGGTAGTTGTTGTGGCATATGTGTATGTTTCAACAGTGTCTCTTTAGCTCCCTCAAACTCACTTCCATTATTTTTTATCCTTGAAAATCTAAATTATGTAATAAAACTATCATATTTATTTTATTTCTCTCTTTTTCATACAAAAATGGTCAACCAATTTTAGTTTGGTACGGATAGCAAAAGGTGAGTAAGATCAAGTGACTTTGTTAGATGATAAAAATAATTATATTCTTAAAATACATGTCAAAATTTAGAGGATTAGCTTCTTTTTCTCTATTAACCATTGATAATAAGGTTTGTTCCTCTTTTTTTACTTGCACATCCCCAT
Source organism: Torreya grandis (assembly GCA_037957365.1). Classification (NCBI taxonomy): domain Eukaryota; kingdom Viridiplantae; phylum Streptophyta; class Pinopsida; order Cupressales; family Taxaceae; genus Torreya; species Torreya grandis. The sequence goes on along the minus strand of JARHVA010001524.1, from coordinate 2,525,932 downwards.
GACCTTCAATTTTCTCCTCTATCTAGATTGATTTATGCAAACCAATGATTGCACATAATCTTGATGAGTACAAAAATCCTTATCATAAGGTTTTTAACTTATTTTCACATTTTGTGTGAAGGAGTAATGCATAATCATCTCATTCTTGCTATAAGGGACTCTATTAATAGTCTGTAAATAATGTTTTGAGGCTTGCAAAACTTGCCTTCCTATATTGGCTTCAAAACAAAGATGGAATGTTGTTTCAACTCTCAAATAGAATGGTGACAAAATTTACTTCATGAAATTATTTATCTTAATATTGTTAATTATAGGCTATAATACTTAACACATAGCATATAGTTATTTTCCCTTGTGACTGTCACCAATAGTCAGATGGAACAAGGCCTAAGAAGTCATGTTCACGTAATAAGGATGCTTAAATATGGTGAGGAGTTTAAGGTGGGAAAACTAAGTTTGACTCTAATCCAAAGGTTATAAATTATCTTTGAGAACAAATGTAACATTAAAGTCTTATACCATATATTCACTTAATAAGTTTCCTATATTATCACCTATAGGAATCTCCAACAGAGGTCTAAGGAGAGATGGAACACAAGTGTTTGAACTTGTTTGAGACCTTCAACAAGTCTAAGAGAATTGAAAGGCCATATTAACAATGGTAGAGTCACAATATGGAAGGAATACTTGAACCTTATGTCCAGAGGTTAATAAAATTCCAAATGGGACAACTTACCTTAACTCTTCCAAATCAGGGTTCTGTCCACATTTATTGTCATCTTATGATGAAGGTTTTGGAGGTCTATGCTAGTCTAAGTGTTTCCATCATGTATCCCAAGTATAAGGGAAATGTATTGACATATAAAATTTATTTATTTATCATGATAACGTGGTGTGAATAGTTTTCCATTTTGATTAATATTTCATTATAGACTATTAGTCATCTAGAATACTTTTGAAGCCCAAGTGGTCATATAATGCAATATGGCATATGTAATCATATCTTAAAGTCAAGTGACTCCATTTGACTAAGAATGACACTAAAAACCTAATTATTTATTGAGGGATTTTAGGTACCATGGTTTTATATAAGTAAACACCTCTAGGGGTCTCTTTTTCTCTAAAACTGTCACCTACAGCTGGACTATAGATTGACAGTACATGGAGAAAGGGTAGTTAGTTGTTGACATAGCACTAAGGAATTATATGAATGAGTAAAAAAAGCTATGATATTATATTTATGACTTAAATAATTACCTAAGGCATGTAACATAGGGCTAAAAATTAGCATCACCTATAGGAGACCTTTTAATGTCAATTAAGATAACCACCTATAGTCTATTATAGTAGATAGACTAGTCAAAGTTTAAGGAAGGTACAAATGTCAAAGAGTTAGTAGTGTTATATAATTGATGGATAATAATAAGACCACCCTCATAGTGGAACACCATCCTCATATGATTCTCATACCAAGGAGATAAAGCAAGACATGTTTCAAATACTAACCTAGAGGTAGTTTTAGACCCTACACAATCAAATAGTCTTGAAAGCCAATTTTGAGGGATTTGATGTTGAGTGGCTTATAGGTGTTATTATGATATTAAATTTTGTGTATAAGGTCATAATGACCTAATAAAACATCTCATATCTTTAAAATGGTAAGAAAAATAGGATAGATTACATTTAATTTATCTTAAATACAGGGCACTCCTAGATAGACCACCCTCCAAGTTTGGTGAGTGAATGGTAATAGGATAAGATATAGAGTATTGGAGAAATATGTAATTATTTGGAATGGTTTTTTTTTTAGTATGAAAAAATGTGGATAATTCCATACAATCTTGAGAAACCACTAAGAGGTGGTATTAGGTAGTCAAGAATAATCAGTCTTAAAACTATACTAAATCCCTAATGATGCTCAATTTAAAATTATAAGGCATGATGAACCATCAAATTTATTTGATGACCTATAATAGTAAGTTTAAAATGAGTTATAATGACTGGTTTGTAGGAAAATAACACAAAATGGTGAATTTATATTAAAACCTTGATAGGGTTACCTATAATGCATGAAGGAGCTCGATAGGCCAACTCTAAATACTCATACCTATATGGTCCTATTACATGGTGCCTCAATAACTTTAGGAGATTTGGTGGAGTTCCTACACTTTTTTCAATGTAATTTTTTGATATTTTCAATGTCTTGTTTTTATGATCAATTATTAACAGTTCAAACATGCTAAAACCCTCCTAAATCCTTGTCTAAGACCTAACAGAGGAAATATCACTTGAAATATGTTCAGGAAGGATGGTTATCTTATAAAGTTTTGTAAACTTTTTGAGTATTCTCCCATGCTCTTTATGACCTAATTAGTTTATACCCTACTTGTACAAATAAGGTATAAAATAGGGTTTTTTACAAGATTTTAATTGTTTTACAGGTATAGAGTAGGATTTATAGGTGAGAGTCAGTCTAAGAGGTCAATTGGGATATCTCCCTATGTCCATTTATCATCATATATAGGCATGGAAACACTTCTTCTAACTTATTCATTTTAGTCAGTCTCTAATAGATAATGAAAATCGAGAGTGACTATCAAGTGAGAAGATTAAAATCTCATTTTTAGATATTTTCAAGGTCTAATTCATGGAGTGAAAGGCAAAGATAATATATAAAGGTGTCTTAATACCTCTTCCATGGTTTCTATAGAAACTAAAAGCTTCTTAGATGTTAAATGTGAATAATGAGGTCTAAAAGACCAATGAATGATTATAGATGGTGAATATAAGTATCTAGAAGATTGTTAGTAGTTAGGGATGCAAATAATGACTATCATGGAATTTTTACAAAACCCTTAAGATGTTTCAAATGTTTCAACTCTCCCTAGTCAATTTTTGAGCAATCAAAAGATACCTCATCATTAAGGTAATTTTTAAGAAGGCCATTTGAGGACCCTATGCTAGTTTGAGAAGTTTTTATGCTTCAAATGGGAATTTGTACAAGAAGACCTTATAGACTTATATTTTACACTTAATTATTATAAAATGTAACTATTTTTAATTCTTTTATATATGGAATTATGACCCTTGAACTTATTCTCTCTCTCTCTCTCTCTCTCTCTCTCTCTCTCTCTCTCTCTCTCTCTCTCTCTCTCTCTCTCTCTCTCTCTCTCTCTCTCTCTCTCTCTCTCTCTCTCTCTCTCTCTCTCTCTCCTCACATATTCTATAAATCCAAGCCGTTTTGAATCTTTTAATAAATTCTGCAACCTAGTATGGCAAAGCCCTACTAGTTTAATGTTGCATTATAGATTTGAAATATAGTTTTGAGTTCATGACTTTCTTTTATAAGTTTGTGAATTGATGGATAATGATGTTTCTAGTGATGATTATTTACCCTTTCCTTATCTTTATCCTTTCATGTTTGGTGTAAGTAGTTATCACTCAAATAGGTCACATGAAGTGTAGATAGTGTGTTTTACTATGTTAAAGTGTAAAATTAGCCTTGGTGTATGTAATATGACCTATAGATCACTTATCTTGAGTATTCTAATGCATATACTTTCATGTTTGAAATACTAATGATAGATTAATTTAGGATTTTGAGACTAGTGTTGTAGGTCATGTTTCATAATGCAATGATATGGTAGTGTAGTGGAGATATTTATAGTGTATCACCTCATTATAGTAGGTTATTTTCATGTCACTTATATCCATTTTCACATAAGAAAAGAGTTACTTTAGGTGATAAGAATTCAAAGATCAATCTAGGGATCTATCCCTTAAACTTGGAGGTCTACCTCTACTATATACAACCCTTGTACAAGCCTAGAGGTATTCCTTTATTGCCAAAATATTAGATTAGGATTGAATAACCAAATCTAGGGTACAATATTTGGTGACAATAATTACCTTAGGTGGAATTGATAAGAAAGTTAAACTATTTAGATTCATGAAATGGAACCCTTGGTAAGGGTTCAAGGGTGGGAATATTGAATACACCATGGTCTTATAATTATTCAAAATTTTAAGGGTTAGTGTCACTTTTAATCTTATATATGGCTCAATTGTGAAGAAATTTGATAGATTGGAAAGAAAAAGAGGTAATTGATCTCATGTGATGAGTCCATGGCATACCAATCAAAATGGTATAATATAGAAAAAAATTAAATATCATCACCTTCGTGCAATTAGTGATAGGTGGGATAGTGATATGGAACCAAACATAGTCTAAGGGAGGCATTTGTCTTTAGTCATAGCCTTGACATGTGATATGTGTGGAATTAAGATTACATTTAAAATATCTAAGTGTTTTGATAAAATCAATAGAGGCAACATGAATTCCTAAACCCTCATCAATCAAGGCATGCTTAACTTGGATATCACAAATTTAGACACTAATGAAAAGAGGAGGATAATCTACATGAAGTAGAATATCATTAGGGATCATAGAAAAAATGGGTAATTTGAAGGAAAGAGAAGTGTCTATTATTTCATCAACATATATGGACATCTCTTTGCACTATTGTGGAATGCTATATTCTGATCTGGATAAGGTAGATTCACATCTTACTAGGGGAGGATGATGGATGTTCATTTAAAAAAAAACCTACATAAGATGATTATGGTGATACAGAGAGGTTCGCATACATTGAATAAATGGTATTTGATATGGGAGATTAGTAAGTTCTATAATAGGATCTAATACATCATAACCCATAAGAAGAATGTGGGAAAGAGGTACATAGTTTTGAATAAGGTCCTCAAAAGGAGTAGCCTAAGTGCATGTGAATTTATGTTGATAAGATGCATAAGGTTTAATTAGAGGACAAGTTTGTTAATTACCTTGATAAGATGGGGTAGTTGGTGCAGGTTTTGATTGAGAAGAAATGTTGATATAAGTTTGTGTGTCATTATTGATGGGTAATTAGGTTGTAGGAATGGTAGAAATGGTATGATAAGTGTTATCTAAGGGACATGTTAGAATTGGTTCATCAAAATATATAAGGTCTTTTTCCCTAGCTCTATTAAGTTAGTTGGGGGAAGAGTCTTGGATAACATGAAAAGTGTGAGATAATTAAGGAGTGTGGATGGGATAAGGATCAATGAAGGCAACCACCCTTCACATATTAGTCATATTGACCACATTATATTAAATATTTGGGTTAATAATACTATCAACATTATTAGTATAAGGGGTAGGCTTTTCGAGTTATTTTGGTTATTCAGAAGAGGATCTTTATAGGCAGCCAAATGAGCATTAGCCTAGTTCAAATATTGAGATCTAATTTGTGTTTCATGGGATTTAAAGGTAATTTCATAGGCTTGTTTATTTTTATAAATGATATAATAATGGTAAAAATTAGGATTAAGAAGGAAATCCATAGCCAAATTATGAATTTGCCTAAAGTCTCATGAAAATGACCCAAAATAGCTTGAAACCAACAAAAATTATTAGGATTGTACTAGGATTTCATGAGATGAGTAGGATCAAGTTCTCATGAAAGAGGCCTTGGTAAATGTTTTTGTAATTCCACTAAGGATAAATGTTTATTAACATTTATGTTATTTGAAGATAAATGAGGATTAGTGACATGGTTGGGAGAAGAAGCTTGTTCTAGAGCATGGTAGGGAATAATATCTTGAATAGTATAAATGATATCATAAGATTCAGTGACACCATAATTTGTATCATGATGATTCTTATTCTTGATTAACATGTGAGTACTTAAAAAAGTTTGGAATGGCTCAAATTGATGCATGAGGAAATATTGACACTTTATTTTTTCAATGGCCTCCAAAGTTTGTGGTAGGAGAGTCTAGACCTGATATTACAACTTGGGGAAAATAACATTGGTAAATAGATGAAATAAATTGTCATATACCATATTATGTTCATATTTGTTAGACAATGTCTTTCACCATTTGATGAAATATTATGCATTTTCAATCTTAAGTTGCTTACAATTGATAAAATGGGCCAAGGTATTTTTAAGAAGATCACTAGTTTGGAACTCTTGGACTCGAGCATTGACTAAATATTCTAAACTAGTGATGGAATGAGATTTGATTTGGTTATACCAATCAAAATGATCACCCATGAGAGTTTTTGTTAATATCTTAGTATTAGCAAAAGTATTTAATGTGACATAGTCTTTATATGGATTTATAAATGTTTTTAAGTGGAGAGTAGGATCATCTGATCCATTGTAAGTGTATGGGTGATTCCTCCTATATCAATATTATAGATTTGAGGTGTAAGAGGTTCATTTTGAAGGTGCTAGATTGTCTTGTTAATAAGACAAGGTTGAGGGATTATATTACCATTGGAATCCTAAAGAGGTGGTGGGGGAGCATTTTGGTTATGTTTTCCCGATAAAACCTATTTAGGGTGGTTTTGAAGATGGAAAAGATGATTTTACATTTACATCATTTGATTGGCATTGTTGGCTTGTAAATCATTCATTTGATTAATAGTTTTTAATAGAATTTGATGGGTTTGAGTGGCACTATTGGTATTATGTGAATCATTTGAAATGGTAGTAGTGGCTTGGATACCATTATGGGTGTTAATAGTAGCTTGAGAAGAAGGTTTGGTAAGTGAGACACTAGTAACATGATTTACTTGTGTGTCAAAAGATGTACTAGTAAAGGGATGAGAAGAAGTGGCACTAGAGGCATGATTACCATGGGTAGAAAATGATGCACTAATGGAATATTTAATAAGAGTGGGTCTTGGAAGAGGCCCACCATATGTAAAACCTACCATGTTAGTAGAGATACTAGGCATGGAGGTGGAGGAAACCAAAAAGGAAGATGTCATGGTATGAGAAGGGGTAAAAATATAGGGAAGAGGTTTAAAATCAAAGAGTTTAGTGTCCCTAAATCCATGTGAGAATGTGGGAGAAGGTGATTTGTGATCCTTAACTTGACCACTTATCATGAAATGGTAAATAGTAAAAGGATATTCTCCTAGATGTTAAGGAAAATCATTGATGAAGAAGAACATTTTTGGGGTATACTCTAATTTAGGTAGATCTTTAAATGAGAAGAGAGAATTTTGAACTAAATAGGAATGAAGAGGGGTACCATAGTTTTTAGTGTGAGTGGATGCATGCATATTACTTTAATATATGGTAAGAACCACAAGTTGCTTATGGGAGAACCTATTAGGGTTGGTAAAGCTTATCATATGTATTGAATTTAACTCAGTGTTGTCTTCAAATAGGAATTTCATTATGAAGGAGAAATATTGAGGAAGATAAATATAATATAAAAGAAAAGAGAGAGGATAGACACAAAGTCAACTAGGTTGACTATGTTTTTCAATTCAAGAGATAGATAAGAGTACATGGTTAACTAGGTTGAATTACTACTAAAAATAGGGTATTAAACATAGTCTAATAAGGATATAAAATAAACCAAGTTGATTTAGTATTATAACCTGACTGGTAGAAAAGAGTACAAAGTTGACCAAGTTGACTTATTATTGAAAATAGGGGAAAGAAACTATCATATAAGGATACAAAGTTGACTAGGTAAACTTAGTACTATAACTTGACTAGTAGAAAAGAGTATAAGGATAACCAGGTTAAATTAGTACTAAAGAAAGGGAAAATATATTTTGATAAGGATACTGAGTCAAACACATTGAATTAGTATTATAACCTGATTGGTAGAAGAGAATAAAGGGTCGACCAAGTTGACGTAGTATTGTAGACAAGGAAAAACATAGTTTGTAAGAGACTTTTCCAACAAAATGATAATTTGATAAAAATAGGGAATGTTTTTACAATGTAATTTGAAGCAAAAAATGGAATAAAACACACAAATAATTGGATCAATGAGAATGATCTAATTAGGGAACATAACATAGAAACTTTTACCAATGTTGGCAAATGTAAGATTTTATAATACAACACATAATGATCAGAGAGCAAGCAGTTAATTGAAAAGTAAATTCTAACTAAGTGGTCATCCTGAGTGTTGCTAGATTATTGTAAAGTGTTATTTTAAGTGTGATAGGGATGTTGGCTAAAACTAGAAAACTAGAAAGAAATATATGGATGGTTTTAGGACATTTAAGATGAAAGGGATCTATGTTGGCAATGGTACTAGCTTTGTATTGGAGCTTACCCTCTCACTTCACAATCTCATAGTGATAAGGGCATTGGTTAATTTTCCAATATATACCATTAACCACATGTTTATACTTGGCCAAAAAACCAAGTCAACTTCCCCCTTAGTGATGAAATTAAACTAAGTAGGCATTGGGAAGACAAATGTTAAATGTAATTTTTAATATTGTGTAATTTGGTAGTGTGTGCAAAAAGAGAAAAATAGTGAAAATAAATGGTAATTTATAAAAACCACCTAATTATACTAGGTTAGCTATTCTAAGAATTCAAATAACTACAAATGAAATTGTGAATTAATTACTAGAAAATAGTTGTTAATTCCCAAATTAAGAATGGTACAGAGTTAATTTAGATGACAATATATGTAAATAATATAGAACAAAGTTGACTAGGTCTCTACTATTATATGGAAATAAGAGTCTTTAAAAACAAATTCGACCAGGTAAACTTATTTTGCTATCACATTACAATTTTAAAGACTAAAAAATTGCATAAAAAAGAACTATAATGTAGTAATGAACCGATAGAGAGAGAAAAAGAGGAACCTTAGTGGGTTGGAATATGATTAGGATTGTAAATTTTTTGTTGAAGTGCCTTGAATGTTGTTTTCAAGTTATACAAACTAAGTTGACTGGTTTGACCTAGTTATATGAAACCCTATTTATTGAGGTAAGAAAGGAAGACTAAATCGACCTATATGACTTAGTTTATTGTTCTAGATACTAATTGGAAGACTAAATTAACATATTTAACTTATTTTTTTATCTAGATGCTTACTAAAAGACTAAGTTGATATGCCCAACTTAGTTTGTTGATCTGGATGTTGACTAAAAGACTAGTCAACTTGTTCAACTTAGTTTTTTATTTGGGACTAAATAATAATATTGTGTTGACCTATCTGATATAGTAATGTGTATTTTATGAAGAACTACACAAAAATAATAGATTCTTTTTTATATGACTATATGTTAAACTTATGCACAAAAGTTAGAACTATACTAAGCTAGTAAACATAGTATTGAAAATATAGAAAAATAATATAATGATAGAAATGAAAGAATGAAAGAAAAACTACAAGGGTTATTTTCATGTTAAGTTCACTAAAAAATATTCAATGGTAAGTAAAACATATCTACAAATCAATCCTAGCTCAGATAAGATATAACCTACTTACACTTGTGATTGGGGATACATTAGATAATTAGGGTCATGACTAATATGGATATACTAGACCTAACCAAGGGATCTCTTACCACAATAATTTTACTAGAGAGGGTTACAAAGCCTCCATTCAAGAAAAACTATGAAATAACCCTAACTAGGTCTGATGTTTCATATTCACTAAACTAATAACAAGTAAAAAATATAATATATTGTTCACCAAATCTTGTGGAAGAAAGTGGGGGTAATAAAAAATAAAATTAAACATGCATAGAAGACATATACTCATGTCAAGGTATACATTATCCTAATTCATGGAAGAGAAGTGTAAATTAATATCTATCTATTCTTATAAAGGAGGAACAAAGTTAGGAATACTTACCTTTAAAGATGAACCCATTGAGTCTCAATCTCTCCCTTGGCCAAATTTATTCCTAAGAAGTTATTGTGGTATGTAAGGATGAAAAGGATAAATAAGATATAGGATACACAAATTATCAATGCATCTCCAATAATTCTCCACAAGATAAGATCCATATCTCCAAAGAAAGTATGAAACCCTAAACTTGCTCCTCAATTAGAATGGTGGATACGTAGATGCATAATATATCTTACTTCTTCTTCTCTTCTATTAAAAATTTAAAAATTAATGTGTTTATATAATCAAATATAACCATAAAACTTTCAAAAAAATTTGGCCACCAAGGTTGACTTGATTGACCTAGTATTGAAATTAACAAAAATCTTTTCTAGGTAATGAACTATGTCAGCTATGGCTGACCTAGTTCTTAGTAAGCTTTGTAAATAACAATACAAAGTCGATGTGGCTGACATAGTCATGTAAACTAACAAAAAGGGGTTTTGGTTAGGTAAAGTTATAATTAAGATGGTAAATTACTAGAGGAGGGTGAAAATAGGAGGCAAAGCTTAGGGGAATATTTTTAGGAGCTAGTTGGATTGATAACGAGTGGAAATAAGGGACAATAATCTTATGAAGAACTAAAATTTTCACACACCTTTCCTAGTGCACCCCTTAAGGCATGCACTCAAAGATATATGCACTCTATGGGTTCCTACAAGATATAAATAATCAATAATTATTAAATTTTTAAAAGATTATATGTATACAACTGGTAACTTTAAAGTAATTACCTATAGGATAGGTAGAGGATACTCAAATTGAGGACCCTCAATTATGACCACTTGATTTTTAAGTATATATTTTAGGAATATGTAAACTATAGATGGGATGTATTTTATCTTAGGTATCCATGGCTTACCAAGTAACATATCAAATATACCTACACTAGGTACTATTAAGAATCTAGTAACCGCATGTGCTAGTCTAACCTATAGTGTAAGTACAATCTCCCTAATGGAACTATGAAAATGGACACTAAAAACACTAATAATTGTGTTTTTCGGAGATATATCATGATTCTAATACCCTAACTATTATATAAGTGTGATAGTGCACATGCTAATACTTGACCCATTATCATCCATAACACCAAGGATAGGATGATGATCTATGTAGGCTATACAAAGACTGCATATAAATATATATCATCATCAACAATATCATATTTTAAAAAAGTGATGTGTGGTATAGATATAACTATAGTGTGCAGTACATACCAATGATAGTGTGTAGTGGGTTTGCCTCCTTTGAAGTAGTGTAATATGATGCTAGTGGTGTATATGCCTAATACATGTAGTGAACACCTGATGTGATACATGCATCATTTGTTTTATGTATTGGAAACATATATAAGAATATTTTAAATGCCTTAGCTTCCATTTTTTAAAATTTTGGTACCTTTGTGGGTTTGCCCATATCAATAGTGTTAGCATCAATCAAATATTTATCTTTAGTTTTAGGTTGATGCATCTATTTTTCATATGGCATAGTGCCATATAATATTACAATAATACATTGGAATAATATTTATTTATAAGAGGATATTCCATATCAACCTCTTTGATGGGAGGGAGAGATATGACAATGCATTTCAAGAGCTATTGTAAAACACATGCTAGCAATTTTGAAAGGTTGGTAAAAACTCTGCATGGAGGAGTTGATAAAAATAGGTGAGGAGATGGTTTTCAATGTATGTTAACTATAGCCTTTGGATAATACTCATTTTCAACATCCCTTACCTTTATAAAGGATTAATATAACTCTTAGTAGTGGATTCCAACTTGTTTGTATATTTTAGTTTTCTCATTGAAAGAAGATTGACTTCTCTTTTTTTAATCATGTGGCATAAATATGTGAAGATTGGAAACTTATTAAACAAGATAACTTCATGTAATGCTGATATAATAATTTATTTTAATATTTCTTGAAGCTATTTATATGTTATGGGGCTAGTAAATTTGGCCAACATAGTCTTGTATTATAAAATGTACTCTATAATAAGCTCATTTAATTTTTGTTTCAATTGTGAAACTTGAGCATATAAGATATTATCACTGATGTTTATTGATAAGTGTGCTAAAATATTATATGATAATATATTTAATATAGTTATATAATAATTTGGTATCTAATTAAACTAGGGTAAGGCATAATCCTTTAAATTGAATCTGAATAACTTAGTGCTGAGATAATTATTAAACAAATAGTCTAAACATGTGTGAAAATATTAGAGATGGTGATATAGATCACCCTTACCATCATATAATTTAATCCTAGATGCCATGAATTTAAATGGTAAAATAGTTTATGCTATGTGATGTACTTAAGGTGTATGTAAAAGAAAATGAGAATCCAAGGCATGTGATGGCATAGTCACTCACTGCTCAATATGTGACATCTTATCCTATAAGGTACAATCTTTGTACATATGGGATTATAAATATGGATTGGAAGAACTATCCATAATAGGTGTATCTCTCATTGAAGGTTGTTGAGTTATAATTGGTTATTATGCTAGCTGAGTTGGCCTTAATGTAGGTGTAACAATGGCATTAGCTGAGGGATTTGAACATTGGCCATTATTTTATTTTTCAAGAAATTCATGAATAATATTGATAAAGTCATATTTCATATCTAAATATTTGGAAACAAAATATTTCAATTATCTTTTATCAATTTCATCAAATCAATTTTTGAATTTTGCCATTGTAGTTTGGGAAGTAGGAAAACAAAATGTTTTATATTTTTAACCTTTAAATAAATTAAATCTATAAAAGATTGAAAAAATCAAATAATGAAACAAGTATAAGATTTTTGAAATAATATCTAAACATATAAATAACAAGGATACAAACCCTAAGAGCATCTAGGGTTAGGGTTTGAGAAATGTTTGAAGTAATTTAGGTTCACCAAATGTTTCAACCTTTTAAGACATAGATTTTATAAATAAAATGTTGTTAAAGAGTTAAGTAGACTAAATTAGGGTAATAATATGAAATAAATAAATCCACTAATTTTTTATATAATTTACAAACTTTAACCTTTCTAAAAATATCAATAAATATTTTAGTTAATAACTTAGCTAGAAAATAACTAAGATAGATGATATAGAAGTTAGAAACTATGGTAGAAGCTAGTATCAATGTTACCAATATGATCCAAATGTTAGAAACCCTCATTAATAGTAATGTACTAATTGGAAAGTAGTACCATTATTGGAAATGTGGAAATAGTGTCCTTGTATTGGTAGTAGTGTCCTTTGTGTAGGATTATCTTGAGATTTTGGGTGCACCTATGTTTGGATATTTGAAGTTTTTTCTTTCATGCATGAATTTTGAAACCCTATTTATTACATGTAATGAATAAGTTTATAATCAAACCCTATTCATCCATGTTAATATGGATTCACTTGATATAATATGAAAAGTGTGTTTGTTAGTGGGGTAGTATAGACTCCTAAATGACCGATATGATGAGAGTTTCCTACATACCAATTTTCTAATGAGGGGTCAATCCCAATGTAGTTATCCCCACATAAGTTTTAGTGTAAGTGCAAGTGAAACTAGTTTGATAGTGGAACTAAGTGCTTTGAATGAACTTGAGATTGCAATTTTGGGTAATCTTAGCTTGAGATTGTTGTAGATAGTTTGATAACCTTAATTGTGTACATCTTGTTTTGAGTTTTAATGTGTATTTTGTATCTAATTTGCATCTTATGGTTAGAAGGATAAAATTAATGTATATATACCATTTGGATGCTTATGTGGGTGATAAAAGGGTCTAGGCTAATCCTAAGAGGTATTAGATTGGAAAATATATCTAGTTTTGTAAAAGATAAGGAAATGACATTAGTGCCATTAATGTGACACTAATTTCATGTGGTGATAGTGTCCTTATTATGGCACTAGTGTCGAAGTGGTATAACACTAGGCATGAAGGGATAGGATCAATAATGAGGGTTTAAAACTAATTTAGGGATGACTAGGGATGCTTGTGTCTCATACAAAGGATGGATAAGTGTGATAATAGGATCTAGGATAGGTCTAGGGATAAGCTAAATCTATTATTAAAGGTATTAGTGATAATACAAATTTTAGTTGAATAAAGGTATTAATAAAGTTTTTTTTAGAATTGGACATATTATGAAGGTTTATGGTCATGATAATTATGATAGAATGATTTTTAACTAATGAAATATGCTCATAAAGAACAATTTAGTTGTGTGATAATATGAGATGTTATTTCTATGTAGTTCAATAATTATCATCTTATAAAATCAATCAACATTTAAATTTTGGTGAAATAATTATCATATTATAAATAAATCAATTAATAAAGTTAAAAATATAAACTATGTAAAAAAAATGATTTAAAGAGATGTGATATGTTAAATTCCAATTATTATAGGATATGCATAAATGTGTTTATTGATAAGGCATTTGAAACTTAAAAGAAAATATCATATAGATACAAATTAAGATACCAAGTTTTAAAAGTGAATATGAAATTAATAGAAAATGAAAATAATGTATTTAATAATGAGTATTATAGTGTCAATGATAAAATTTATTATGATGTCAATTAATCTAGTCACAATGTATTAATATCATGGAAACATACTCCATGCTCATTAAATATTTGAAAAAACTATTATAAATGTCTCTCATAGAATATAATGGGTGTGGGATATGTAAAACATACCAATATGATGAAAAGGATAGTGATGATGATTAATATTTAGCTATACCCAAACACAATCTATTAAAATAATAGAAACATAAACCATGCATGTGATCTATGTCAATTATTTTTCTTGAGATTATTTTAGATATTCTTAGACACCTACAGGTTTCTATTTTTATGTTTTTGGTCACCCTAATTATTATTATAAAAAACTATACTAGTATAACCTCTATCAAACTACTCTAATAGTGGTTGTATCAGTTATGGGTCCTTTTATTCCCTTTTCCCAATTTAGCCATACTTTTGTGCCCTTATTATTGGCTTTCCCATTTCCATAATATTGGATTGTGTGCCAATAAGATATTAATATTAATTTTATAACTCTATAAATACCTAAGCATCCTCATGCTTTAAAATATATCACAATAAAATCATATGCTCATTGATTTATCACAATTTGGAATTAACTTGGTGATTAACTCTGGTTAAGATAAAATGAAAATAAAGATAGAAAATGGTGTAAAATGGCTTGTAACTAGAGGAATAAAAGTAAATTAATAAATTAGATTAATCATGAATGAATGAAAGAAACTAACTATGAGAAACACAAGAAGAATTAGATGTTTTATTCATGTAGGTTGATTATGTTTGATTGAGGTACAACTGAAAGAATAAAATAGATTAAATTATAGATATGGAATAAAAAAATGTGACTGTAACTGCTCAAGGTTAGAATTGAACACAAGGGGACAATATATACTACCAATAATATACTCTATGGGTTTATATTTTCATTTTAAATAAATTATTAAAATTAGGGAAAAATCACTTGTGTCTATTTGAAGTATGCATGTATGTATAAATTTGGCCTTCGTATGTCTGTGGGTTACCTAAAAATGACTTATTTAAAGTTTAAAAACTAATAAGGCATGAAATATTTGAGAAATTTTAAATAAAATGAGGAGTGAAATGGGTTTAATTTACCCTAATCACTCCCATTATTATTGATCACTACCTACATATCCAATAATATAAAGAGAAAAATCAAGCCCATGTAGTTCTCCCACTTAGAGTTCTTTATGTGATTGTTATTCTTTTACTATATATATATATATATATATATGTATATATATATATATATATATATGTATGTATATATATATATATATATATATGTATATATATATATATGTATGTATATACATATATATATATACACACACACACACACATATAAATATATATATATATATATATATATATGTATGTATATACATACACACACACACACACACACACACACACACATATATATATATATATATATACATATACATACATATACATATATATACATAGATATACATATATATACATACATACATATTATATATATATATATGTATGTATGTATGTATGTATGTATGTATGTATATGTATTTAATAGATAATAATTATTTTATTTATACTTTATAATATATGACGTTGACTTGGTTAAATGCTACTTCAAATGAATATAATCAGATTTGGGAAGAATCGGGAAACTTTACTCAGTGTGCAATAGTGTTAGTATGTCTCAATATTGAGATTGACAAGTTATAAAATAGGTGACTTAGATGTGTATTTATAACAATGAGAAGGGGAAATTTTCACACTACCTATCTTTAAAATATGGGCCAACCTATAGTGGAGGGTCTAAATTAAAAAGATAATAATTATTAAGTGTATGACATGATCGAACCAAAGGGTTCAAGACCAAATGCCACTACTAATACATATTATTTGATTTTTTCCTAAAGGGTAACATTTGAAATTTATGATCTTAGATGCCTATAAAAATTATTATAGAGGTTTTAGTGATTAAAATAATTTATATAGGAGCAACACAAAAAATTATAAAGGGATAGGTCCATACAAGTATCTAGGATTAGTGAAATGGTGAAATATGTCATATTAAATGATTAAGTTTTAAAGTAAAAGTGGATCATAATTGACATTATAAATAATTTATTAACATATTTTAGTGACTATAGTTTCTCCCCATTTTGCCTATAAATTAAATTAATAGGGTAAAAGGAAAGATACACTAGAGTGTGTTTAACTAACTTTACATTTAAGTGGATACTTCAATCATGTAAGGCACTTAACTTACTAAACCCAAAAAAATATCATGAATACATCATTTTTTTCCTTTGAAATTTTAAGAAGATTGAATTTTTAAAATTGAAAAATTAAAAAGAGATAAATTTAGGAATACACTTGTTTTAATGAGACCAATGTTATTTTTTAAACTTTTTTTGAATATTATGCTTCTTAGAAGCATTACTTAATTAGAATTTCCCATGAGGAACTTGTAGATATTATTTCTTTTATTTAACAATGGAGAATCATGTGTGATGAATCCTTGATTTATATCAAACATAAATATAAAAATGTAACCCATTAATCGATGCATAAACCTCAAAAAATTTCATTTTTGGTCTTTGTAAACCCAAGATGGAAACATGTTGGAATTCATAATGGATTTGTTGGATATAATGGTTGATGCTTTTAAATATACATGATATGAATTATGAACTTTAACTAAATGAACCATTGCTGATGGAATATAGATCCAATTTTCACTTTGTTAGTTATTATATGCATGATTAAAAAATGGATATCATCCATGTTTCTACTATGATTGTAGATAAAAAAAATAGTATTGAAAATATGGATTAAATCTATATCATTATGCCATGTGATAAATATAAAATATGTAGCTATATGTATATGCAAATTTATATATTTTGTTTGAAGTTTGTTCATGAATCTGTATCATGCACCCAAAATGTATGGTAATGTACTATGTTAATCTAATATGAGTGCATGTGCATGGACTATGACCCCATAATTTGTATCAATAGTATAATTTTTAAACCATTATGAATTATTTGAGACTATATTTTATATTCAAATTTTATTATTCTCATAGAGTTTTATATTTGTATCAAAAACCCATTGAAATGCCCCCTTTTAGGTGATGTAATTTGTCATAAAATTCACTCATCCTCAAATAAACATTAACTATAACATGTGTATCAAGATGTAATTATTGAATATTTTAACATATGTGAGATGTATGACATCATAGTAAGATATGTTTCATTAAAATAATGTTGTAACATGTGAGCAATGCTTAAAGTGTCTAATCTAGATTAAATATAAATATATCCATGAATATCATTGTAGACACCAAAATCATGTCTACTCCCTTGGTCATCCTCCTCATCCTCTCCCCCCTTGGTCCCCTTCGTCCCATTTCACTTAAACACTCCTAACCCCTACACACTTATTAATTTAAAATAATTAGCTATTTTAAATTAATAAAATCCTTTTTCTCACCCCCTTTTCCACCTCTCCTCTCCTTGGATTCCTTTCCCTTGGATACCCTCATTTATCACCCTATGACCTATTCCAACTTCTCCTCCACTAATCCTCACATTTATTTATCCACCTTCAACCATTTTTGCATGACCAATTGACCCGGGCAGTTGGAAGAATAGGAAAAAGGCTAATTTTAGCCTTTTTGCCATTATTCTAGCTACCGATGTTGGTTACCTGTCAGCCGACACTATTGGGATCACCAACGTCGGTTGCTTAAGACTAGCCCAAAGGTGATTTATAGTCTCTCTCTCTATCTGGTTTTCCAATCTTTGCATCTGCTCAATCATCCACCTTTTGACCTTCAACAATCAGCCAATCTTCTAGTCTTCAATCCACCAAACCTCTCACTCTCTCTCTCATAGGGCTTCTGCACTAGCTACAACAACATTAGGGACTTTGCATCAATCTTCTACATCAACAATAGGTACAAGCATCAGTAGCACTCCTACAAGTCACAGGTAAGTATTTTATCTGTGTTTTCATTATGTTTTTAGTTATTGCTTCTAAGTAATATCACCCCCCAGACCAGACTATCAGCTAGACTAGACTTGACTCCCTCCCAGAAAAGCTGAGAGGCTTTCCCATATCCTTACCACATCTATCCCCCTTTTCAGAACATACACTCTATCCATTGTCCCTGCAACTCTACCTAGACCCTTGCACAGACCATTAACAAGGCCCAAACTCCTTCTCAGACCCATCTATAGCCCTGAAACCTATCCGACCTGACCAGACCTCATCCAAAGACTACTACCCCAATCAACACTGGCCACATAGACCACTACCTTCACTGACGTCGGTAGACTAACTAATGTCGGTAGACTTGACCAATCGACGTCGGCAGACTAACCGACATCGGCGACTATGACCAGGTTGATAGCAACATTCAAGTAAGCATTTGCTTCTATTCTTGTTTTAGTTTTCAATCATTTTAGTCTTTTTATCATTCTACCTTTTATCAGACATTATTTTTATCAATCAGTGGGTTGACTTCCCTCAAAGAAGTCTTTGTACTTCTGGGATCAAACTTTTGCTTGGCAGCCCACCATCTCCTCATCTAACGCCTTCTTTGTTTTAGTCTCTTTCTTCTGCAGGTGTCATCCTCCACAACCAAAGAGGAGTTCTCATAAGGTCTGGATAATGGTGTGCACGACTTCATCCAGGTACATACAAGCCTTAGACCATTTCTCTTAGTTTCTTATTTTCTCTTTGAATGTGAAAGCAAAAATTGTATAGAAACATTTTGGCACGCCCGGTGGGACCCTAGGGTCTTCCTTGGGTTCTTTTATTTCTTTTTATATAAGGGGCATTAGGTTTCTCCTTTTCATCTCTTTTTCCTCTCTTCCAAAAGACATCATAAGCAGGATTAAAAAGGACTCTTCTTTCTTTTCTTGCATATTAGACTAGTCAAAAGTCATACTCTTCAACCCTTTCTCAACTTGTTTTCATCCGAACTCATATTTCGTTTTGGGCTTAAAACACATTGCATTTCATTTATTCTTGACTGCATACTTAGTCCACATCTAGTAATTAACAACCACATCATGAATTAATCATAGATCACTTTATGTTACAAAACCAAATCACTTGCACAAATCAAACATCAAACTTACCTGAGACAAGGCCTGACTGGGATTTCATCACCCAGCAGATACCTTACCCGTCTTGGCAATCCCACTTGGATTTCACCACCAAGGGAAAAGCCCACTCTGTTCTCTGGTAGAGGATAATCTCTAGGGAAAGTATATTTTGGCTAAGCGAGACTAGCTTATCACTGGCCTCATGAAGTGAGGGGAGCTTGCTCCTTAGCACCAGGCCATGTACAGAACCTAACACAGACTCTTGAGTGCCTAAACAAACCTGAAACCATCCATAGGACCCATCTCAGAAGCCAACCTCCCAAACATCATTCTAAGGCATAAGCCAACAAGATTCTAAAAGTTGATTCTTAGGATTTAACGCTTAGGGTCTGCCTGTCTCCATCTGTTTTTCTATTCCTATCTGGTTGTTTGAGCTAGTGAGGATGTTTTTCTTCTTTTTTTTCCAAAAACTTTCAAGTCTTTGAGTTTTTGGAAAACACAGTCACTAACATCAGCTTTACCATAGATGTCAGCAACCTTCCCTCACTAGTATTGGTTATCTGACTGACGTCGGCCATCTTTTATCACCGACATCGGTTTTTCAATCGACGTCGGTCACTGTCACAGTCCTTTTTTTTCAAAACAACAGCCTAAAACCTGACCCTTTTTCTACCAAAAACCACATTCTAAGTTTCTAAAACTAAAAAAAAACATAGTTTTTGAAACCTAACCCTTCTTGCCTTGAATGGTTTTGACATATAGCCAAACCAAGGCTTTTCTTGACCACGCGAGACATCAACTGCTTCTGCCTTCCCCGTCCATAACTAGTCTTATAATGGAGTTCCACTCAGAGACTAAAAGAACTCCTACTCGACCAAGATTTTTAAATATTCCCCATTGTCCCTCAATGTCAAAGCCCTCCAAAACTATCTCACAAGAAACCAAACGTGAGACCTTTCAGGTGAAGCGGTGATGACATCAACACCATCTGCTACCTAGCCTTTTGTCTCAACCATTAACCTGACCTTGGCCAATACACAAAGTTTAGCCTCCCCATCTATTTTTAGACTAACCTCCATTGGGGTTTCATTACCCCCTCAACCACACGCAATTCAACCAAGTTCTACATCATACCAAAACTTGATTGTCTTGACTCCACACACTCTTGCACCCATAAATGCAAGAGTGTCTACCTCCCCTTTTGCCAATGCCACCATACAACCACCTTTGGCGGTATCTAGTCAACTTATGCCTTTTACTTTCATAATGCAACCACCCTTGGCATCCACTTCTGTCCCAATGACTAGTTATTATTATGTTGCGCCCCTACAAGCACAACCAACTAAGTCATATGCCCCTTCTAGCACCTTTCAAGCACCCTACAACCTAGGGGGCACTCCACCCACCAATCTGTTAGCTGACATAATCAAAATGCTGATGGACAAAATGTCTAGTCTTGAATCTTCTATTTTTGGTTCAAGCAATGTCCTTTCCTATGACCAAATTTGCAACAAACCCATTCATCCCTCCATCCCAATTAGGCTGTATCCTAGTCAGTGGGAGCTTCCTAGATTTACTCGCTTCCAGAGTAAGGAAGACCCACAATAACACCTACGAGCATTCAGACATGCTTGTTATCTCATAGCGCATGACGATGCATTATTGTTATGCACCTTCCCCATGTCACTTTCTGGCCCCACCCTTGACTGGTATAGCTCTCTTACCAGACATTCTATCTTTTAATTCACTCAACTCACCCAATTATTTCTCGACCATTTTTCTATCAATATCACTAAACAAGTCTCAATCACCGACCTCTACTCCATTAGGCAATTTGATGATCAATCAATAGTCAATTTTGTCACCCGTTGGAGAGGCTTGATTAACTAGCTCTCCTTCTCCTTGCCTCAACCTGAGCTCATCGATCTCTTTTCTTGAGCATGTGCCAGGCACATCTCTTCTACCTTGTAGATTCAAACATTCCACACTTTTGACGAAGCTTTCACCATGGCCTAAAAGCTTGAACTCTGTGCCATTGAAGAAGATAAGGTCAAATTGCGTAATACCAATGCAAGAACCAATGACCCTTCTTCTTCCAGACCTTCTTCTTCTTCCCACTCCAAACCCAAAGGAGTGGCCAACACTGTGGTCATTAGATCACCATCTTTGACAACAACTGACCAACCTCAACCTTCAACATCTCAAAGCATCACCAAATACTTCCAATAACGGTACATCCAGTGTTCATACACTCCACTTAGAGAATCATATGCTTCCATTTTGGAAAAACTCATCAAGTAGGGATTCCTCAATCTCCCTCTAATCTGACCACCTCAATTCAACCCTTCAAAAGCTATCCCTACCTAGTATAGGGAGGTTGACTTCTGTCACTTTCATCGTGTCCAAGGCCATGACATCGATAATTGCCAAACCTTCAAAAACAACATCCAAGACATGATAGATAGGGGTGATCTCATCTTGGACAACCTGAATGCCCCACCCAACCAACACATCAACATCTTCAAATAACCCTTTCTTAATCACCTGCTTACTCAAAACAATGTCTAGACCATGGCCGATAGCTCCCACGAGCATGACATACACACGGTCAACATGGTCTCGCCTCTTGTCCCTGACCAACCTCCTTCACAGGTGGAAGACCCTTATTCCCCTATTCCTCTTCCAAAGGTAGAATAATCCTCTTCTCTTGTTAGTCCTCCATCGACCTCTCTCATATTGGAGGACACCTTGACCATACCAATGCCATTAAGCCCACATTCATCCTTCCTCCCACCAATGGAGGACCCTATCCTTCCTACTCCTCAATCACTAGTAGAGGGCACGATCATCCCTGCCCTCTGCCCTCTTGAGGAGCTGCACTCTCCTATTTCTTCTCCACCAAGGAAATAACCAGTCCCTTCATCCATTTCAACCGAGGAAGTCCCATCATAGTTTCCTCTTGCCTTTTGCCTGAGATTGCTACATCTTGCTTACCTCCATCCACATCTAAACCCAAACCCATATCTAACCTCACCTCACACAATGGTGGCCCTCAACCCAAACCAAAGAAGGCCACTAAACCACACTAGAGGATTCCTCCCCCACCTTCATCATTACCTTCAATTTTGGGCCCGCATCTATCCACTTTAATAGGAGTGTTTCCCACTCCCATACTTCATAGAGGCAAGTCACCTCCATTACTCTCTCAACCCATCAGACATATATTTCCTCCCAAACATCCAACACCTATCACCACCAAAGTGCCATCTACACATGTGGCTACACCACCCACAAAAATGATGGTACGACCAATGCCTCTTACACCTCTCAAATCAAAGTCATCAACCCCTCCTGCAACAAAACACACAGACCCATTAACAGGTTCTTATACCTTGTTATTATCACAACTTTTGCAGTCTTCTCACATCAATCTCCCACCTCTTAAACCATATCAATCTCTCAGACCAAAACTACCCTAGTTTGACGACACTCAGATTTGTGCATATCATCACACGCCTGGGCATGACACTGAGCATTGTTGTGCCCTTAAGGTTGTCATTCACCAATGTTTGGAGAAAGACACCCTTCTTCTTGATCACATTGTCAACAAACCTTCGACACCACCCCACTCATCAACTCTCAGATCAAGACCATCTTGGTTTGACAACTCTAAATTTTGCCACTATCACCACACTCCAAGACATAACACTGAGCATTGTTGTGCTCTTAAATCTATCATTAATCAACATCAGAAAAGGGATTCCCTTCTCATCAAGGATCCTCTTGACCACCCCTTTGACAAATCATCAACCCCAACCCATGCTTCTAAAACCTCTTCACCTAAATCAGGATCTTTGTGCCAGACTATGGTCCCTTTACCACCTTTAACCCCCTTATTCGACATCAACACAGTCAATCTGACTACCAAACCTCAACCAACCTTGACCAATCTATCAAACATTCTCCTTAGCCACTGGGGGAATTCAACATTCATCCAAACCTCAACCAACCTTTTAACCCAGTCTCGACCAAATATCAATCACTCTTTTAATCTTAAACCTTGACTAGGCCTCAACGAAGCCTCAACCATGCCTTGACCAAACAAGCATCAACTGACCTCGACCAAACATTTAACCTATATTCAACTGAACATTCAACATGACCTCAACCAAATATCCATCAACTAGACCTTGACCCAGCATTGACCAAAAATATTTTTTAATCATGACCATCGACCAGACATTGACCAAACCTTGACCAATCATTGACCAAATATCAAACAACCAAACCTCGACCGACCATCGACCAAACATCATCTTCACATCTAGCATTAGCCATCAACATGTGACCAATCAAAAAAGAGGCAAATGGGGCAAATTTGCTCTTAATTGACTTAGACCTTATCGTAATGCACAAGCATGGACCAGAGACTTATTAGGACCTGAGCCCTTTAATGCCTTGCCTCTGTGACCATTCTACTGTTAGTTGAGTACTCACTCACTTGACATTTAACTTGAGCTTGTCCCTTGAGCAATCCCCATCCTCTTAATCCTCATTCATTTTAACCCTATTCCCCTTAATAAATCCTAGATAACCCTTTCATAACGTATGGATGCTTTGTCCTAATAAAAGGGAGCCCTTAAACTTCTATAGTCTTGTACATGACTCAAATTTCTATCAAAATAAATAAATCGAGATGTCAAAACATATCCAAGGTCACAAAATCAAAAAGCAGACTGCTCCCTCGAAGGACAGCTGTACTATCATTGATGTAGCTAATAGACTGCTCCCTCGAAAGACAACTATTCAAAATCCCTTATATATATAAAGCAAAAATATAGACCACTCCCTCGAAGGATGGCTATGACTAAATCTTGCTATAAACAACACTTTCTTAGAAGCTTCCCACATCGATCAGCTTCACAAATGACCACAAAGCAAAATGACATCTGTATGTAGACTTCCCACATCGATAAGTCTGCTCAAAAAAAAAATGGGTCATGGACTTGGCTTATACTTGTCTTAGGGTCTCCTATTAAAAGGGGCAAAGTTATCTCTACTCTAAAACAGGTTACCCTATCCTCACCTATCACATCACCTACTCAAGGGACTTCGAGCTCACTTAAATGTCAAAGTGATTTGATTACTTCTCTAACACAACCTATGGTCAACGACGTAATGCATGAATGGGGCTCTTGGTTCTAAAAATCCTTATCTATGCTATCATTCTGGTCCATGTCAATGAAAGAGCAATATGGCTTTCACTTCCTCTACATTTTGGTTACATTCAACCACATCATTTGCCAACCAAACCAACCAGAACATTTTCAGACCAATAACATGACATCATGACATCATACATCATCCTTGTCCATTTCACATAGTTTCTATGGACACCAATACACATGGAAACTATCGACCAGACACAATTTATGTTAAGCATAAACCAATACTTGCTAAAGCATAAATAGACTCAATTCATTTTTAGCCTACATCCATCACGAATATGGAAAATTGCTAGGGATGAAAGACCCCAACCAATGTTACAAAATACACCATTTGGAAAAGGCTGTGACATCATTTTATCCTCATCATTTCGACACATGACCAAACCAATCTATTGACCTCTTTGACTCCTAGTCTAAACTACATTGCTCTGAGGCCCTAAGACCGGGGTTATGTAGGCAGCACTCAAATGACACGACTGTCTCCTGGGGTTAGCTCAACCACCCTCATTTGTTCATCTACCTGATGGACAAACCATTCTCCTTTTGACCATGACTTAACCTCGACCAAGACCATTGACCACTTTGACCCTTCCTCCCTTTGAGGGAGAACTACATTGGCCTGAGGCCCTAACCACAAGGGTTATGTAGGCAACACTCAGTTGACATGGGGTCTTTTGAGGTTAGCTCAGCCATTCCTTCATCCATCCCTCCACCTCAACCAATGACCATGGAGATCATGACTATCTCCTTCGACTACAACCACTTCCAAGACAATGTTGCCTTGGTTGTTTTTGCATGTATGCTACCTCACGAATGGTTAGCAAAATTGTCCACAGACCACATTTTGACCTTCACAAGTATAGGATCGCAAGCCAGTTGATCCCCACTACTTGTGACATTTTTGTGTTTCCAAGAGCACTTCTTGAGCCTGAGATACCTGGAACACGATGACCATTGGAGCTTTAGCTTAGATTGAATAACCCAATCATCTATGACCAAATGTTGGGACCTAGTTATTTCAATTTTGGCACTCATCAACCCTTGACCTGTGATAATTTGACCTGACCATCCCATGAAGTGGTATACATGCAATCACAACTATTGTAGCATTCTCACCCCAAATTCACCATTGTCATCCATCTCTCTATCAAATTAGCACCTGATTTCAGGTTCCCTTCCCTCAACTCCTACTTTGAGGGGGAATACCTGGTCCCACATCGAGTGTAATCACCCTTCTATTTTTGTCTTGCAGTTCACTTGAACAACCAGCAAGATGAAATTAGCTTTATCCCACACTTGAGGTAATCAACTCCTGTTTTTGTCTTGCAGTTTGTCAAGAACAACCAACAAGACAAAAAGGGGCAAATGTAGACACCAAAATTATGTCTACTCCCTTGGTCATCCTCCTCATCCCCTCCCCCCTTAGTCCCCTTCATCCCAATTCACTTAAACACTTCTAACCCCTACACACTTATTAATTTAAAATAATTAGCTATTTTAAATTAATAAAATCCTTTTTCTCACCCCTTTTGCCACCTCTCCTCTCCTTGGATTCCTTTCCCTTAGATACCCTCATTTATCACCCTATGACCTATTCCAACTTCCCCTCCACTAATCCTCACATTTATTTATCCACCTTCGACCATTTTCACATGACCAATTGACCTAGGTAGTTGGAAGAATGGGTGAAAGGCTAATTTTAGCCTTTTTTCTATTATTCTAGCTACCGACATTGGTTACATGTCAGCTGATGCCAACGGGATCACCGACGTCAATTGCTTAAGACTAGCCCAAAGGTGATTTCTAGTCTCTCTCTCGATCTGGTTTTCCAATCTTTGCATCCACTCAATCATTCGCCTTTTAACCTTCAACAATCAGCCAATCTTCCAGTCTTCAATCCACCAGACCTCTCACTCTCTCTCTCATAGGGCTTTTGCACTAGCTACAGCAATAACAGGGACTCTGTATCAATCTTTTACATCAACAATAGGTATAAGCATTATCAACACTCCTTCTATAAGCCACAAGTAAGTATTTTGTCTATGTTTTCATTATGTTTTTAGTTATTGCTTCCAAGTAATATCACCCCCTAGACCAGACTATCAGTTAGACCAGACTTGACTCCTTCCTAGAAAAGCTGAGAGGCCTTCCCATATCCTTACCACCTCTATCCCCCTTTTTAGAACATACACTCTGTCCATTGTCCCTGCAACTCTACCCAGACCCTTGCACAGACCATTAACAAGGCCCAAACTCCTTCTCAAACCCGTTTATAGCCTTGAAACCCATCCAAATCTGACCAGAACTTATCCAAAGACTACTGCCCCAACCGACACTAGCCACATAGACCACTGCCTTCACCGAGGTCGACAGACTAACCGACGTCGGCAGACTTGACCAACCAACGTCGGTGACTATGACCACACCGACAGCAACATTCAGGTAAGCATTTACTTCTATTCTTGTTTTAGTTTTCAATCATTTCAGTCTTTTTATCATTCTACCTTTTATCAGACATTATTTTTATCAATCAGTGGATTGACTTCCCTCAAGGAAGTCTTTGTACTTCTGGGATCAAGCTTTTGCTTGACAGCCCACCATCTCCTCATCTAGCGCCTTCTTTGTTTTAGTCTCTTTCTTCTGCAGGTGTCATCCTCCACAACCAAAGAGGAGTTCTCACAACATCTGGATAATGGTGCGCATGACTTCATCCAGGTACATACAAGCCTTAGACCATTTCTCTTAGTTTCTTATTCTCTCTTTGAATGTGAGAGCAAAAATCGTATAGAAACAATCATATTAATAGTTATAATACAAGCTCATAGATAGTGCATGACATAGATCATGGCACTCATCAAACTTACAAAGATAAACAAGAACACAAATAAAAAATGATAATGTCATATAATAAGTCTAAGGGATACATACAAAGAACATATTAAAATCTCATATAAGTAAATATTGCACACACAAGTCCAAGGGCCACACACAAAGGACATTAATAATGTTTCAAATATGGGACATGTTCAAATTTTACACATAATATAGGTCTAAGGGCCACAATCAATGGACATGTTTAAATGTTTCATGTACTATAAATGATCTCATATATATGTTTATGTAATTATCAAGGCTAGAGGGTACAAGTAAGTCCAACATCTTACTCCATGTAAAATTGTATGTCCCACATAACACTCATAAATACTAATAAAATACATGCATGATTAAAAAGTATTAAGATATCTTCCAATCATGAGATATATGAAATATTCCAATGACATAAAATAGATGTTTAATCATGCTTGGCTCTTAATTTCAAGAATGTTTTTTTGCATTTTGTAAAATATTTGAATTTTTATATACTTGTTTTAGTTTTCTAAATTTGAAAAAAAAAATAGTAATTAGTCATGGGGTTAAAATTATAATAAAGGGAAGAGATATGAACAATATACCATGTTTCAATGTGAATTATACATTTGATATGATTACATGTTGATGTATGAGTAAGATGTAACCACTGTGTATGTGAATGTAAATTAAAACCATGTAGGAAATATAATATATATGTAGAGGAATGATTGATTATCCTCATCTTATTGAATTTATTCTTTTAAAAGTATGTTTTGTGTAATTAGGATAAATATAACACAATAAATATTTTACATGAATAAGTATTGTTGTGTATACTAGAACTAAGTGTAATATCAAAAACAAAATTATAAGGCTTTGTATACTCAATTTTTGAATTGACTATGTCCAAATGTTATAGGAAAATATATTATATCATAAGATAGTAATATTAGTTTGTGTTAACTATTTCTAATCAATATTTTATATTATATAAAAATATAGTTTACTCTATTTAAAATGTGAACAAAAACATATTAAATGCAAAATTTTGGTAGTATATGGCACTATTTTGGAATTTTAATATATAAGAATTAAAAAGGAATATCCAATAGGAAATAAATACACAAATAGATAAGGGATATACTATTAATCAAATAAATCACGTGTAATAATTATAATACTAGTATGATGAAGCAATCAAGAAGATATCTACAATCATTTTTTTATTTTTCATTATTTGAATGTTTTTGAAATTTTATAATAGTCTAAATAATAATATGTGTAAGGATCACATTTCATGAATGAATGTATGAATGACCATGAAACATAAAATGCATTAGGTGTTTTAATGAAACTATATATGTCACTAATTTTATAATCACATGTAAGAGGAGTAGCTCTAGGGGATGTAGAATGATTCAAAATCTAAAGAGGAGTAATAGACTATTGTTACAAATGTTGTTCTCTTTACGAAACATGTTGATCTATTTATATCACAAATTTAGGATATATTGCATGTGAGGGTGATTTTATAGAACTTTATGCCTTTTATGATATAGTGTTTCTATTTGCCTTAGTCAATTTTGAGCCCTTTTCATTTTACTATAAGATAATTACATATAAATATTTTGCATAGGTGTAACAATAAATGTAATTTTGTATTAAATAGATGTATCAATTAGCTGGGATGGTAGATGTGGTAGATAAGGTAATATATATTTTAGAGGGAACTCAAACCTAATTCCTAAAACTATGACCACTTAGTATCTTAATCCCTGAGAATCAAGCTAACAAAAACATGACTTTTGTGGTTATGAAGTCAAAGTTCCAACAATAATCTAGTCAACTAGGAACATAGAATAAAGACAACTCATTAATAGATATTAATGAAAGAAATATATTATGAATATTAGTGCATGTATGCACATTCCAATAAATTATTCCAAAATTTAGACCATACTATTAATTTATTTCATTTTTATGACAAGGAAACCATAAGATTGTTTTTAACCCTTTAATAATAATACTAATTAGTTTTAGGTTAGTAGTTAAATTGTGACATTCATTTTTAGATACGTTACTACATCTCTAAACAACAAATTTTAATGTTACTATGCAACCATTATTATCACTTAGTCTCATAAGGTAATGAAGATATGAAACATAATTCTTTAATTGTTCATTTAGAATCATTAATGAAAGGTTACTTATAATTATAATTAATTGAAAGTACTATTTATTTATCAAGAAATATAACACCACATTCTTAAAGGCTAGTTAATATTATGATTATAGATGTTACATTATCATATCATCATGACCAATAAAACATAATTAAGTTTTTAACTCCATGCTAGTGTATTTTGCATGAATGCCAATTATTCTTTTTGAATATCACTAGGTAATTCTATCTTGGGTATTTTATTAGGGTCTAAAACCAAGGTAGTTTCTACCTTGACCTTGTAAACCATCATTATCAATTATTCATGATTATGATAATAATTATAACAAATTGAGAAGAAATAATAACTATTATACATATGTTCTGATGTATCTTTATAAGTTAATCATAATTCTATATGTTCATGGTTATTGTGCCACCCAAAACAAATTAGTTACAACTTAACTAGAGGTGGTGTATTTTTTTAACCATGAATATAATCACATACCCATTTATACATATATATCACAACTGATCAAATCCAATTTTTTATGTATAATAATGAATGAAGGTAAAATCATCACTTTAATGTTTTAAATCTAGCATAACCAAAGATAATATCACTTTGTGACTCTAAATTCATAATACATTGATTTATCAGTAATTATATGAAATTTTAATAGATAACATGTTAAAACCTTATTATTATATCAACATTAGTTTTTAAATGAGTGAACAAAATTAATCAATTTGAATTATATAATACCATGCATCAAACTTAACTTAAACATGAAATTATTGAGAAGGAACAACTTTCATAATTTAAGGATTATGAACCATTTACACTCCTAAAATAAAGGATCCATCATTTATTAATTTGTATATTTAAACATCAATCAATAACTATGCCAAAAAATACAAACTTAATTTAAAAATCCTCAATTACTACTATTGTTAATAAACCACTACAACTAATGATTTCACATAGTAGAAAGGTAATGGATAATATAATGAATATAATTGATGGGGAAACAACCTAAATTTATAAGACTGTTATATATTATCATGAATATACTATATTAAGCAGTAAGACCTACTCAAAAAGAGAAAAAAAAAAAAAAAAAAAAAAAAAACAATTCAAATGAAAGAAATCATAATGCATTCCACATGTTTTCCAATCAACTATACATATTTACTAACCAGAAGTTTTACATTATAACAAAAGTAAGAAAAGAAATCAATTTCAACATTAAAACTATGTGAAGTAATTTAGTTCATAAAAGAAATAATTGCTTTCTAAAATATACATTATACACTACAACTATACTAAATTAACAATTTCCCAAAAAAACTAATTTGATCATATTGAATAAGATGCCACAACCATATTATGAAACTGAATGTCTTAGATAAATGATTCCAACTATATCCATTTTCCCATTTTTTTCAAATATTCCAATATTGAATAATTACAACTACAAAATAATATGATAAGACTTGTTTTACTTAAATTTGAATTATAAAGCTATCAAATGAGCCAAAATAATAATATTTAATATATTATGCTAAATAATAAACATTAATCCATCATATACTACCATATAATAAGTACAAGTTCCAAATAACACAATAATAAAAAAATAAATTAGGAATGCAAATTATTCTACCAAGAGTTTGTTATTGGTAAGTAAAATAAATTTTACATATCAATATCAAACTAAGGCTTAATAATGGGCTAACCATATAGTGAGTCCCTACCCAACCAACCAATAATAAGAGAGTGGAATATATAATTTTACATCAGTCCCATTGTATTTAAATTTATATTTATGATAAACTATGATTGAGATCATAGGTTTAGGATAGGGTTTCACAATAGGAAAAACCAAAAATAAAAATAACTAAAAAATGATAGGCACTAAATGGTGCAAAGCATTCATCAAGGTGGGTCCATTTAAAGAAAACATAAACTCAAAGAGATTAAAATAAATAGTCATTACCTTAGATACAATAATCCAAGTAAATAAACTTCAAAATGACAAAATACACTTGAGAGTCAAAATAAAATAGTATGAGAAAATGCTATACTTTGTCTAGGTTAATTTTGACCAAAAAACCAAATCATTCATCTCATATATATGCTATCTAATGATGATATGGAGAAAGTTTTGCCTCACCCAATAGAGGGTTTACTTGGACACTAATTTTCCATAAAATTAGTTTAATAAACTAAAGTTGAATTAAATATTCTAAGAAGCCATAAAAATGCATTTCCTTGATAATAAAATTTGCACATTTTCACTATACATGAAGAGAAAAACATAACTTACTTTTTATCAATAATGGCTGACTATCTAACATTACTTTATTCCTCCTCTTTTCTCCTTTATTCTTCTCCATTTAAAAAATACACACCACACACAAATTTACATTCACCAGAACTCCATTTTGACTACATGAGATGGGTTTTTAATTGAAATAACATTTCAATTATTCTCCCTTAAAACTGAAGTTGTGTCTTCCTCAAGAGAGTGTGCCACCATAAAAAAAATAGTGTATGTATGCCAATTAAGATCAAAACCTCACCATTAAACAACTCCCAACCTATTCAAATGATAAAACACATGCATAAAATGAGCCTTAAACCATATATAACATCCTAATAATTGATTAGCTATGAAATTCAACAAATCAAATAGTGTTTTAATGATTTCCCAACCAAAGTCCAAAGTGACTTTGATTACCATGATCATGACCTATGTCCAAAGTGAATTAGTATATTATGGCATGGTCAAGTCCCAATAAATTTCACTTAAAAAACCATGACCCCATTCTAATTTAATCCATAATGAAATAATAGTCTAAACCCTTAAATCTAGTATGAACTAGTTATAATAATCTCATAAAATAGTTTACTAGTCAAAATGGTCTTCAACATCCATTTTATGCAAGCATTCTAAGCTATATACTGGTTGGTCATGATTTAGGTTTAGATTGAATCAAAATTTCAAATGTTACACTCTTTGACCAATGCTTTTTTCATTCATCACAAATAAAATAGAATAGACATACAAAACTAAAGTAGATGAAAAATAAACTATAAATAATAATCGATTACTCAAGCAATAAGCTGAATGTATAAACCAAAGAAAACACTATAAGATGGGTCTAAACACAAGAGACATGCAAACATGAAATAGGTTACAAGATATGTATATAATTCATATTTTTTCATTTTCATATACCTATATACATTATGCTTAAAGATGAACAACATATTTCACATTCTAACCTAGATCATTTTGATGCAATAATTGTAGTCATGAAAAATGACATCATTAGTATATTTATAGTATAAGTAATAATAAACCCAATATATTAACTTAATAAAATATAATAACATGTATAAAACAATTTTAATGTAAATGGAAATTGATGCAATTTTCTTAGAGTTATGAGTATCTTGGAATAATGCTCAAATAATAATAATAATAATAATAATAATAATAATAATAATAATAATAATAATAATAATAATAATAATAATAATAATAATAATAATAAAAGTATCAAGAATGAGTGGTCAATAATGATCAAATAATGATAATGACATGATTTAATATAAATATTTTACATAGGTGAAACAATTTTAAGTGTAATTTTTATTGAACATATGTATAAATTAACTATGATGGTGGATGGGATAGAGGAAGTACTATAGATTGCAGAAGGTACTCACACGTAATTCCTAAAACTATGACCACTTAGTTGTAATTAATGTACACTAGGAATCTATGTACCAGATAAGGGAAAAAATTAATCTTATATAGATAAGGACATCATAATATCATGTCAAATACCCCATTCTATGGTAAAATTATAAATGGAGTGGAAGATATAACATGACCCACCTTAAGAGGTAACACAACATGTCTCAAATTAGTTTATTGTTTCCCATTGAATGTTTTGACACTTTTATAAGTTGCATGTATATTCATTCTCACTCAATAAATTATAAACTAGTACACTGTGAATAGGTTTTTTATCAATATATTCTCATATACATAAATCATGAAAATTAGAGTCATCATTCACTACCTCACTATCATCAAAGGTGATCGTAAGACATCATTAATATTTTTTTATAATTTTATTAATAATTTCATCTAATAAATGATCATATGGATTAGAAGGTGTTTATGCATTATATTTATGATGTAATATTAAATTATCCTTTGTTATCTCATTATTTGGAAATGGCTCATTAAAAATCATGAACTTAACAATTTCATTTTTTTAGGCATAATTTCTTCTATAGGAGTATTGAGATCGATGAAATTGTAATCTATATGATATTGAATAATTTTTTTGATCTTGCAAATCTATTATTAGAGTGGGCATTACATTTATGTTAATCACAATATGTATTTTTATCAAATTATTTAATTTTAGGTCTACTAATATCAACTTTTAATGGTGGAGGCAAACTCATAAGATTTCACACAAGTGACTTTTGTAGCAATTTTTGAGGTGGTTTTTGTCATATAAATAATTGTACTAATGGTTTCTATAACAAAACTATCTTGTTATAAGGTTGATATATAACATTAAAAATGGTTTTTATATCAATTTCAGCATCTATTGGATTAGCTGTATAATATGGATTGATTGAAACTTCGTTATGAAAGTTGAGGTAGATGTAAGTGAATCTTTGATCTTTCTCAAGGAAATAAGTTTAAATTATTTTTATCTTATTGTATTATAATTTTCCTCAAATGATATTAAATTCTTGAAAATGATTAACTAATGTAAAGGTGTAAGTAAGCATTTTTTGAAAATAACTTGTAATTCATTATATGCCAAGGTGTTAGTCAGTTTTACAAGCATGGTCTTGTAAATAAGTACATAATCATAATAGATTCATTATTTCATTTCTTAATTTTATAAATTTGAGTGTAATAAATATTTTCATCAATGTTAATATCAAAATTATTAACAAATAGATTTGCTAGTCGATTGACAACTTTTAATAATTAAATAAGTAGATCATAAAACCAACACAAGGCATAATATTTTAAGATTATTAGAAATAACTTGGTTATAAAAATTTTATTAAAATCATAATAAAAAATTTATGCATTACAATATCAATGATGTTGTTATAGATCTCCTTTAGCTTCAGATAGTGAAATTTTATGAGCTATAAATCCTTTAGTTTAAGTACATGATGCAATATTAGATGCTAACAAATTATAAATCAAGGCATTAGAATATATAGATTGGATATATTTTGGTATATATTTATCTAAATAAAACACCTTACAAATCAAAATTGAGATAGGTTTCCCAAGTTATTTTATATTAGGTAATATAGGTGATAGAGTATCTATATTTATCAAAGGTCATGTATGAGTCATTTGCTTAGGCATGTGCATAGATATGTTTTTTTAAGAATTGTGTTGATATGAAACCAAAAGGTATATATGTAATAAAAATATCAATAATGGAGATATCAATACTTATGGTAAGGTTTATAATGTGAAAGAGTGGTTATGTTGTGCATTAACATTTTAAAATATCTCCTTTTATGTACTTTTTAAAGCTAAAAGGACTTAAACTAATTTGGGTATATCTTTACAGGGTCCTTATCATAATTTTGACACATGGTGGACTTGAACATGATCTAATCCATTAAGTTCACTAGGATGTATCTATATTGTATATTATCTTATATATGATGATCATCTTGATTAGCTTCTTCATTGTGCTTATCTTCTTTAAAATATGCATGGGCATTTTATTTATCAAAAAGAGGGGACCATTGTTTACATTAGAAGAGTTAATTTTAAAAGTGATCAAAGTTATTTGAGTATGCTCAATGTGAACCCCACTTAATATAACATTATACATTAGAAGAATAAGGGTGTTAGGTTATTAAAATGGAATAGAAGAATAACATGAAAAATATATTGTAAATAGTAAATGAAAAATGAATGAAAAAACAAGGAAATAGTTTATGTATGGATATTAGTAAATTCATTTTAAATCCATGGCTAAAATAAAGTGCTTTCAATATTAGATAATATATTTTAGGTCAAAATAAAGTGATTTCAATACCAACTATTAAATATGAGGTTGAAAGAAAAAAATTTAGTGTTAGATATTATATCCAAGGTTGAAATAAAGTTATTTTAGTGTTATATTCTCAATAATTCATCTAAATCTAAGATAGTTTTTTAAATCAAATCTCAAAATGTAGTTTCAACAATATGTTTAATTATAAGTTGGAATTAAATTTCTAAAAAGGATGAAACATAAATGACTAGAAGAAAATAATTATGAAAATAAGAATAAAGTCTTAGTTATTTTATGCCTATAGGTTGATTATATCTGATTGAGACATTGATGAAAGATAAGATCATACTAAATTATGTGGGAGCAACAAAAATGTGACTATAACTACTCAAGGGTAAAACTTAATAGAATGGGACACAATTAACTGTGACTATTATCTTCTTGTGTTGATTTTGTGTTTTTTATGAAACTAAAAAAATTAAGGTGCATTCATCTACATCTAATTGAAACACATTACTGTGCATAAATTTGGCCTTCAAATGCATGTGGGTGACTTGTAAATGAATTTCTCAAATTTGAAACCCTAAAATGGATTACAGTAACTAATAACTTGTAAATAAATATGAGGGAGTGTAATGATATTATTTAAGTGATCACTCCTTATGCATCTAATATTATAAAGAGGGAAATCAATCCCACTATTTCTTTGACCTAGAGTGTTTTGTGTGATTGTGCTCCTTTTTTTACATGTATGTATTTGGATATGGCATGAATTCTTTGTTAGGAATATATTAGAGTAATATTAAAAAAATAAATATGGAAATAAATTTTAGAAAACATAATACAAGAGAGACATATTTAATGTGATTCACCCAATATGGGCTACATCCACATAGACATACCCAGTTCTTCTCTTATTCACTCTAACAAATGAAGAGATAAACCTGAAATACATCCACTTAAATCTCCTCTTCACTCACACAAAGTGTTCTTTCATTATTAAAATTCCATCATATTAAATTAGGGTTACATATTAATGTAAAAATGTACCAACATAATTTCTACCATTAGATTTGTGACCTAATAGAAAATGACCTAGATTTAATACAAAATTACAATATTTTATAATGCATTTTTCAAAAAAAAATTCTTCAAGGGAGGCTCCAAGTATGTTTTATTCCCCCTAGGCCTCCATGGATACCATAGTGGTGGGGCGTTTCCCCCTCATACCCTATCAAAAATTGGGCATTCTAATAAGATCAAGCTCCACCATCCAACATTTTTTATAATTATTTTCTTTACTTTGGATAAAATAGGATCTTAAATTGGATAAAAGTTTTTTTTAAATGAATATAAATAGATTTTGGAAGATTAGGGAAGATTTTTTCAATATTCAATAAAGTATGCCTCAATATTTAAACATCTAAGTAATAGTATAGGTGAATTAAATGTGAATTTATAGTAATCCAAAAGGGGGAAACCTAATGATAAATATACTAAAATTTTTAACCAACCTATAAGGGAGGGTCTAAATTTTAAAATTAATAATTATTAAGTCAAGGACAAGATCAACCCATAGGGATTAAGGAAACTACCACTATTAGCCCATACAGGTTGATTTTGTTCATAAGGGTAACATTTGAAATTAAATATATGCGATGTCCATACTATTATTTTTAGATGTTTTTAATGAATAAGGATATTTATGTATGCATGAAATAATAATTTATAAATATATAGGCTCATAAAAGTACTTAGGGTATGTGAGGTGGAGAAATAGGTGTGGATTAAGTGCCCAAGTGAATTAAAGTAAAAGTGGGAAAAAACTATTAGTATCAAGTCCTCATGACCAAATTCAAGTGACTAGACTCAATAAACTATAAATAACACATCAAACTATTTATTATAATCTTCACTTAATTACATTTACATATGTTTAATAGTTTTTTTTGCATACATGTAGTAAAAGAAGAACTAGTGAAAGAACATATATAATTGATTATTTTTTTCATCATATCAAAGGGATATAGGTTGAAATATGCATACACACTAGATTTATTGCTAACTTTCATGAATAATAATTCCAAACTTGTAGTCGAAGTATATTATAACTAAGGTATGTCCCTCATAACAACCCTAATTTATCATAACAAACCCAATTTTTATGCTCTTGCAATCTCTCTTTGAGTGGATTATGTCTTGACTAAATAATAAAGATTTGTGGAAGTTTTGGACATTAATTTTCTAGTATATGAGAGGTTTATATCACATAGTAGTTGACAAATGTATTTTCAAAGTATTTGATCAACATGACTTAAACTTCCATTATAAAAAATGAACTATAACTATGTTGGTAGAATTTGATGCCATTGTGATTCTTCAAACCTATACTTTGACTTTGTCAATGGACAATAGCATAATACAAAAACATTATATAAATAAACATGGGATAGTTGATTTTACTGTGTTTGAGATGGGAATTACCTAATTTAATATGTATTTTTAATGTTTTTGAGTATTTTAATAGTAATGTATTTAAAAAATAATAAAATAAAAGAAAATATAACATTTCAAAGAAATTTGGAACATACTAAATCCATATGACTACCTAGATTAATAAAATGGAACATAAATGAATGGTAAATCTTTCCTCTGATTTAAAAATAATAATATGGGTATAAGATGAAAAAATAATAGGAATTTAATATGAGCCAATAAGTCTCATCTTAAATTTGATTATGTATATGTGATATAATGTTCACCCACAATGATTTTCAACATAAATTTTGTAATTTCTGTTAATTTATACATAGTCAGTAAAAGGCAATAATATGATGAATTATACATCTATGAACAACAAGGTTAATTTCATAAGCCAATAGTAGCAAACACCTACAAGGAAACATATTAATTTTGAAACATTTCTCACATTCCATTAACAACCTCTTAAAAATAATATACAATGCATGAAATCATAGTAAACCCTCCTTTAGGGTTGATAATAAATTGACATGGTCATAATGAAAACCATACATTTTGTACACACTTTCCCTCACAAGGTAGTTAGACAACAAAATTTGACCTAAATCATGACTTCAACATAACTCAACCTATATTTCTTACTTTGTACCTTTTTTTACATATTCAATAATTTTACAAGATGAAATTATTAAATGATAACAATAATGATTTAATTTTATGAATTTGCACATGTAGAGTATTTATTAATTCATAAATGAGTTAATTTATGTATTTATTGTAATTTTACTTGTTGTTGGCTTGAACTTTCATGATGCTATATTCTTGTATGATTTATGATGTACTAAATCATGTTAAATAAAATCATAAAAGTAAATAATTCAATATAATTTACATGGTCACTTTGATATGGATTATAGATCCACGTAAGAATTTACTATTTAATAAACAATGCATTCAAAAACACTTTTAAATATAATACCTTATACAATAACTTCTTATGCGTATATTCATATTATTATTTTTGAAAAATAATAAGAAATCACATGAAGCACCATGACTTTGGGGTAACACATAATATACTGAGTGGATCCACCAAGCCTTGCATATTGGATAAAAGAAGAATAAATTTATCCTTAAAATTTTCTTTTTGTCCTTTGGTTACCCTCGGTATTTGATTCATGAATCATATACAATAAGATTTTTATGGATATAATGATAAAAATATGGTGGACCTATATTGAGAAGAGGTCAAAAAAAATGGGGTTACCTATGTATATTGGTATAATGTACCAAATTTTGAAAACATTTTAACCATATTTGACTTTTAGTTTCTTAGTAAATGTGATTAGAGGTGTTATGCATGAATTTTAAAATTTGGGATAAATATTGGGTTTATTTTATGGTATTGCATTCCTTAACAAAATGTAGGATAATTATATATATTAGCTTCATATAAATATTATTTATCCAACTAAATCCTTGAAAATAATGTTCTTAAGATGATCATATATCATGATATAATCATTGAGAACCTAGATTACTTATCTCAATTGTATATCAGATGAATACACATTGTCAGGATAAATCACACTATTTTAGAAAAAAAATCCTATTTTTTAAGAAATATACATTGAGAAATATCCTATGAAAAATATACTTTAAATGTTTATTAACCACCAAAAATATTTTTCATTTTAAGTACATGATAAAATGGACTCTGCATATGAAAAATATGGGAAATAATGTATAGGTGTTTTAGTAATACATATTAAAATTAGATTTAATATTTTATAAATTTTCAAAATTTTATAAAAATGGAGTTTACATGTAAGTTATAGAGTAAATTTTATTATTTTTCATAAAATATGAGGGTGAGGTTCACCAACATACATACACTTAGTATATGTTGGTGTCAACTAAGGTTATCAATGAAAATGTTGATTCATTATGTTTCTCCCACAAATGATGCTTAACACCCATGAAGAGGCCCATCACAAAAATAAAAAACTTTCCATTGATTTTTTTAGGATCCACTACCATAAAATAATTGCCATGTCACCCTAGAATGTGTGTGTATCCACACTAGGAAGTGGATTATTCTAGTTTTAACATTAAATTAGAAAAACATGTGAATCCCATGTTACCCAAGATGAAACCATTCATATATCCCTTGTTTCATGTAGTTAAACCCTAAAATAAATCATATAAAGTATATGAATGATCTTACTAAAATATTTATAGTAGTAAATTCATCTACATGAGACAAAGGATAGAAATGATATTTGTACAGTTGGAAACACATCCAAAATACATGTAATAGACATTACTCTAATGCTTAAAGATTTTTTTTGTTACTAAAAAAATCTATGATCATCATATTGATAATTTTAACTCATGGTGATACATATTTAAACTTCAATTATAACCATTTTATATGTTTGGGTACCATTTCTTATCTAAATCATTAAATTTGGTGAAGGATGAAAATTTATCTATTTAAATGTGTGCAATCTACCTTAATTAAAAATGATAAGATCATTTCCCTATTCAAACATGGAATTAAAATCCTATTTGGATTATCTTATTATTATGACATAATAATTGGGATATATGTTTACTTTATCATTGAATTCAACAAATAAAATACTAAATCTAGAAGCGTATCTTGCTCTACACTCCCATTTGTACAACAACAACCATGCAAATTTAGTATCCACACCCATCACATCCATCTTACCTAAAAACTCCACAATTATAATTTATATTATTATAATGTAATTATATATCTTGATGCAATATTTCATCCTTAAAATTTTACTTATGTGTGAAATCTACCTACATAATTAGAAAAGATAATCTCATTTCCAAACTCAAACACAAAATTATATATTTGGATTATATTTATATTTTCCTAGTCCAATTATAAACATTATTTTATAGATTATATAACACCTCAATCTTGTACAATTGTAAAACTTAGACCTTGGTTGTTAATCTCAATTTTGGACCTTTCTCACTTTCTAAATTCTTGCATCTATTTTGTCTTATGCCCCTTTGCCTATCTCTTAGTCTGATCAGTCTTATGTTGATGACTCAAACCTTCAATCTTTCCTATAATTCCTAAAACCTTATTATCTTCCACCTATACAATTTTTGAGTCTACCTAATTTTTTGATCTTTAGAAATTAACATCTAGGATAAAAACTTACATCGATTCTCATTTCCTACCCCATGTACAGTTCCCTAAAGTCATCTAATTTAAAAATTAAATGTATCTTAATGATTGGCCTAAGTGATTTAATTCAAGTTAATTCTCCAAAGGGATTTATATAAATACAAGATAAACCCTCATTTATTCCTCACCTAGCATAGACTCAAAAATACCTAAGGCAAATTATCAAAGCATTCAATCAAACACTTAAAAAAATCTTCCATATTTTATCATATTTTTAAATCAGTCATAAAAATAACGCATACATAGTTTTGAAGTACTAAAGGAGTGACCCAAGAGATATATTTTCCAAGATACAAATTTTGTCAATGTTGTACTTACTTTGAACATATTTTATTATACACACATAGTAGAGAACTACATCAGTCTGATCCCCTCTTCAGAGTATTGTGTATATAGGCAACACTCATTGACATAGTGGTGTTTGGGGTTATCTCAATATTGTTTTCCCACTAAACCATTTTACTCCTAGATCACTATGATGATGAAGAAAGAGCAATTTTTATACTCATGAGGATCAATAGTCAATGACCTAGAGCTTTTATTAGTGAATGTGAAGAAAAAACTAGAAGCATCCATGTGGTTTCACCCTTTCAAAATAGGTATTCCATATAAGACACTTATATTAGGTGTAGATAGTAGTGTCGATGCAACCATCCCAAGCTAATGCTAGTGTCTACAAATCTAGAATCAATCAATCTAGAATGTGATGACTATTCTAAAATCCTCTTCTAGTCTAATTTTTATCTAATCTAGATATAGAATTGAATTAGCATAAAAAAATCAAGTACATTAATTATTTGTCATTTATATACTTATCATACCTATACTTAATATTTTTAGCTTATCTCAATTTAATAAATTGTACATATGTTTATATATGCATTTATTACCCAATTAGCTTGTTATAGATTTGATCATCACCCTTGTGTATTTTTATTTATATATTCTTAACAAATCTACCCAATTAAGATTTTTTTATCTCATTTAAGTTTTAACATTTGGTGAACCCAATACTTGAACATCAAAACCTAGGTCAATTAATGTTTTTTATTTTTTTATTGTTGATCCATGATTACTATTATAATACATGAAACATGGATGAATCTATCACCCATTTTGGGTTTCAATATATCATAGTTTCTATATTTTGATACATTAGTTTCCTTGTCAACATTATTAATCAAATTTGTGTTAATAATGAGGGGGTTTTTAAGTAGTAACAACACTTGATATCTCTTCAAATCTTTTTACAATGATCTAGATCTAGTATCTAGATTATAACATGCATAATCTCAACCATTTATTATACCTAAGTCTTATTTAAATGATAAATACCATCACATACCCATTATTCAACCTTAACTTATATTAGATTTCAAATTTCAGATTGTTACTAATTGAAGAGGTAATGTTGCTCAACCCATCCCACCACTTGTTAATATAAAACATGTGCCTCCTAAACCTAATATTTTAATAAAATATAAGGGATGTGAAATTATATAACAATTCAATAATACATACACTAAAATTTCAATCTTTGAGCTATTAAATCAATCTAATGTTTGCAAGGATATCTTATATGAGGCATTGTTTGAGACACAAGTTCCAAGTGATATTGAGCATGTTTATATTGTAGATATCATGAAAGATTTAAATAATAATACCAATATCATTACTGATCCAATATATTTACCATCCAAAGATATTAACAACCAAAATTTTCCTTTATTCATTCAAGTGACCATGCGAAATGAAGGCATCAAAAGGTTGATTATTGATAATGGATTAGGGATAAATATTTGTAGCATAAAATTGATAACCACCATGGGTATTAAAACAAATATTATTCAAAAAATGGTTATGAATATTAAATGGTTTAATAATTAACATATCCCTCTAGTTGGTGAAATTACATTGGATGTGACATTGGGAAAAAAATAGTTTCAATTGATTTTCAGGCAATGTCTCAATCTTTACATTATATTTTACTTATGGGTATACCTTGGATGAATTTACTAAAATATGTCCCATATAAACATCACCAATGTATAAAATTCATACACAATGGTACATTATTATCCATGCATGTTGGTGATGAGCCTATTGAGGGTGGCATACCCCTATTTCTAAAAAATGGAGATCCTTGTGTTAAAATTGTGAGATATTTGCATTTTGAACTTGAAATTCACTTGATAAAATTACCATTAACATGTTTTACACATTATTTTCATTTTAATATCATCTACCCCTTGGTTTGGTTGGTATTATTTGTTCATGGTTCTACTTTAACTTTGCCTAATATTACTAATAGTGGATCTCTATGTTTTAGACCACAAGTTTAAAGGAGCCCTCCTTAATGGGATCATACCCATGTATCATAACTTTAATGATTTTATCTCAAATTTTTATTTTACTAGCCTTTGGTATATTAAAATTCAATTTGAATTCATGTTCAAGCTTACTAAAACCCTCATTAGCATAAAATTCTTTTAGACCAAATTCAAAATCTAGAGGGAACAATTTATGTAGGAACATTTTAAATATGCTATAGACTTAAGCCTAATTTGTATACTAATGCTTAGTCTTGTTTATTAACATGACCAAACCTTATCCTAAAAATTATAATCTTGGTCCACTTTATGTCCTGAGCTCCTTTATACCCTTTTATTTTAACATGGTCCAAAATTAATGTTTACAAGATCCTTTTAAAATTCCTAACATGTTCTAACTTAAATTTTCATGATCCCTTTTGTTGAA
Organism: Torreya grandis; assembly: GCA_037957365.1. Lineage (NCBI taxonomy): Eukaryota > Viridiplantae > Streptophyta > Pinopsida > Cupressales > Taxaceae > Torreya > Torreya grandis. The sequence continues at coordinate 2,481,739 of JARHVA010001524.1, read as the reverse complement.
ATATTAGACTAATGTCTTAATCCTAAGGCCCCATTCATGTTTATTAACATGAATGGGACCTTAGTCTTAAGTCTTTAGCCTAAGTCCCTTCATGTCTATGGGCACTAACTTAAATATCATGCTTCTTTGTAGGATCAACGGTCCACACTTAAGTGGAGATAAAAGATTAAATAGAACAAGATAAGCTTTATATATCCAAGACATTACCCCATGGAATAATCCTACTCAATCACTCAGATCATGATCAATGGCTCACATTTGAGTAGAGGTTGAAAATCAGATGGTGCAAGACCTATATCAAAAACTAAGGGGGTTATTTTTTATTTTTAATGATATCTTGGCCTAACTTTTACCTTAAGGTTTCATTTGTATTTATTAATACAATAAAACCTTAGGTTAAAACAGATGTTAAGATTTTAATTAATCAAAGGGTCCTTTTATCATTTTCTAAGACATAAAACTTATGATATGCTAACTGACTCAATCCATTTGTAATTATAAGAACCAATCATATTCAAGTACCTAGATCATAATTAATGCTTTTCATTCCATTAGATAGGTTAATTGAATGATGTATATCAATTCAAAGATTCCATGGGACCTACTATGTTCAGATCTTAAATTTGACATTCTCACACCTATTATTTGATGTCCACAAGAACATCATTGATGTCTATGAGGTTATCAAATTTAAACCCAAATGATATATTGCTAGAGCTAAATTTTGGCATTTATGTGAATATCATTGACATCCATGAGGCTATCATTGATGTCCATGAGACTATCAAAATTCAAACTCATGAACCAATCCCACTTATATAAATGAACATGTTGTTTGCCTTAGCAGGATCAATGGGGTCTCATTTGGAAAATAATCATTCATTTCAATGTTAAAATCAATATTTAACCTTAGATTGATTAAGGCCATGCTTTGACTTAAGGACCTTTCTAATCAGGGTTAGATTTACATAAGATCAATTATGAATGCCATAGACTTAGCCTAAATTCTTATCATAAGGTTTAGTCATGTTTTTCAATATGACCACACCTTAGCATAATAACCCTGAGATTCAACCCTTTATATCTTAAGAACCCCCTTTTTTGGACTCATTTAATTTATCATGGTCTAAATATTTGAAAATATAGACTTAACCTAAGTCTCTATCTTAATTTTTTGATTGTATTCATTAATATAATAGAACCTTAGGATAAAGACTTATGGTTATATCTTTTATCATTCTATGGGGTCCCTTTTATTTTGATCTAAACTTATCTTAAATACTTTAGCCTCAAGATTATTTCATGCTTGTTAACATGAACTAAAACCTTAGACTAAATGATTTAACCTAAGTTATTTACATGGTCCCATTGTTACTTAAAAATCTTGCACCTTTTTAGGATCAATGGCTCACATCTAATCAGGGTAACATGATCAAATAGAGCAAGATCATTATGGACTATTCAATAGAACCTTTGAGAAAGAATGAAGCCAATATGTGGAAAAAATGCATTCATTATGAGACTAGTAGAGATGTAGAGCTTAGAAGGCCCATGAGATTGCCAAGTGGCATAACCACATGATCCAGTACGAAGGAGAGTTAATGGTGTGCAACTCACAAGATTGAAATCAATGGCTCACATTGATCTGAACATTATTATCTGATAGAGTGAGATCAAAGATAATTTTTAAAAGGCAATGATCAAATTTTAAAGCGTTTATGAGCAAAATGTTGTGAAAAATCTAACTAGATGCCACAAAGCTACCACATTGACACCACCTAAGTAGAAAAGGACAAAACCAAAGATTTTGTGGGCTCAAAAAAAGTAAAGGTATTAAGGAAAAAGTCCAAATAAAATCTAAGGCACAAAATTCACCTAAGTACAAATAGGTATTACCATTAAAGCTTGAAAATACCTACAAAAATCCTTAACATCTATAAAAACCTTAATTTGATCCTAATTTGATCATAATCAAACTAGAGAGAGCGCAATTGTCACCCAAACAAGTAAAAATTAATATTAAAGCAATTTTTATACCACTAGTGAGTAATTTATAAAGACCACAATCATGGAAGCATGAAAACAACAACATAGGGATGACTCAAAGTTGTATTTGACTTCAAACATAAAAGGAAGGGTCTTCAAGGAAACTAAATTTGATGTTGTAGTGTTGAACATTGAGGAAAATAATTGGTTCAAGATTTTTTGGGCCATTAAAGAGTTCCAAACAATCATCAAATAATATGAAAATAATGCTAGTCTAATAGAGATATATGACATAATCTTCATTCAAATAACTAGTCTCCACCATGTGATAGTGAAACCAAAGGTATTACATTTCATCGATGTTATTGCCCCTATTTTTAAATATTGAAAAATTGATCAAGATATGATAGTCCATAAATGTAATTTTTAGAAGAGTTTCTTACATTTCCCCCATAGATTTTCAAAATTAATACAAGCTACCCAAGCCTTAGGTAGATTTACCCATAATTAGAGAATGGTCCATCAAAATTGACATGAAAACCACCCTTACCCTGTGGTTGTATTCAAGAACCCATGTAGTTTATGATCCCACTAAAAATATCCCAATCACCCAATTCAAGATAGGAATTAGAATGATTAAGACTTTACTAAATAAATTTTCTAGGGCCCCTTATACCACCCATATCAACAAAATCTAGGTCCCTTTTATATATTTCATGGTTGAAAAGGGACTTAATCCTCATATAGGAGAAATGATAAATATTTTCTTGAAGCAATAGTTCTCTACCATAGAGAAGAAGACTAGAAATCACTTATTCATGATGTCTTATATTTTTGATTCCCTATTGGCCACTACCAAAATCCCCAACATTAAAAATTGGTCACCTGAGGGAAGGCAAATAGTCTCCCAATATTATTCCAAATTGTATATATTCAAGTATAGGGATCATATAGAATTTATTTGTAACTATGTGTACATAGTTTTAATAAACACTATTATAAGGCTACCTATAATGAGGGTAAGTCCCTCAATCAATAAGTATGTGGAACTTATTGGGGACATTTGGTAATATCCTAATTTCACTATAATTAGGATAGAGGGAACCTTATGTCAACTAATTAAACTTCTAGTCTATATACCCACCAAGCTAGGTAAATAGGAGATAACATACCAATTATTCCATGGTATTGATGGTGTATGCAAGCATAAAAGGAAGGGGATAATCCATCCTTTCCATTTGACTATTAGTATAAAAATATTATAGAATTTGGACAATGTAAACATTATTTCTAGGCATAGGGACTCATTTAATTTATAACTTGATGAATTGAGACAATGGGACCCCAAGGATAATGTTGTGAAAATTTTGAAAGCCAAAAAAATTAACTTGACATGTGAACATCAACTCGGTGTCCATGATTCAATATAATTCTGAGCATCTTCATTTTTGAAAAAGAATTAGCTAGAGTAAAGAATCAAAAAATCAAAATTAAGGCTAGATTGATGAGATATGAGAAGTTAATTGTTGAAATATGGAAGATGGGGCCTTACAGTACCATTTTCTACCAAGGCCATCTTTTAGGCCTCCTTCAGAATATATTGAGGCATAAGTTACATAAGGGTTAGGAAAAGAGAGACTTGAAGAAAGACCTGATAAAGGGGCATACTTTTCTACCCAACCTAAAAGGTCAGAGTCACCTATTGAGTTCATTGACATGATTGAATTAGATCCTAGGGGAACATTAGAAGATGCCTTAGAGGCACTAGTTATTTATTATATATCAAATGAAGAAGAGGTGTAAGAAGAGGATATTAAAACTTAGGATGAATAAATAGAAAAGGAAAAGGGGAGAGGGGTAGCGTAGGACTTAGTCCTAGTGGTTTCCCCATAAAAGAGAAAGGTTGAGCTAGCCTTGGTTCTTGCAAGAACCAAGAGGCCCAAATTAACCCTCACTCACCCTTTGAGTGAGGTTAATTTATTTAGTGATGAGAAAAATATTCATGGAATAACCATTTTAGAGTGGTTCATATATATGTAATTTCAAAAAATCCCAACTCTACACCATCAATGGGTAATTAGAAAGTTTGTTAACATCCATGTTCATGAGGAGCTCAAACCATGGATTATAGAGCTACAAAAAGAAGAGAAGGAAAGACAACTGGTTGCTCTTAGATCTTTAAGTGGATAATAAATTGAGAACCTAGAGCCTCCAAAGACTATAGACTCTTTAATTGGTGTCAAGTTTGACCCAACTGGAGCTAGCTTGTAGAGAGTTTCTGAAAAAAAGAGCCATAATTACAGGGGAGGAATTTACTTTTCAAAAAGATGAACCCTTTATTGGATTGACTCAAGTGGAGGGTTAGAAACTAGGTGAGAACCCTATTTTTGAAGAGTATATACTTTAGTTTGACCAATCTCAAAGTGCATAGCTACAAACTAGCATCAAAGGCATGAAATAATAAATAGAGAACCTATAGTAGCAAAAGGAGAATCTAGAGAAACAAGCTATTGTATTTATTCCTAATGCAATGATTGAAATGTTTGAGGGATCATTTCATGACATGTTTGACTCTCTGAAGTCAATAAGGTAATGACATAGTGAACTAAACCAATAAGATGTAGTATCTAAGGGCTTAATCACCTAATGAAAAAGTTATAAGGACAAGATGAAGGATTTAATCAGCATCTTGATAGGGGATAAAAAAATTTATGTCAATACCATTATAATTGCTCATCTCAACACCCTCCTAGGACTAATTATAGATAAACTCAATAGTTTGAGCATATGGTCCAGTTTCTTAGAGAGACTCATCAAGGATGACAAAGATCTTTTGTATAGAATAGAATGATTCTTGGGGACCATGATTGCAAAACCTACAAAAATCAGCTCCATGGGCATTATTGTGGATGGTAAGTTTAAGCACATGACCATTTTGTTCATGTAAGAGGTGAGGAAAAATATCCAAGGAAAGTTTGGAACTAAAAACAATAGGGTCATGGATATGATCCTAATCACAAAGGAGAAGATTGTCAAAGTGAGGAACATAAAGAAGCCTTGGGGAGAAATGACAGGGACCTGGGAGATTTGGTAGATCAAGAGGATGAGATCCTCCTAAAACCTAGAGTCAATTTGAGACTTATTAATGAGAAACATCAAAATGTAATGAGGTTAATTTAGTAGGATCAAGGGACTTCATCAGCATAGGGTCCACTAATTAGTTAAGAATATTCCATTTTGTGGAAGAATTGTAAATTTTAAAAATGGAATATTATTTTGTAAAGGCATGTGCAGCTTGTTAGAATATTTTCCTAAAGGTCAGTATATTTTAGAAAGTCTAGTGTATTTTAGAAATTTTTATAAAGGGCATTTATCCTTTACATTTTATACACTTGTAAGTTGATGCAACTGACCAACATGCTTCCTTGATGTCTATAAAAGGAGCAGTGTAATTTTTAGATAATAGGGAGTTTTGAGCCAAAACTTGTATAATTTTTATCTATTAATGAAAGCAAGGAATTTTGAAAATATTATGAATTTTTTTTTGTATCATTTGTTATATGGTTTCTCTCTCAATTGTGTGTTATGAATCTTAGATTTGAATAGTTTTTTTTTAAGTACCTTTTGAATGTAGAATTGTTAACTTGTGCATATGCTAGGTTAAATAAAGGTTCCTGAGTTTGATTCAATTTATTTACTTTATATTTTTAGATGTGCATCAACTATTTGTGTGAAGGAGTAAAACTTTAAAGTAAATAGGGTTCTTATTTACATTGTATCTTATCTTCCTTAGAAGTTTGTCTGATATATTTTGTAATTTGAGATTAAGTTGATTTATTTCATATATTGGTTTTACATGCATGCCTAGGAAACACTTTAACTTTTTTATGATCTCTAAAATGAAGATCAATAACTTTCTTCTCTATCATACCTTACCTTTTGAATTCTTTTTTAAACCAGATCACTTTAGCATAGTTTCCATTGTAAATATTCAGCTATATTAGTCTTTAGACTTATATTTGAGAATAATTCACACTAATTAGCATATATCACCTTCTTATTGGCAAATATAAGGCCAAGGTGGCTCCCAATCACCAAGTTATATAAATATTATGGAATAATTTTCTTGCTTTGCCTCTATTTCATCACAAGTAACCAAATTACCACAACCTACTACTCATGCTCTAAATTATATTGAATTCCAAAATGAGAAGTGTTATTTTAAAACTAAGAGCACCTATGATACACATAGAGGCATCAAAAGGCATAAGCTCTACTGGATCTAGAAGGTGGACCCAACAAATCCTTGTGAATTTATAGGATCTTTGTTGGTTTTGGTGTATTTTGATATAAAATCATTATATTCTTTGCATGATTGTACTTATTTCAGCATAATTATGTAAAGGTTGGTGATATTCATGGTTATATACCCATTTTTGTTCTTCTTCTAGACAAATATCAATGCTCTTTGAAAGTATACACTTGATTACAGTAAAGATGACTTTAAGTTTGTTAATTCAATAGGTTTGAGGTTAGTAATAGCTATTTTGGTTAAATATTCATAGATCCTTTACAAATTTGAGATAATGTGAGCTTAGAGATGTAAAGATAATTCACATTTACATATTTAGACATATTTTTGAGCTAGTTTAGTTAAAGATCTTAGTCCTTTGTTTTCTATACATGAATCTTTGCAAAATTTGCTTAAAGTGCAAGTTTAATATTTTTTTTGTAAATATTAATTTGACACATCATATTTAAAACAAAATTCAAAGTTCTCAAGTTAGAATTACCAAGAAATAAAACAAGGTCACATTCAAAAACAAGGGAACCTCTTCTTGAACTAGAAATCCATATGAAAGCTAGGTGAGATAAAGGTAGGCATAGACATTTGAAGTCTTCCTAGATTCACCACCCCAAGCTATTCCTACATTCTACCTTCATAAAGGTATGGCATAGATATGGGATTCCTCCATTAACATACCAGGTGTAGTACAAGATCTCCCCCATAATCTTGAAAAATATTTTCCAACATTTAGTTCAAATGGTGTTGTAACTGTAGAGGAACAAATTAAATCATTTAAATTTGCATTAATATTTCTAAAGGTCACCCGTGAAGATGTAGCATGTAGGTTTTTTAATTTTAAATTTAGTTATGCTGCATATGAATGGTTTATTAATTTACTTGACAATTAAATTATTAGTTTGGATCATTTTAACAATGTTTTCATTGACCAATTTGGCAAGATTATTAGTCTTTGTGTCTTGTACCAATAATTCACCACCATCAAAAGAGATTATAGTGAGTCCATAAGAGAATTTAATGATAGGTTTCAAAATATGCATAGATGGACCATAGATCCTTGCAAATTTGATGATGTTTTGGCTTTAGAAGGCTTTAGAAATCTTTAAGGATACAATAGATCCTATTACTTTTATGTTCCTAAAGAGATCTCTTCCAATTATAACCACCTTAGCCTAATCCTATTTTAAAGAAGTGATCATTAATGATTAAATACTAACCAATCCTTGATGGTGGACAAAGCCTTGATGGTAGGGAATGGACAAAGTCTCTTAATGGATATATGTCCACTGACTGTTCTCATTTGTGGTTACCATGGAAAGGAGTCCCAAATTAGATTATAATGGAAAGAGAACCAAAGATGAAACACATGATCACAAATACAATGTTGTGAATGAAAAGGTGGACATTGTTGACTCTAATTTGGGAGTTTTCACTCTTGAAACTACCAAGGTGTGTGAATCTAAACCTTTCCATATTATTTCTAGATTATGAAAGCTACATTTTAATAGGGATAAATGTAAGTTTTGGTGTAGAGTGGGAGTTTTTCTAACCAATCCTATTGGTAATAAATATCATGCTTCCTATAGACTCCAATTTCCATGCACCAATAATCTTGAAAAATATGAAGTATTGACCTTAGTTTTATAATTCTCCATTAAGTACAAAGTCAAAGAAATGCTAGTTCATGGTGATTTAGAACTTTTTAATCAAGTGCGGAGTAGATACCAGTGTGAATCATCATACCTCAAGAGATAAAAGTTTAGAGTCTAGGATTTGTTGAAGACTTTTGATGCATTCAACATTGTTTCCATCCCTATGGAAGAAAACAAGGTTGTTATTGAGTTTGAATCAATTATAGAAAATCTTGTGCCAAATCTTGACTCTCAAAACTTTAGCATTTAGATATTTCCTTGCCATTATAACCCAAATAATGTAAACCATATGCAATTTTTTTATGATGACCAACAGATCCTAGACTTCATGACTGATTCAAGAGTATTTGAGGCATATGGCATAGATGAGGACAATGAGAATACTCTTGAAAAGGATGGTAGATTTGATATCAAATTCACTCAACTAAATGACAACAAAATATCAAAGGGCATGATTGCCTTGGAAAGGTTATTTGAGTAAGATAAGCTAGCTAAGAACACTAGGATTCCCAAAGTGAGTGGGAAGGATTATAGGGCATTTGATCTTAGACCTCAAGATGAACCTAAACTAGTTAATATTGGAATAACATGTATGAGCATTAAGGATAAAAGAGCCAAAGACTTTCTAACTAATTATAAGGACATAATAGCATGGTCTTATGATGACTTGAAGATTTTTGATCCAAATGTCATCACCCATACCATACCCTTCAATAAATATTGTAAACCTTTTAGACAAAAGTAGAGGCATATCAACCCTATTTTAAATTGATGATTTTTAAAAAGGTTAAAAAGTTTTTAGATGCCAAGATTGTATTTCCCATTAGGCCCTCTAACTGGGTTGCCAATTTGGTACCGATTAGTAAAAATAATGGTGAAATAACACTTTGTATTGATTTTAGGAATCTAACAAGTCATCTAAAAAGGACCACTATCCTTTACCTTATTTATACCAAGTTATACGAAGTGTTTTTGGTTCTACTATGATGTCCTTTTTTGATGGTTTTTCAAGGTGTAACCAAGTTTTTTTGAATAAAAAAGATAGTATGAAGACTACTTTCACTACCAAATGAGGCACATTTACATAGAAGAGGATGACATTCACACTAATCAACATATAATCAGGATTCCAAAGGGCCATGGATCATTCATTCTAAGATTTTGTAGGTAAATACATTATTATATACATGGATGATCTAACTATTTTTTCTAAGAATAGGGAGGACCACATTATTCATTTACAATAGGTTATGGGATTTCCTTTAACTCAAAGAAGAGTATTTTTTGTGTTTCTAAGGGAAAGTTGATTATCCATGTCATTACTAAGGAAGGAATCTCTATATATCTTGAAATAATATAATCTATATCAAATATAGAGCCTCCTAATAGTAAGAAATAACTAAAATCATTCTTTGGAAAAATTAACTTTGTAAGGAAGTGTATTTCTAGTTTTGTATAAATTATCAAAGCATTGAATGATATGCTAAAGAAAGATGCCAAAATCACTTGGAATGAAAAAACTAGGAAGGCACTCAATGACATAAAGGATGCAATTAGCCAAGCTCTACTACTAATAAGTCCAAACTTCTCAAGGGATTTCTACCTCTATTTTTTTGCTTCTAATCATACTATTGATGTAATTTTAAATCAGACTATTTATGGATGTGACCATCTAATTGATTCCAGATCACAAACTTTTAAAAAAATTGAGTTAAATTATTATGTAATTGATAAACAAGTATGTGCATTAGTTAAGGTAGTGAAGAAATTTATTCACTACATTCTTAAGAATAAAGTGAATTCCATCCTACCTGACCCTACCACAAAGCTCATGTTGAGCCAAAATGATCTAGGAGAAAGGAAAAGTAAGTGGTTGTTTGTTCTCTAGTAACATGACATAGAGATCATGACTATAACATTGGTAAGTTTTTGAGGTTTTATTCAAATTATTTCCAATGCTAACCCTAGGTTAAGTATCATACAAGTTAATCAACAAAAAATTTAGATTAATAAATGGTATGATCCTATCAGTCACTTGTTGACTAATGGTACTTATCTTGAAATACTAATCAAGGAGTAGAAGAGAGCTCTAAGACTCAAATAAACCCATTACCTAATCCACAATGGGGTGTTATAACAAAATAACTTTTAAAGTGTCTACCTAAGATTCATTTCATCAAAAAAAGTTGCTGAAATAATAAGCACCTTTCATGAGAAGATGGGAAGTGAGAATCCATATAGAAGAACCATAGCCCACAAAATTTTGAGATATAGCTACTATTGACCCACCATAGTCAAAAATGATAACAATAATGTGATGGAATTCCATTCATTCCAAATATTTAGCATAAAGGAACCAAAAATAATAATTCCATTGCAACCAATAATGGTTGATAAACCCTTTGGACATTGGGTGTTATAATTTGTAGGGTTGATGAACCCCAACTAGTCATAAGGTCACAAGTACATTCTAACTACCACTAATTATTGTATGAGTTGGACTAAATTAGTATCCACCAAGTAGTCTAGAACTAAATAAGTGACAATTTTTTAGAGGAAAACATATGCACCATGTTTGGGACTATAGTCTCTCTAGTATGTGATAATGGTTCTATGTTAATATGCATTGAAATGACAAAATGGGCATATGATAATGACATAATTCTCAAGTTTTCATCCAATCATTAACCTCAAGGTAATGGAGTGTTTGAATCTACCAATAAGAACTTGATGAAAGAAAGAAATAAGTATGTAGTAGACAAACCCAGAACATGGCATAAACTTCTCAAACATGCCCTTTGGGTAGATAGAATAAATATTAAGTAGTCCCTAAAATCATCACCATACTATTTGATATTTCCAATATCTCATCATCCCTATCACCTTCAAATTATCTACATACAAGTTTATGGAAGAATATATGGAAGAAGATCGAGTACTTGTAAATTCAAAACTATTGGACATTGTTCGAATGGAATATGCATGAAAAGAAGATTTGGTTAATTTTAGTAGACACCAAACCATGGTGAAGAGGTGGTTTGATATGAGATCAAAGATAAAGGTTTTTAGACAAAGAAACTTAGTTCTTCTTTGGGACAAAGCATCTAAACCTAAGGGAAACATAGAAAGTTCACACCTCTATGGATAAGCCCCTACTAGATTGTGTGACACTTAAGAACATCACCTTCAAGATAAAAGACTAGAAAGGAGAAAAATTAAAATTTCTCACCAATGGGTAGTACCTCAAGCATTACCTTTCTACTACTTCTCATGGGTTATTCATGTAGAAAATCTTTAAGACTAGTTAGAGTTAGTGTAGGTAGGCTAGTTTAGTTTCCTTCTACTCTTCCTTCCATGTCCCTTATTTGTACATATGTTTATGCATATTTATTTGCTTATTATTTGCTTTTCTGGTGTGTTTGATTTCTTTGTTTTTTCCATTACTAATAATAAGTCCTTTTGGGTAGCCCTCAACTCAAAGTTTATTCAAAAAGCTTAGAAACTCCACAAGTTCAAAAATGCAAGTATGTATCTTGAGAAAATATTGACCATGGATCTAAAATATGAGCTTAATGGTATGATTTACAAAAAATTGTAAAGACTAAGAGGATAGGTTAAATGTTTCATAAGAACTCAAACATTATTTTTTATCTAAAATTGGTTTTAATAAGAATTGAAAAAATGGGATGAAAGATTAAATTATTGGAACACAGTCATGCTTACACTTAACAAACATCCTTTCTTGGGACAAAGGTTTCAACCATAGGTGATTTTATAAGGATTAGACACTTGACCAAATCCATAAACCTATCTAACCTAATTCTCAACATTTTTTAGAAAGCATAAATACTACACACACACACACACACACACACACACACACACACACAAATAAAAATAAAAAATGATCTTATTGAAAAATAAAAAGAATTCCAAGCAAAGGTGATTATGGTAACCTCCACTAGGGCTATGGAAATTTGGTTGGTAGTGGAGTAAGGCCATGAGTGGATCCAAATAGATCTGTATCAGTGTTATAGATGAATAGATGGTAATAGAGCAATGCCCAAGCCTTCCCTAAGCTAAAGTAGGGTTTTTAATGAATATCCAATCATGCTATGAGTCATTTTTAATGATTAAAGGCATGAAAACTATAATTTTCCCCCTAAAACCCATTGTAAATTATAAGTGGAATCAAAGCACACACACAACATGGCTAGGTTTTTCTATTTGATCATAATCTTATAGGTGTAAGGTTTGTTTTAACCATAAACTAATTTTGACAATGCCACTAATCAAGTGGAATAGGTAACCTAATTATTTATAAAAACCAAATTCTTTGAATTCTAACATATTTCTATGTTTCCCTCATAATTTTCCATTTATTGTGAGAAACATACCCCTATTTCTTAAAAATGGGGACCCTTGTGTTAAAATTATGCAACATTTGTATTTCAAAGTTGAAATTCACTTGACCAAAGCATCATTAACATGTTTTTCACATTATTTTCATTTAAATATCTTCCACCCCTTGTTTTGGTTGGTCTCCTTTGGTCATGGTTCTAATTTATCTTTGCCTAATGTTTCTAACAATGGATCTCTATGTTTTATATCTTAGGTTTAATGGATCTCTCCTTGATAGGATCATACTTGGGTTTCATTATTTTAATGATTTTATATCAATTTGACCTTTTAATAGTCTTTGGTCTATTAAAAGTCAAGTTGAATCCATGTTTAAGCTTCTTAAAACCCTCTTTCAAAAACCCTAGAGCAAGATTCATTTAGACCAAATTCAAAAATTGGCAAGAACAATTTACGTAGGAACATTTTAAACATACTATAGACATAATCTTAATTTTAATACTAAGGCTTAGTCATTCTTTTCAACACAACCAAACCTTAGCCTAAAAATTATAAGCTTTGTCCTCTTTATGTCTCGAGCCCTTTGTCCCCTTTTATTTTAACATGGTCCAAAATTAACATTTTCAAGATCCTTTTAAAATTCTTAATGTGGTCTAACTTTAATTTTCATGGTCCTTATTATTGTAATTTTAGACTAATGTCTTAATCATAAGGCCCTATTCATGTTTATTAACATGAACGATACCTTAGTCTTAAGGCTTTAGCCTAAGTACCTTCATGTTTATGGGCCCTAACTTAAATATCATGCTTCTTTACAAGATCAAAGGTCTGCACTTAAGTAGAGACTAAATATCAGATGGAGTGAGATAAACTTGATAGATCCAAGACATTGCCTCATCAACCAATCATGTTCAATCACTCAGACCATGATCAATGGCCCATGTTTGAGTGGAGGTCAAAAATCAGATGGTGGGAGACCAAGATCAAAGACTAATGGTGTTTCTTTGTTATTTTTAATGCTATCTTAGCCTAAGTTTGACATTAAGGTTTTGGTTATATTTATTAATATAATGAAACCCTAGGATAAATTATATGTTAAGACTATAATTAATCGAAGGGTCTTTTTATCATATTTTAAGACTTAAGACTTATGATATGCTAGGTGACTCAATCAATTTGTAATTATATGAACCAATCATATTCATGTATCTAGATCATAATCAACAATTCACATTCCATTAGATGGGTTAATCAAACTATGCATATCAACTCAAAGCTTCCATAGGATGTACTATGATCAGTGTTTAAATTTGACAATCTTTCACCCATCATTAAAAATCCTTAAGAATGTCACTAACATCCATAAGGACATGAAATTTAATCCCTAGTTATATATTTCTAGAGCTTAGTTTTGACATCCATGAGGTCATCATAGACATCCATGAAGTTATCATTGATGTCTATGAAACTATCAAAATTTAAGCTCATGAAACAATCCCACTTAGATAAATGAACATGGTTTTTCCTTTGTAAGATAAATGGGGTCTCATTTGGAAAATAATCATGTACTTCAATTTTAAAATCAATCTTTCACATTAGAATGATTAAAGGCCATGCTTTGACTTAAGGACCTTTCTAACTAGGTTTATATTTGCATAAGATCAATTATGAATGCCATAGACTTAGCCTAAATTCTTATCATGTTTAATCATATTTTTAAACACAACCAAACCTTATCATAATAACCCAATGCTTAATACCCCACTAAGTTTCATACTAATTTCATTTATCATGGTTTAAATATTTTCAAATATAGACTTAACCTATGTCTCTATCCTAAGGTTCCAATTGTATTAATTAATAAAATATAACCTTAGGCTAAATACTTATGGTTATATCTTCTATCTTTCAATGGGGTACCTTTTATTTTGATAGAAACTCAGCCTAAATACTTTAGCCTCAGGATTATTTTGTGTTTTTTAACATGAAATAAAACATTATACTAAATTATATAACCTAAGTTATTTACATGGTCTTCTGCTAACTTAAAGATCATGTACCTTTTCAAGATATATGGCTTACATATAATTGGGGTAACATGATCAAATAGAGGGAGATCACTATGGACTATTTAACAAAATTTTCAAGCAAGAGTGTAACCACCATGTGGAACAAATGCATTCACTGTGAGACCGATAGAGACGTAGAGCTTAGAAGGCCCATGGGATTGGTAAGTAGTGCAATAATAGAGCCTAATATGAAGGACATCAAATGGCATGTAACTCATAGGGTTGAGATCAATGACTCACATTTATCTAAACAAGATGATCTGATGGAATGAGATCAAAGACAAATTTATAAAGGAAATGATCGTGTTTTAAAGCATATATGAGTAAAATTCCATGAATAATCCAATTGGATGCCATAGAGATACCATATAGATGCCACCTAAGCAAAAATGGACAAAACCAAATATTTTGTGGGATCAGAAAATTCAAAGGTGTAAAGGCAGAAGTCTAAATCAAATCCAAAGCACTAGATTGACCTAATTGAAAATAACCACCACCATTAAAGCTCAAAAATATTTGTAAAAATACCTAACATATAAAAAACCCCTAATTCAATTCCAATTTGATCACAGTTGAATCAGAGAGAGCTCAATTATCACCCAAATAAGTATAAATTAATATAAAATCAATTTGTAGACTACTAGTGAGAAATTTATAAAGCTCACAATCATGGAAGCATGAAAACAAAAAAATAGGGAGGACACATAGCTATATTTGACTTCATATATGTAAAGAAGGACCTTCAAGTACATTGAATTTATGGTTATAGTGTTGAACACTAGGGATAATAACTGGTCAAAAAAAATTTGGGCCACTGAAGAGTTGTAAGCTATCACCAAAGAAAATGAAAAGAATACCATAGTGTACCAGAGATATTATTACATAGTCTCCATTCAAATAACTAGTCTCTACCATGTGGTAGTGAAACTAGAGGTATTACATCACATCGATGGTGTTGCCCCTATTTTTAAAGATTGTAAAATTGATCAAGATATGATAGTCCATGAATGTAGTTTTAGGAGAGTTGATTACATTTCCTTCATATTATTTGAAAATTAATACAAGCAACCCAAGCCTTAGGTGATTTTATCCATAATCAGATAATGTTCCAATAAAATTGACATAGAAACCACCCTTGCCCTGTGGTTGTTTTCAGGAACCCATGTAGTTTTTGATCCCATTGGAAAGATCCTAATTGCCCAATTCAGGGTATGAATTAGAATGATTATGAATTTACTAAAAATATTATTTAAGGCCCCTTCCACCACATATGTCAACAAAATATTGGTCCCTTATATATTTTACATGGTTGAAAAGGGACTTAATCCTCCTATAGTAGAAATGACAAATTTTATATTGAAGCAACAACTCTCTGCCATAAACAATAAGACTAAAAATCACTTCTTCATGATGTCTTATCTTTTGGATGCCCTATTGGCTACTACCAAAATCCCCAATATTATAAATTGGTCACCTAAAGGAAGTAAAATAGTGTTGCAATATTATTCCACACAACATATATTCAAGTATAGGGATCATATATAAGTCATATATGACTATGTGTATATAGATTTAGTAGAAGATACTATAAGGCTACATATGATGAGGGTAAGTCCCTTAATCAAGAATTATGTGAAAATTATTGGGAAATTTTGGTTATATCCTAATTTCATTGTAATTAGGATAGAAGGAATTTTATGTTAACCACTTTAACTACCAATTACTGTACCCACCAAGTTTGTTGAATAGGAGATAATATACCAATTAGTCCATGTTATTGATGGTGTATATAAAAACAAAAGGAAGGGGCTACTCCATCCTTATCCTTTTACTATTATTAGAACTATTTTGTAGAATTAAGATATTGTAGGCACTATTTCCAAGCATAGAGACTCATTCAATTTACGTCTTTATGAATTGAGACATTTTGACCTCGAGGATAATGTTGTGAAACATTGGAAAGCCAAAAATATTAACATGAAATATGAACATCAACTCGTTTTCCATGATTCAATGTACATCAAAGCATCTTCATTTTTAGAATTATTGGCTAGAGTAAAGGAGAACAACATCAAACTCAAGGCCAAATTAATGATAGATGAAAAATCAACTAGTGAAATGTGGTAAATGGGTACTATGTAGTATCATTTCCTATCAGGACCATCTTATAGGCCTCCTTTAGAATATCTAGAGGCATAAGCTACACAAGGGTTAAGAAAATGGAGACTTGAAAAAATACTTTGTAAAGTGGCATCATCTTCTACCCAACCTAAAAGCCCAGATTCACCTATTAATCTCATTGACAAGATTACATTAAATATTGGGGAAACATTGGAAGATGCTTTGGAGGCACTAACTAGTGCTTATAGATCAGATGAGGAAGAGGTGCAAGAAGAAGATCCTCAAACTCAAGATGAATAAATATAAAAGGAAAAGGGGAAAGGTGAAAGGGGTAGCTTTAGACTTAGTCCTAGTGGTTCCCTCATGAAAGAGAAAGGATAAACTAGGCTTGTTTCTTATACGAACCAAGAGGCCCAGATAAAAATCACTCACCCTTTAAGTGAGGTTAATTTTTTTAGTGATGAGAATCGTATTCATTGTTTGGCCATTCTAAACTGGTTCATATATGGAAAACTAATAAAGATCCTAACTTTGCACCATCAATGGAAAATTACCAAGTCTATTAACATCCATGTTCATGAGGAACTCAAACCATGGATTATGGATCTAAAGAAGGAAGAGAAGGAAGGTTTCTCTTGGATATTTAAGTGGATCACAAATTGAGACCCTAGAACCTCCAAAGATTACACACTCTTTAGTTGGCGTCAAGTTTGACCCAACCACAAGTAGTTTACAAAGAGTTTCTAAAAAAAAGAGCCATGATTGTAGGGGAGGAATTCACTTTTTAGAAAGTGGAATCCTTCATTGGATTGACTCAAGTGAAGGGTTATAAACTAGGTGAACACCATATTTTTGAAGAGGATATACTTGAGGTTTCCTAGTCTCAAATTTCCCAGCTTTAAAATGGAATCAAAGGCATGAAACAACAAATAGAGAACCTAAAATGGTAGAAGGAGAATCTACAGAAACAAACTATTTTGTTTGTTACTAATACAATTATTGAAATGTTTGAGGGATCATTTCATGATATGTTTGACTCTCCAAAGTCAATAAGGGAAAGACAAAGATCACTATACCAATAGGATGCAACAACCAAGGTCTTAATCACCTAATGATAAAGTTATAAGGATAAGATGAAGGATTTAATTAGTATCTTGATAGGTGATAAAATCCCTAGTTTCAAGACAATCAACATTGCTCATCTCAACACCATCCTAGGGTTGATTATAGATAAAATCAATAGTTTGAGCACATGGTCCAAGTTTTTAGAGAGACTCATCAAGTATGATAAAGAGCTACTAGATATAATTGAATTATTCTTGGGGACCATGATCATAAAACCTATAAAAATCAGCTCCATGGGCGTCATTATCGATAATAAGTTCAAACACAAGACCACTTTGGTCATGTAGGAGATGAGGAAAAAGGTCCAAGGCAAGTTTAGGACTAAAAACAATAGGTACATGGATATGATCCTGATGGTAGAGGAGAATATTTTTGAGGTGAGGAGCATCAAAAAAGCCTTGAGGAGAAATGACAAGGACCTAGGATATTTGGTAGATCAAGAGGATGAGATCCTCCTAAAACCTACAATCAATTTGAGACTTATTAAGGAGAAACATCAAAATGTAATGAGGATATATGATTAGGATCAAGGTAATTCATCATCATAGGGTCCACTAGTTAATTACTAATACTCCCTTTTATGAAATCATTGTAAATTTTGAAAATGGAATACTATTTTATAAATGCATGTGCAACTTGCTAACATATTTTCCTAATGGTCAATATATTTTATAAAGTCTAGTGTGTTTTAGAAACTTTGTAGAAGGGACATTTATCCTTTAAATTTTGTACACTTGTAAGTTGATGAAACTGACCAACATGCTTCCTTAAAGTCTATAAAAGGAGCATTGTCATTTGTAAATAATAGGGAGTTTTTAGCCAAAAACTTGTACACTTTTGAGCTATTAATGCAAACAAGGAATTTTAAAAAGATTATCCAAATTTGTTTGTATCATTTGTTATATGGTTTCTCTCACAATTGTTTGTTCTAAGTCTTATATTTTAATAGTTCTTTTTAATTCTTGGTAAGTACCTTTTGATTGAATAATTGTTAACTTATGCATATGCTACATTAATTAAAGGTTCTTGAGTTTTCTTCATTTTATTTACTCTATATTTGTAGATGTGTATCATCTATCTACTTAAAGGAGTAAAACTTTAAAGTAAATAGGGTTATTATTTGCATTGTGTCTTATCTTCCTTAGAAGTTTGCCTGATATATGTTGTAATTCAAGGTTAAGGTTTATTTATTTCATATATTGGTTTTAAGTATATGCATGAGAAACACTTGAACTCTGTCATGATGTCTAAAATGAAGATCTATAACACTTTTATGCTCTACCTTACCTTAGCTTTTTAATTATTTTTTTAACCAGATCACTTTAGCATAGTTTCCATTGTAAATATTCACCTAGATTAGTCTTTAGACTTATATTTGAGCATAATTTACACTAATTAGCATATATCACCTTTATATTTTCAAATATAAGGCCAAGGTGGCTCCGAAACACCAAGTTATAAAAATATTATGGAATAGTTTGCTTGCTTTGTTGCTATTTCATCATAGGTGACTAGATTACCACAACCTGCTACTCATGCTCTAAATTCTTTAGAATTCTAAAATGAGAAGTGTTATTTAAATAATAAGAGAACCCATGATACACCTATAGGAATCAATAGAGCCTTTCAAATTTGATAAAATGAAACAATTTGAAGCTGAAGGCATTCTTATATTTGTACCACCTAAATAATTCATTCATATTGAGAATATACACATGTATGAAATAAGAGGGTCAAGTAAAATGGAATATTTATCTCCAAAAGTCAATAAAGAACTAAATACTAACGTACACATCAATGAATATCAAGATAAAGAGAAATTAGTAAAGTATTCAATAGAACCACAAAATCACCCACCATTTGAGCTTCCTTTATTGGTTAATATTGAACATAAATATGGTCATGGTTTAAATTACTATGACATTGATTATGATACCTCTTATGATATGACATATGAGAAAATGCAAAAATTAAAATTTGATCCACTTGATCACCTACCACATATAATATTTGAGCCTATGGGTCCTGTCACATATAAAATAAATACACTTACAAAAAATATAGAGCTAAATATAGATAAGGGAAAAACAAAAATAGAATATGAACATGTAAATGTTGGTTACTCCATACATCCCTCTTGGTTAAAAATATTGATTCAATAATATAAGGGTCAGATACAATTATATCATGTGAATAATGTATAGTCTTCTCAAAAGGATTCACACCACATAATATAGATCATACAAAAATAAGATACTACATATACCATACTATATTTATTACATGAGCATAAAATGATTACTTTACCTTATACCAGACAAAAATCACATAGTAGACTTCTACCTATAAAATATAAGGTAACATATGATAAATATCATCAAACCATCAGCCATAATACCAATCAATATCAGACATTGAATAAACTAATTCATAAACATATAATGAAGGATGCATACACATTTTGTCTAAAATTAGAAAAAGGAAAAATCCTTCACATATTTTAAAAAATCATTATCTCTCAAAATGATCAAATTATGAAGATTTAACTATTAATTCATATATTGGGGGTGTATATTACCGCCATCTCTAGTTTGGTATTAACAAGTAGGATACAAATTATGGCACCACATTTCTCACATAATTGGGACATACCATAGATGAACTAATGTACTCTCCACTAAGGCCATAATCTTGAGGGATACATTCAGTTACTAATATCTTGTGCCTCACATGTGGAATATTTAACAATATGTATAATAGATTGTGAACAAAATTTGAATCTAAAATTTGAATGAAATTAGATAATTGAGTGGAATGCTAAGTTAGATATTAAAAACATGTGTGTTAATTTTATTAATATGGATACACACATTTAGACCATTACCTTGAGGAAAACAATTAAAAATAAAAATTAAAGTGATGGAAGTGTAGTGATATAAACAAATCTTGACAACAAAATTATGTGTTGTTATAATTTTTGATGATTGGGGCTTCCTTGACTAGATATCTTAAAACATTCCAAAAATACCTAGAAAAAATTCAAAAACATTTTCAACATACAACATGTTCTATTAGCTCCTTGGAATCTATCTATTAGTTCCACATTGATGGATGACATATCAATTACTTATACATACACATTTGTGTCACACTTTTATTTGAGTGTGATATAAGCATACATTAATACATGATATATTCTTATTTGAAATGTTGGGCCTTTCCTCTAATCATCTCATATGGACATTGGGGGCATCCACCTCTATGATCATGATACTTCCAAGTTATATAATTCTACGATAATTCTAAATTATCAAGATTTACACATTCCATTATCCATGATTATATACTTCACATGATACTTGATATGATATTCACTTTACATCTTTCTATCACAGTTGATCCATGGGATACTATGACATGTATATTCTAGTTTATTATGATTTCTTTTATGCACTTACTTGAGTGTCTTGCCTTGCTATTATATTTCTTATTCAATAATTTGAATATTTTTTTTTATTTTTTGGCCCATGTGCCTATGTGTTCTTCCTTTAACATTTGAACATGTCATTGATTATTGTATGGACATTTAAATATGTCATCCTTTATTTTATGTAAATTGGAATAAGTCATGTCCCTTCAATTGTGTAGCATTTAAACATGCACCTTATTTTTGGTCTCTCTGGACCATTTCCTTTTGATGTAATTTTGAGTGACCTTGTGTGTTTGCTTGATTTATTTATTGATCTTGTACTTTTACTACCTAGACAATGACAAGATCTTTATCATGGATCTTGGGCCTTCATGTGATCACATTTTTCTATGCACTTCAATGATACATATGCCTAAACATGTTATTATATATTCTACATGGTTTCATTCACATATTATACAAATGTTTTATCCTTTTTAGGTGTATTAACTAATGGTTTCTATTATTCCCTCACCTCAAAGTGGGGGCATATTAGTGGGGGAATTTCATAGAGGCATATTATACACATTTGGAATATGTTTTATATCTAGTGGGGGCATGATTTGGAATCATATTATCCACACTCATTCAATATTAGGTGATTTTATCAAATTTTATATTTATTTGGGGCATGTCATATAGGTACAACTTCCACATGTTCATAGTTTTTAGATTCAATGGGTGCATACTTTGGAAGAATTTTTTAACACTTATTTAGTATTCAACATCTTCATATTATAGTGAGGTAATATTTCAGAAACATATCCTCTACATTTTAATTTATTTCAAATTCATCCATATATAGTGGGGGCATTCTTCAAATGAATGTTCCCCACACATAGTTTCTGAACTAGCCAAAGTACACAATTTTATAATTCAAATTCATAGTTGTGGAATTATATACATTGTTACCATTTTTATACATATTTTAATCATGATACATATATAAGGTTCATATGATATGTAATTGAACCTAATATTTGAAAATACAAATCATTTTTAGATATCAAAACTCTAAGGTATTGCCATCACCCACTAGGATGTACTTTTACATACATATACCTAAGATGTAATTTTATAGATTGTATTGAGACAAGATATTATATTTGGTTCACTTTTAGTATGGTTTTGGTAATTAAATCACTTAATATTTTAAATATTTTAGGTTGGACTTTATTTTATCATCCAACCTTACCAATTTGAAAGTATGAGCTGACTTTGTTCGCTTAGGCTCACTAGGTTATAAGTATGATTTGGTTTCATGGTTTAGATCATCTCAAATTTTGAGTGGTAACTCACGTTTTATCCAAGTTTTGGGGAATGTTCATTATAATCTCTCTATATCTCCTTAGATATATGCACTTTCCAGATTTATATATATTTTTCCTAATTTTAGTTCAGAGCATTATACTGATACATCTTTAGAATCAACTTGAAAATAGACAAAGAGGTTATTGATACATAGTTGTACTCTTATAACTTGATATTTAAATTTAAATATTTTAAAATATTTTTAATTTCACATTACATGAAGTTATTATGTACTATAACATGTTATTTGTTGCATGTCATTCACCAGTAAAGCACTCAAGTTGAATTCATGTAAGGGCAAGGTGTGTTATACACACCCAACTATGAATTTATTTCATTTAAAATAAAAATTTCATTATTTTACACATAATAAACTTATAACATGGTTATACCTCTTAGTTATATACATTTCCCTCTTGTTGAAGTCTCACATCTACTCTATCTTGTGTCCATTAGCATATCTATTAGTCTAACTAGTCTTATGTTGATTACCCAAACCTTGTAACTTTCCTATAATGATTAAAACCTACTTATTTTCCACCTATATAACTTATGGTTATGTACCTTCTCTCCTTGTCTCTAGATACTAGTGTCTCGAATAAACACTTGCATTGATGCTAGTGTCCTACCCTAATGTAAGTGCCCATTGCCCTAAAGTCATACATATTTCAAGTGAAACATATCTTAATGGTAATCCTAAGTGATTTAATGGAATTTTATTCTCTAAAGGGATTAATTTAAATAAAATATCAACCCTCATTCATTCCTCACCTGGTGTACACTCAATAACACCTAAGGTAACTTACCAAATCATTCAACCAAACAATCAATAAATCAAAAATCCTATTTTATCTTATTTTCATATCATTAATAGGGAAAACACATACATAGGTATAAATTACTAAAATAATAGACAAATAAATATATTTTCCAAGTTACAAGATAGATTATTTTTTACTTTCTTTACACATATTGCATGATTCACACACAAGCCAACACATATAGGAGGACTACATTAGTTTGATGTCCTCTTCTTAAAATTTCCTATGTAGGAAAAAATCATTAACATAAGTTTATTTAGGGTTTACTTGAAACTATGTGTCCACTAACCCATTTCCCCCCAATGTCACTATGAAGATGAAAAACTAGGGGTTTTTTACAAATTCATGAGGAATGACAATCCATGACCTAGATCTAAATACATTAGATGAAAGGTGAAGATAAATTGAGAGGCATTTAGGTGGTCACATCAATTCTCTAGTAGGTATTCCATATAGGAAAGCTACATTAAGTTTAGATAATAACATCTATGCAATCATCTTAGGCTGAAATTAGTGTCCATAATTCCAAAAAAACTCAATCTAGAATCTAATGACTATTCCAAAATCCACTTCCAGATTACTTTATACATGTTATAGATCCGTAACTACATTAACATCAAAACAAGATAATTACATTAATTCTTTGTCATTTATATATTTATCATAGTTATACTTATTATTTTTAGCTTATCTCAATTTAATAAATTCAACATATGTTTATATCTGAGCTTAACACCCAATTGGCCTATTATATATCTAATCATCACCCTCATGCATTGTCATTTCTATATTCTTAACCCTATCTACCTAAGTATGATTATTTATCAAATTTAATATCAAAACCCAATGAAAATTTTCTAATTACTTAATCACTTTGAAATTTCCAATATCAAACAACATAAATACATGGTTAAGCTGGTTCAATAATTCTTGAACTATACATCAATTCAACATTTTACAACTTTAAATAACCCTTTACCATCTTTACAATTTCCATGGATTTTTAAATATTTACTTTCATAAGTGTTCATTCATAACATCCAGATTTTTATTTGATATTTTTTGCATTAATGGAGTATGCAATTATCATCAATCCAACCTAAAATAGAAAGACAATTATTGTCAAGTAAGTTGTAATAAAATGATATATAATTTTATATGGGTTAGAATTATAAGGGAAACAAGTATAATGTAATTAGGTTTATAATTGTAAAGGAAAATGATATGAACTTGTGTGTGGATAATAAATGGAAATGATAATGATATATACTAGTAAGTGGGTTAGAGTTGAAAGGGAAAATGATATACCTGTATGTGGGTCAAAGTTGCAAGAGAAATAATATTTTTTTTTGTAATTTACAAATTAATATGGATTTTATTTAGTTTTCATTATTTTAATTTGAATTTACGGAGATTTAATTTCAAATTTATTATTAACATAGACCTATCTAGTATGGAGGTAAAAATATGGGGTTGATTAATGTTTTTTCAAGGGACTCATCATTTACAGTAAGTTGGATCTCAAGAATGAGAAAATTCAATTCATAAAGGACTCTCAAAATAAAAAATGTTCACCTCTTTGTCTCAATTATATAAATTTATGACCATTTATTCCTCTAGTTGAAATAGATGATTCTCAAAAGGTGCTTCAAAACTAAATGAGGAAAACCATTCTATCTTTTATGTACATTTTTTCTAATGTTTATTGTGTTTTCTCTAGAAGGCCACATTTGGTATATGTATCTATAAAAAAATCCCTCATATCCTATAATTATACAATCAATTCTTAATTTCTCCACACTCAATTGTTTGTTACTCATTAGATTATAGAGAATCAAACCTACACTATAGTACAAATTTTTCCTCTGAACCATATTATGTGGTAGCTTAATTAATCTCTTAATTTTACACCGATTCAATCATTCTCATTTATATATTATTTATTGATATAAAGCTCCATTACATGTCATACCATTGTTTATTTAAAACATATTTTATTTAGTCATGCATTACATATCCTACCATCATTACATTTGATGATACCATGCTTAGGTGACATATATTGTCAATAAAGTTACATGTCATTATTATTTCATGTTTTGTTTTTGGCTATACATTATCAATGTATAAATATTATTTTCAAACATAAAATATTTTTAGCTATATATTTGTGACATACACTATCAAGAAATTGAACTTCATAACAAAAAATCATTCATCCATATCAATGTTTTCATGCTTTCTTATTTGGATAGTTTTTTTAATCAAACATGAGTTTTTCATATCATAATCAACACTCCTTAGCTATAGTAAGTTATATCACTTAAATAATAAAATAAAATCCTAAAGGACTATCTAAATACAACATCTTCACATATTTGTCCCTACTATATCCATTTCTAACCAATTTATATTCCTCTAGTTGAAATGGATGATTCTCAAAGGTGCATCTATATGGAATGATGAATAACCATCAAATTTATTTTATCTATTTTTTTTTCAAATGTTTGTTGTGTTATCTCTAGACGTCCACATTTGGTATATGTATCTATAAAAAAAACCCTAAAAACCCATAATTCTCAAATCCATACTTAATATATCTATCATAAATGTGTTTTTCCCATTTAGATAGTCGTGTATTACATATCTTTCCATCATTGCATTCTATGAAACCGTGCTTAGGTGACATATTTTCAAGAAAGTCACATGTCATTTTTTTTAGCTTTATATTTGTAATGTGTAAATATTATTTTTAGAAATTTAATGTTTTTATCTCTATATTTGTGATATAAATTATCAAGGAATTGACACATCTATTATATGATTTCAAATTTTTCATACATGTATATTAGGCCATTGAAAACCAATTTCAAATCAAATTATTTAATCAAGAAAAAATTTACTATCTTCTCCAAAATTATGAAGTGCTTAATGTATCTACAAAATTAATTTCCACTACTAACTTCATGTTCACACCTAATTTATCTACTATTATTATAAAATACCATTAAATAGACCTATTAAGATTAATTAACATCATATAGGTGGTGGCCTTTTCTTATTCATTGGAGTATAGATCAAAAACACATTTTCATATTTGATATATTTCAATGAATACTAACATTTAGATAACCATATCATCATAAGAATTAAATGGAGATGGGTGCTCTTTCAGAATTTGAATTAGCTGGTTCTTAAGTAGGTAGGAAACTGATTGGGGAGAATCTAGCATGAGGTACAAACCCTGGAGGAACTATAGGGGGTGTTGAGAAGAATGTTGGGTTAGAATCTTTGGCCGATGTGGATAATGGAAAGCCTTTGTGTGTATCTAATCCTTTTTGTGGGGTCTGTGTCCCCCCATTGGATTCCCCTTTTGCTTTTCATGTGTTGGGGTAGGATCTCAAAAAGGAGAAAGATAATGTTGATTCTAACAAGGAAAAGTCCTCAGAAGGGCTGAAGGTAGGGTTCTTAGAATGAAGGACTTGGTCATCTCTGTTTGGCAAGAAACCTACTAGAAAATCTCTTTTCCTGCCGGTGACTACTAAGTCTTGCTAGGAGAAAGGTGAGTTTTAAGTTTTTATTCCAGATCCTTTAGTCAATTTTTCTATGTCCTCCATGGATTTCACCCTAGTGGGCAAATTTTTAGGAGCAAGACCAGATCTAGAATCTCTTAGAAAAATGGTTAAAAGGAAATGGGTTATTCGAGGAGAGGTAGATATTGCACCAATGTCAAATGGTTTCTTCTTGTTTATCTTTAACTGTAAGGAAGACATGAATACAGTTCTTTGTGGAGGACCATGGTCTTTTGGTAAATACTCTCTCATTATTAAAAAATGGGAGCCTAACATGGATCTCTCAGATTCTTTTTTCTTAACCACTCCCATTTGGGCTAGACTTCCTAATCTCCCTTTAGAATTTTGGCATGAGGACATTTTTAAAGGTATTGCCATTTCTTTTGGTGAACTTATGGCATTGGATAATGCTATGACTTCTAGAACCAAACTTCAAAGTGCCAGACTTTATGTCAAAGTGGCAGACCTGAATCATCTCCCAGAAAAGGTGGAACTAATAACCAAGCTTGGTAAAAAAACTCCAAGAATTTTTTTTTGAAGATTTGTCCAACTCTTGCTATGCTTGTAAGAAATAGGGGCATCTGGTTCAAATTTGTCCCTCCAAAAGTAAAAATCATCCTAGTAGTGTTTCAAATGGGAAAAAGACCAAGGTCTAGCAAAAGAAAGTATGGAAACCCAAAGAAGACCATAGCCAAGAAGAAAAGAATAATGAAGATTCTAAAGCTCCACATGCTAAGGTGGATAAAGAGCCTTCTTTTGAAGATTCTAATGCTCCACATATTGAGGTGGATAAAGAGTCTTATTTTGAGAAAGTAAACTCTAAGAAAGAAGGACATGGTTTGCAATCAGATACCATAATACCTGAATAAAGAATAGATGATGTGACAGATCTATCAAAACAAATCATGATCTATCAAAGGATAGAAGATCGATGGAGAGATGTAGATGACAAAATTGTGCTAGAGGAAGGTGAATACTTGCCTGAAGCTAGAAATAAATTAGAGGAGGGAGATCCTTTTTCTCAGTCCAGGGAGATCCAGGTGTTATCTCAGGCTGATAATGACTTTCCTTTGGATGAGCCTCCTCCCCTAGAAAACTCAAAGTATAAACTAAACCAAAGAAAAAGGGCTGAAGAAAAGATCAATACTAAGGGGGTAGAAACTAGAAGCAGCAAAATAGATCAGCAAACTAAGGTGAAACCTCTTGCTTCTATTCTGGATAAATCTAGAAAAAGAGCTGAACAACATTCTAAGGTGAAACTGGATGTTGTTTCCCTGGACAAACCTGGAAGAAGATCCACTAAGAAAACCAGAGAGTTAGAAAGTATGCAAAATATTGCTGATGGTAGGCAAGCAACTATTCTATATTTTACCCCTAAAAAGTAGATATGAAAATCATTACTTGGAATATTAGGGGACTGAATAGTATTCATAAACTGGATATTGATGATGTCCCTGTAAAACCAGATTTTGATGCTACTCTTCAGTAGGTTTCAGGACTGCTTTTCCTGGTGGTTGTTAATGCTTTATCTTTTTTGATTTTGTTAAAGGGTTTCGGGGTCCCTTCGAAACCCACTTTTACCATAATCTAAAACATTTAGATAACCATGGTTGAAATGTTGATTCTATAGATAAATTTAATAAATTCATAACAATTTTTTTTTTTGTATCAATAATTATATCTTGACTATAAGCATATATGTTTGTGATGCTCAATGTGTATTATATTACTTATTTTTAGTATTTAAAATGGGTGAAATGTAAGAATACATGAAAAAAAATATTTAAATGATAAACAAAAAACATTAAGCAAAGAAGTATTATGATATTTCTTTATTATGATGTGCATGATTAACCAATGCACATGTATAAATGAAATAGCTTAAATTCTAATATTTTATTTGTTTATAGTGCATTAATAATATCTTTAGTATGTGTAATATAAAAATTAATTTATTTGTTAGTGCTTGATGTAAAGGAATGGTTGTTCATATGAACAACATGTTATTGAGTCTAAAAATTTTCATCATAATGTAGCATGGTAATTTTATATCTAATGATGGTTGTCTACATTATTCCTATTACATTTCATTGATATATAGTCTTGGATTATTTTCATACTTATATGGAAAAATATATGTTTGTGTGGAGTTTGATTCATAATTATTTGTTGTTGAGATGAAATGGGAGATGGATATTCTAGGAGGAGTCTTGAGTAAATTATACAAGCATGTCATTTTCTAGTATGCTTTTTTCATGATGTTGAGATACATTATGAATAACAATAACTTGAACAAGGAGAGTCACATGAGGAATTAAATTAAAGATATAAAATGAGTAAGGATGATTTTGACATGCCTAATTTAAATATTCACCTGTAGAATCTTCTGATGTAGAATAATATTTTGATGTTGTGTCTGATTTTTGAGTGCAAACAATGTCACTATTGTGCAATAGTTTTCATTATTTGGTGGTATAATGTTCATGTTTTTTTATTAATAATCTCCATTATTTTTAGAGAGGATATATAAAGTTTATTTAATGCCAAAAACATTATTGTGGGATACATGTTATATTGTTTTGAAAGACAATATTTTTTTAATTATGCAACAATGACTATATGCTGTAGTGTTATTTCTATAACTATCATGGGATACATCTAAATTATTTAGTGATGAGTATATTTTAATTATATTTTCATTATGTTTCCCTTAATAATATTTATCATACTACTTATTATAAAGTATTTGTTATGTATTTATTTTTTATAGTTATTTAAACACAATCAATGTTAACAATTGTTGTATGTGTTATTACTTCATTTTTGTTCACAAATTTAAATATTTTATCATTAATAATTTTTACTATGTATGTGTAAAATTAAACATTTTTATTTTTCATTCAAACAAATGTTTAAAGTATGGGATCAAATTGTGTAGCTTCCACTTTATAACCCAAGTGAGGTTCCATTTGACTGCAACAACATAAAGTGGGAAATGTTTTCTAAAATTATTGAGGAACACATGTGGGTTTATTTTGTGGATGGTGATATTATTTATAACTTTGTGAAAGGATAATAAAAAATGAATTCATTCCTTAAAAATTTTAATGTGTCATATCACACATAAAAACCATCACCTACTCTTAGCATGTAGACAAAGATTAATGCTACCCCGGAATATGTCATGTGAGTCAACTCCCATTTTAGATAGAAAGTGTGTGTGTGTATTTATATGTTGTTATGTTTTATTCATATTTTTATTAGAATAAATTTCATACACTTGATATGTTAACATATCCATACAAATATTAGTGTTCATATGAGCCCTATGATATCCAAGAAATTAATGTCATGCCAAAAGACAAGTCCATAATGCCAAATATGGGAAAAGGCATCCAACTAGGTTGAAAAAATATGTGTGCCTACCAGTTTCATTTTATTACACATTGAATAGTAATTATAAATTATCATGTGTTTCTCACATGCATTTAAGTATAAAACATTAAACTAATCTTAATTTTATCCTTACATTATCCCCAATTGAATGAATGGGTTCATAGGCTACTATTGTTAGGAATGTATATTGATGATATCCATACTACACACTATTATATGGTGCATGGTAAATTTAAAATGTTGAATGTTGAAACATAATGAGATGATTTCCTAAGAAAGGATGATACATACAATATAGAATGCCAAATAATGAGGTAAAATCTATCTATAGTCCTAATAATGTAGAATGTGTTCAAAAGTGGGAACTGGAAAATATTGAAAAGTGGTTTTATATTAAGGATAAAATTGAGAAGGATTTATGAGAAAATCCCCTTCATATTGGGAGTCTAACACCCAAAAAATTTGGATTGGTTGTTAAAATTTGGGAAGGGAAACTTATTGACAATGGATTCAATGTTTGGCATGAATGCAATGAATGTGTGATTTCAATGATGATAATGGTATTATATAATACACATATTTCTTAACTTTCAATATCTATTTGTTTTTTTATTTCTATATAGTTTCAATTATATATTTGTTGGTATTTTATTTTAAAAACCAATGATTTCCCATTATATGGGTGATTGTGTCATATTCATGTACTACTAAATCAACCAATGGATGAAAATACTTATACAAAGAGTACATTTGAAATAAATTGAATGTAAAATCAATACCTTCATGGTATATAATGCTAATTCAAAGATCAAATTTATTAGGTTTTCGTTACAAATCTATTATGCTAGTTGAATTTCATAGATATAATTATCACAATATATTCTAAATTATTACAAATATATTCTATTATGCAAGGAAAATTTCAATTGCGAAGTTTATTTATGCAGTTGGAATGTGCATGGTGCATGGTGTAATAATTTTATAGCAAAGGTGAAACAAGATAATGTAATACACATGATGTTTAGTGAAATATGGTACATAATTCATAGTTACACTAAAGAAGACATGGGAAATAGGGAGTCCAAAAAGTGTATAGATAATTATCACTCTACATAGTCTAATAATGTTGAATATTGGGGGCAATGTGGTCACAATATTTTCATGCCCTTTAACGTGTTGAGAGAAAAAATATATATCCATATAATCTTACCATTCACACCTAAAAATATGTTTTCTGATAACCTTATAGAATTATACACATCATAATATGGATTGATTAATTCACCAAATATAGTTTTTTACATATACTACTAGTGGATGAAAAAATGCAAGGATAATGACTTCTACATGAACTTCAAAGTAGAGAGAATTAAAAATCATTCATGGGTCAAGGATTTTTATATTTCACACTATCATGTGACCTTAAATAGTATTTATTATTGATTGCAAAATATACCCCATATTTAGTCTAAAAATGGAGACCTTTTACTTTATAGTCCAGTCTTATACCTTTAACAAGTTCAGTATGGTTGTTTGTTTAAATTAGCCTTTTGAGATGCCTATTCTATTAGATTCAAATATATAAAAGGTGTATGTGTTTCATTATTTTATCCATGCCTAAAAAATTAATTTTGAATTATAAAAACACTTAGCCTAGAAATTCATATTTGGGATGCTTTAATTTTAATACCTAAATTTACATAAGTCTACTAAGTCTTAGTTTTCTTGTTTGCTTGTGTTTTGAAACACATTTTGTAGTTTCATTTTAGACTATTTTACATTATATTTGTGTAAATTATCTAACTATTTCAAAGTTTGTATAGCTTCTTTTCTTGATAAATTTGATCAATTTCAATTTATTTTTGAGTCAAAATGGCTAAATGTTTATAAGGTTTAATTTCTAACTTAGTCCCTTTCATATAAATGGATTAAATCAAATTTTGAATCAAGTAAAATGGCTAAGCCTATGCATTGATTCCTTTTATAATTAATCATTACTCAAATTTTACCTTAGACATTTTTATTTGAATTCATTATCCATTTATTTTTAAATTGGGATTGATAACTGGGATTATTTTCTATCTACCCATAGGTGTTTTACATATCTATGGCACCTAGTAAATTTTTGTAGCTCCTGATGGCCCAAATATGTCCAAGAAGACTTTTGACACTTATCTAATTTAATAAAATTTGCCTAGAGCCATGTGGCACATTTTTCTTGGATAAAAGACTTATTTGTTTCTATTTTAAGGTTCCCCAATGCCATGTGTCAATCTCCCAATAGTCTTGGGCTTGTTTAGAAATATTTTATAGACTTAGTCAATTTTATTCAACTTTTTTTAGGGTTAATGATGTTAGAGAAGCTATACCCTATTAGGACAATATGATCATGCAAAATGGAATAATATTACTACTTAACTATCATAGAGATGTTTGTATAATTTAAATACCTATAGGTTAGTAGGTTAGTGATATGATTTCATGTGGAATCATCCCACTTTGTAATTCTAGAGATGTTTATATAGATCATCTAGCCTCTAGGAAAGTGGGAGAGTAGGATGATGCCATGTCATGAAATCCTACTACTCTACATCCTAGAATCATCTGTGTAGGTCTAATGATGATGTCAAATCCCTAGGCAAGTAGGAGATCAAGATGGTACCACATGGTGAGCTATTGATACATCACATCCTTGGGATAGTTCATGTAGACCATGTAATTTATCATCACCTAGATAAGAGAGACTATGATACATGGAAAAATCTTGTTTCACTAAGTAATGAATAATCATCATGCATTTAAAGATTCAACTGACAAATAGAGGAGTGATGAGAAGCCATGTGGTAAGAATCTTGTTAGAGTGAATAACATGCTAGTTATGAAACCAACAAAGCATGAGTCTAAATTTGACATCCCCTCTACTCATCAAAACCATCAAAATGATTGGGAGAGTGAAAAAAGGCCACATGACCATGGAATAGAAAAAGTAAATGACAAATCTAAAGCCCTCTGATGTGAGAAGGTTTCTAAGTGTCAAAGTAGAACCCATATAAATAAACTAATAATGTAGAAAATGATCAAAAAGGAGAAGACCTATGGTAGTGACCCATCAAAGCAAAGGACACATAAGTTATGTATCTAATAGATTACTAGTTTAAATTTGATGACCCATCTACCTGTTAAAACTATCAGAGGCTAAAAATTGAATATGTGTTTGATTTGATTTATAGAATCAATTGTAGTGTGGTCCCAAATGGAAAAGTGGTTGATAAGGTGACCCATATCATGAATGAGATAGTAATATTTGTCATGAAATGTGGATTGGAATTAAACACATAATATAAGAGATAAATTTTAGTTTCAAAGAGGCATGGTCTCAATTACATAGATACATGGGTAGTTGGTAGTCATAATGCAATCCTAACTAATTTCAATTTTATAATTGAATTGAGGAATGGTTTAGTTAAAAAAATTATGTGCACACCTTAAATATATAAAATATTTTGAGTTGCCTACTCAACCACATTCCCTCAACCAGTAATGAATGTTTGTAACTACCCCATTAGTGGGAAAAATTGATGGTGTTCTAACTTATTAGGTGTGCATGCCTATTTAAGATCAAATTTTTTATGTATTAAGAGCTGGTCTATTTTAAGACTAAGAGAGTTATATTTATGTTGTTCTCTTAATATTAGAGGAGACTATGCCTAACTAGTTACTTTTAGCTTAGAACTTAGAGTAGTCGACCAATCATTTTTCCTTTCATGTTTTCCCTACTTTATAGAATATATTTTTGCATTGAGGTTATTTGTAAGTCAAGTTTGTAACTCACTAATAATTTTATAAATTTCAAATGATCCTTAATAGAAAAGTCTTGATTTTAAAATCTTTTCAAGTTGATAGAATTGGTATGTGCATTTATATGGCGACCCATTTTTTATCTTTGGCTCTACTACTTCTACATACGCTTGCACCATCCTTAGTTGGATTTGT
The DNA here is from genome assembly GCA_037957365.1 of Torreya grandis. Lineage (NCBI taxonomy): Eukaryota > Viridiplantae > Streptophyta > Pinopsida > Cupressales > Taxaceae > Torreya > Torreya grandis. Next base: position 2,447,559 of record JARHVA010001524.1, on the reverse strand, counting down.
GCTAGGTCTGTCTCAACTAAGGACTAGTTACTCAAAGTTATTTTTTCTCAACAAAACTAATAAGGTTGATTTTATAAAGTAGGCTCTTCTTTTCTTTCTCCTCGACCTTATCATTTTTTCCTTTTTTATCAGTCTATTAGTTTTTATTAGTTTAATTTCTAAGTTGTAATCTAAATCTTATGCTTATCTTGATTGTATGTTATTTTGTCTATTATTTTTCATGCACTATTGAATCCATATAATATATGTGTCTCTTTGAATTACTTATTTATTCATATTTAGATCATTTTATTGGTTTTATAAGCATAAGCTCTTTATTTTTTATGCATACTGATTTGGATGAAATACATATTGAAGACCCTTGATATGGTATGTTTATAACAAGTTGACTTTGTTATCCTGCATACCAAGACCTAGAAATGAAGAACTTAGGGATATTTGTTCACACAAGTATATTTTCAATATATGAAGGTATTAAAAACCCCTACCTAAGTTGGCATGTCAAAATACCCCATAATAGATTTGCACTAGAAGGAGGTCTAGATCATAATATTTTAGTATTACCCTTGATTGTAAACTTATCTCCCTCTCCTTTATGCTTCTCTTAGACCATTGTCTACTTGAAATGCACTACAATAGATTAGTGTTATAAGGAGGGAATTAATGGTGTAATTAAATTTTCTTTTTTAATTTATAATAACTTAGCCTAGTTTTTTTACAAGTTCTTAAACTGGAAAACATTTTATCTAAGTTTTACAATGGATTTATCTTGGCTAGGATGATTTATTTACCCTATGGACATTATAGGACCTTCTCACAACTTTACCAATAACCCCTATTTCTTTTGTGCAAGATATATCCATGGTGGGATTTTAACTATTGAAGAGTACATATAGGATTTTAGACAAAACTTTATCATAAAGTAGATTCAACATAAAGATGTGGTCTACCACCTACTTGCATTTTTGTTAGATCAAAATACTTATTCTTGATAACTTGGTCTACCAGAAGGGTGAATCATAACATGGGCCATCTTTAAGAACCTATTTTTGTTAACTACTTTAGTGTTCTCATTGACCCTTTTATCTAAATTTACCAATTTTCTATAGTTTGTAAATGGCCTAATGAGCTAACTAGTGTATTCAATCATAAATTTCATGAAATATACACTAGGTAGAGGGATTTTTTCCTAAAATGAGAGGATGTACTAGTCAAATTATATTTACAAACCTTAGATCCTCTAATTTCCATGTTCATTAATATGAACCCCTTTGCTCTCACCTCATTAGTGTCAGTCTACAAAGAGCTTACTGACATAGACAAATAATGACTTAGTTTATTTCTACCCAAAATCCTTTATGTAGCATGGCCAAAAGTCATCCCATAGAACAATATTCACCTTTAAAAAAATAATTTACACAAGAATTTATCTATAAAAACCTTATAGTGATAAATGAGAGTCCTTATTTATTTAATGTATATAACTCAATTAATTTTATTTATAATTAGTAGTATATTTATTACAATTTTAGTTATTTTGTATCTACAGGTTCTATTAGTAATAAATTACCATTTATTTTTAGATACAATCAAGAGGTAATGAATAATCCAAGTTGTGAATCTACATATCCTAATGCCCCATCTAGAGTCTATGAATCTAGTTATGCCACTAATGCAGAGTTGATCATTTACACTGAGGACATCCCATCTTACAAGAATGATCCATTATTTGAAGGGTACAATAGTAATTATGATGACTCCAAATATGAAGAGGTATTAGTTTTAAAATGAATCATAATGTCTCAAGAAAATTGATGGGAAGTTGTCCACACAAAATGAACAAACAAACATCTCTTGTGATCATCCCGAAGAACAATTAGAGGAGTTGGAGCAATTGGATGATAAGTATGCATATTATTCATCTAAATCATTCTTAATATTAGATAATAATACTTTTAATATACTTATCTAATATGGTAAATATCTCTATGGTGGTAATGAGACTTTCCCTCTATTAGTAATAAGGAAGAAAGTAGAATAAGGAAACCAAGAAGGAAAAAGTTATCCAAGAAGAATGAGCTATAATGATTTAGAATTGATGATTTGTTTCCTATATTTAGACTCACCTCTAAATAAATTTATAGTACCCAAATGTTCCTGTTAGGATAAGAGGTAATTAAGATGGCAATGAGCATACAATGACCTAAATGAAGAAAAAAAGCAAATGGAGATGTAGGCTAAGGGAGATATAATTCAACCCAACTATCCACATTCTTTGACCATTGATGAAAAATTAATAAGGTATTTGATATGGGAAGGAGATAAAATATTCCCATGTATTATACATGCTAAATAAAATAAAGGGGATGATATGCAAGTATCTTTATGCATCAAGGAGTAGCTAGTAATTGACTCATCTACTAGTTGGCATCAAGAACATGCCATTTTTAGGTTGGATATTCCAATTAGTTTGGTAGGTATGAATACCAATCCATATTCTTCAATATAATATAATATATAGGTTGAGGTATTTTCTAAACCCTATTCCTCATTCTTTATGTAATCTAGAGATAAACCTAATGTAAAATTTTACAGTCCTAGTTTATTTGAGTTTCATGAGAATAACATTGATAAATCTTTATGGGATAGTGTTTTCAATGTAAAGGACAACATAGACATAATTATATGTTTCCTTTTCACTTATAAAAGTCCTAAAGAATCAGGTGTCTAACTGGTTTGAGCATGTATTTCTTAAACATTTCCTATGATTACTTTTTCTTTTTCCTTCTCTTTTGATTTCTATTTTGATTTCATTCTTGTCCCTTATTGTTAGGTTAGGTTTTCTTTCACTCATTTCCTTATTTAAATTGTTGGGTTTGTCCCAACTATTTTTTCCATGTGGTCCCTTATTAATCAAAGAAATGAAATGAAGGGTTGTTGTAAGAGTAACATAGGTGGAAAGCAAAGAGCCTAATTATAATTTTTCTTGAAGATTTTATGTGTAACTAATTTGATTGCATTGTTCATTTCCTAAATTCTAAATTTAATGGTTCATAATATAATCTATAGATTTATAACAATTATTTTCTTATTTGAAACTAACTAATCCACTTAATGAAATATATAAATAAATATAACATCTCTTCAATTATGATTTGTCTTAAGCTGTCATGAAATTCTTGGTTTCCTTTACATGTGACTTGGTCCCCAACCCTTTATGGATGACTTTTAAAATCTACTTAAAAAATAGTTGAGATAAAATATGAAATTTTCCTCAAAATTTTAATCTTGGCAGCCTCTACATAGGATTTATATCTTGGTTGGCAATGGAACAAGGCCTTTAAAAGGGATAAAAGGTATATTTATGGTGATATAAACACCTAGATGGTATCAGAGCAATGCCCACACCACTTCCCCCGAAGCTAAATTTTAAACTTTGTTTCTTTCAACAATTATAGCCTTGTGAAAATATGAATTAATTCATTTGAATGAAAATGAAATGAGTAAATCATTTAATCACACACATGGTTTTATCAATGTCATGGCTTAGTATGTCACTTGTTCCCATATACTTTAGTACCTTTGAATTTTAGTTATTTTTTACCAATTTCATGTAGCTAATGTTTTTTATTATTATGAAATTATGGATTTTTTATTCTCAAAATAGTTAAGAGTATTTCCCAATAGGAGTCATCATTTGTTGTTGATTGTATAATATACCCCATTTTTCAGTCTAAAAATGTGGACCCTCTTTTTATTTTAGAGTCTAGCATTATAAATTATAGGAGTTCATTATGGTTGTTTGTTTAAATCATTCTTATTAGATGCTTGCTAAACTAGATTCAAAGATGTAAAATGTGGATGTGATTCATTATTTTACCTAAGCTTGTAAAATTATTTATATACTATAAAAATATTTGGCACATAAATTCACATCTTGGGTTGATTAAATTTTAATACATGAATTTACATAAGGCTACTAAGTCTTAATATACTTATTTATTTATGTTTTTAATCACATTTTATATATTCCTTTCAAACTATTTCACATTAGATTTGTGCAAATTATCTAATTATTTTAAAGTTTTTATGGCTTCTTTTTCTGAGTAATTAAATTTATTTATGCTTCCTTTTGAGTCAAAATGGCTAAATGTTTATAATATATAATTTTTAAGTAGTCACTTTCATATAAATAGATTAAATCAACTTTAAAATAAAGCAAAATCCCTAAGTTTGTTTATTGATTCCTTTCAGACTTAGTAATTTTTTGGCTTTTGCCTTACACATTTTTATTTCAATTCCTTAGCCTTTAATTTTTAAACTAGGATTTTGTTTGGGATTATGTTTGTTTACTTAACTTTTCATGGCTCTTTATGGACTAAATATATCCAATAATACTTTTGGCACGTAGTTGATTTCACAAGAGTTGCCCAAAGCCATGTGGCATGTTTTTATTTCTCCAAAAAAATTTGTTGTTTCTCTTTGAAGATTTATCAGTCTTATGTGTTGATATACTAATGGTCTTAGGCCTATTCAAAATTATTTTAAAGATAATCAAGTTTATTCAAGGTTTTTCACTAGGAAAATGAAATCAACAACACTCTAGGATAGTAGGACAATGAGATGATGTCATGTGGCATAATCTCATTGATCTAGTATCTCATAGTTGTCCATACCAGTGCATTGCCTTTGGGATAACATGTCAACAAGATGATTCCACATGGAATAATCTCATTATTTTTTTCCCAAATATGTTTGTATATAGTATGAAGCCTTTAGGAAAGTGGGTGAGTGAGATGGAGATGCATGGTGATATCTTGTTACACTATAGCCTTGGGGTGTTTCATGTAGACCTAGTAGTTTCTCAGATCCTAGGAAAGAAATATTTTGACACATAGAAAAATATCACTTTAATGAGGAATATATAGTTAACATGTACTTAAATATTAAAATCAATTATGGAATTAGGAGAATACACATGGTAGGAAACCCATCAAAGCTAAGGACATGCTAGTTGTGTAGCCAAAAAATCATGAGTCTAAAGTTGATAAACTATCTTCTTGTAAAAATATTCAAAATGCCTACGAGAGTGAGAAGAGGTCATGTGGACATGGAATATCAAAAGCAAATTTCAAAGATAAATCCCACTGATGTGAGAAAGATGCCAAGTATTAAAGTGGGAGCCACAAAAGTAAACTAGAAATGTAGTGAAGAAGAAAAAAGAAAAAATTGCATGGTAATGCCCCATCAAATCAAAGGACATGTTGGTTGCATGCCTAATAAAGAACTAGTTTAATTTTGATGGCTTTTCTACCTATCAAAACTGTTAGAGGCTAAGAATTGATTGTGTTTAATCTAATTTACAAAATCAATCACATCATGGTAGTAGATGGTAAGTTGGTTGATAGGGTGACCCATATCATGAATGAGACATGAATATTTAACATGGAATGCACATTGGAATCAAACACATAACATAAAAGACAAATTTAAATGTTGAAGTGGCATGGTCTTAATTATGTAGAGACATGGGTAGCTAGCAATCATGATGTAATATTGAATACTTTTAATTATAGAATTCAATTGATGCATGGATTGGTTTCACTAATTCTAGGAACACCTTCAATTTGTTAGATATTTTATCCACTTTCTCAATCACATTCCATCACCCAAAAATGGACAATTTTAACTACCCCATTAGTAGGAAAAATTGATGGTGTTCAAACTCCTCATGCCCATTTTCCTATATAAGATTAACTTTTTGATGTAATAAGGGATGGTATTTTTTAAGACTAAGAGAGTTATGATTAGTTTGTTCTTTTAGGATTAGAAGAGACTATTCTTGGTTGGATCCTTTTAGCTTAGTACTTATAGTGAACTAATTTTTTTCCTTCCATGTTTTCCCCTACTTTATAGAATAGTTTTTTTGATTTCAGGCTATTTAGAAGCTAAGTATATATCTCACTGAGCATTTGATGAATCCTAAATCATACTTAATAGAAACATATTTAATATGAAAGCAATACCATTTGATAGACTTGGTATACACATGTATATGGTGACTCTATTTTTCTCTTTGGCTCTACTAATTCATTCCACAAACTTTTGCATTGTCATAAGCTGGAGTTGTGTTAGGTCTGGCTCAACTAAGGACTAGATACTAAAATATTCAACTTCTCAATAGAATCAGACTAGCTAATATTAGAAATTGATCTCTTCTTCTCTTTATCCCTACCTTATTTATTTTTCATTTTTTATCAATGTATTATTTTTGATTAGTTTAGTTTCTGAGTTGTAATATGAGTCTAACACTTACCTTTATTTCATTCTCTTTTATCTATTTTTAATTTACTATTCAATCCTTTCACTAGATGTTTCTCTTTGAATCAATTGTTTATTCATAGTTATATCATTTTTATGGATCCATAGGCATTAGCTCTTTATTTTCAATGCATATTGATCTATCTAAAATACACAATGAATACCCTTGATATGGTATGGTCACAATGAGTTGACTAGGTTACCCTATGTACCAAGACCTAGTAATCAAGACCTTGAGGAGATTTGTTCACACAAGTATCCTTATAAGAGAGGAAGGGATTAAAAACCCCTACCTAAGTTGGCATGTAAAAAGACCCCATAATTGTAACTACACTAATATACGTTGGGTGTATATTTGTATAAATAAGATGTTAAATTATCACATATGTATTATAATGTAATCAATATCAATGCGTAATTGTTCATTTTCAATTAAAGGCTACACTTTTAAACAAGTGATTAAGGCAGATATAATTATAGAGAAAAAGAGATATAGCTATCCAATATGTGGGAGATTGTGTGAGAGAGAACATCAACAACAATGGTGTATATTACAATGTAAAGTTTCTTTCCACTTATTTTTATTTGTTTACTAATTTTTGGGGAATGTTAATTGGCTAATATGTTTTGAATGTATAGTGCATAGAAAGTTAGGCAAGAAATGTAAATGAAGGTGAAGAAAGTATGGATGATAAATAATAAAACCCTTTATATGAAGTTAAATCAAGTATAGATGTTGGAGGATAAAACCTTGAAGATGAAGGTGAAGTAATAAATTTTTCATGTGATAGTGAAAACTAGTTGAGGGAGGATGATAATGTAAGACACGTATCTACTCATAATCATATAATTTTATATTTTAAAGGTTAATTTATAGTAGAATATTTTTAATTGTATGAAAATATCCTTTTGAATTATAAATTTAATGAGATCAATTCCATGAGATGTGAAGCTCAGGAGATTTGTGATAAATGTGTCACTATGACAAGCACCTCTGAAATAGTATCATTCTTAATGTTGATGTTTAAAACAAGGTTAAGAGTAGGGTAATATAAATCACACATCACCTAATGGTTGATATATTACAATAAGTACATAATTAACACAACAAAACCCTTTATAGACAAAGTGTTTATATAAATGATTAATAGAAGAAGATATCATAAAATGTCATAGGAGATAACCCTCTTTCAAAGTACTCCTCATAAGAATTGCAAACAAGAAGTTTGAAATGAGGATCTAAATATGGTAGTGAAGGGAGATATAGAAATAATTGATGGAGATAATGAAAATTTATTGTGTTCCTATGTTAGTTATATTGATAAGTCATTGTAAGTTTGTACATTTTGTATGTGATGTGATTAAAAGTTATACCTAAGATAATAAAATGTTTCAATGATGTAAATAGGTTTTTCATGTTTTTTAAATATTTTTCCAATTGATACATCATTAAAATTGTCACATTACCCTTCATATGTATATTAAAATTTTAAATTAAAATAAATATATGAATTTTATTTACATTTTTCTCCATACAAGTAAGCTTTTTGAAAGGCATCTTAGTACTGTATTATGTTTTTTTGTAATGATTTCCATTTTTATAGTTATTTATTAATAGACTTATTAACTATTTTCATTATTATAACAAGTGATTATAAATTTTAGGTCATGAAATTATATTATTCTTGTTTATATCTAAAGGTCATTTTTTCATTTTTTTAACATGCATTAGACATGAACATGTTCCTTGGATATGCTATTTGATGGATTTAAAAAACACTTGGATCTACCATATATCATGGGTTATGAGTGTAAAAATAACTATTTTAATTAATATTTATCTTCATGTTTACTTTCAAATCTATGATAAAGTGAATTTAATGTAAAACTTAAATTATCATTAATGGAAATAGAAGTTCTACTTTCATACATGTTTGGTTTTTTGTCATTCATGTGATAACTACATTTATGTTTCATAGTTTTGAATGTATGACATATTTTTAAAAAAAAATTCAAGGAACCAATATAATAATGGAATGAAGAATAAATTTATTTATATTGTATCAAAATTTAATCATAATCATTTCCTTTTAAGTTCAAATAATTTTGCATATTAAGTCATAAAAACCATATCAAAATTATCTTGTAGCTGTATCAATATTTGGGGGATATATATTACATTATCAATATTGTAATTCAAATTTATTCATGTATATTGTAAATATACCATGGGTTTGGGAGAATAATATAATAGTTCTTAATTTCCATCTTAATCTGTAAGGTGTTGTGTAAATGGATGTTTGAGTGTGTTAGTAATAAATAATTAGACAACCAAACATTAGTATGATACAATTTACTTATGGACATATGTTCAAAATTAAATCTAACATGTTTGCATATTGTTATTTATTTTCAATCATTTATCAATTAAATCTAACTAGGTTGTTGTGGTTGTGAAGGGCAAGTAAATCTAACATGTCTATTTATTTTTATTTATTTTTAATTATGAGATTTTCTTTTATATTATGTCAGGTGTGGATGTCTCTTTAGTATCAATGATTATGATATGTTTAGTTTATAATAATCAATAGTTTGCATATTTATTCACACACTTATTTTTATATTGTGTTACTGATTATTGATATATGAGAATTATTTTCTAATTTGTAGAATTTCCATCAAGCAAATTATATAGTGAAATAAATATTAGTCTTTTGATTTTATTTATATGTTGTTTAGATAATTGTATGTCTATTTTTTCTAAAATTAAACTTGGATACACATTTCGAACTCCTTAGGCTTTTGGTAGGTTTTATTTACTTATATCTTAACTTCTTTGAATGAAAATGTTCAAAACTATCACCATATCTTGAATTGCTTCCATTAGTACTAGACGCTTCAAATATTTGGTTTTTGTTATGTAATAGTGTTATAAATTTTATCGAGAAACATTTAGTTTGATCATGTTATAATTAAAATTAAAATTTCCTAATGTCTAATGCAAATGAGTTTGTGTGTTGTAACATTTATATGTAAACACCTATGGGCAGGGCCATTATTTATTACTATAGATCAATTTTATTATTATTGAAAAATGGTTGGAGTATTTCAGGTGGAATGGATGAAAATAAAATAAATGATTTATATAACATATTCCATATGTCCTATATAATGGTATAGTAGGTTGATTTCATGGGAGACAAACACATTTGTTTGGTTTGGACCTATTGGAATTACCAATCCTAGAGAAATAAAAAAATGTCTAAGAAATATATAATATAACTTTTATTTATTGGTAGGGATTTGGTGTTGTATATTTTTAATTTATATTAATTATTAAATTAAAATTTTACTATATAATGTTACAATAAAAAAATAATAAGTGCAATAATTTTTCCTTGGATGCACCAAAAATTTGTGTCCTAAATTTCAAGAAGGTACTTTAAATGAACAATTTTATAGATAATTAGGACAAAAATGGGTATCCTCTATGTTTTAAAATGAAAAAATACATTAATAATGATTTTTTATATTCAAGGCATGTTTTCTTTTCATAGTTACAACTAAACACTTAATTATCTACATAATCCTCTGTCTCAAAGGTTTATCAAATACTGCTATACTAAATGTTGGATACATTTATTTATTTATTTTTATACTATATGGGTGACAAATAAACAACCCAAATTTCCTTAAAATTACCAATTACTCATGTTATCCTAAACATGAAAGTTGAAACTCTCATTGACATAGCTCTTGTTATGTAAATTCTTATTATGATAATTTTATTGACTATGCCTTCAATTTAATTCATCAATTTCAAGGTGATTCAATAATTTATGTGGAAATTTTCATCACATATACAATATAACCATGAATTTATGCATGTCTAAAGAATATAAGTATCTTGATTAGGATTTCCATTTAATGAAATAAAAAAATATTTGTAAAAGATAATTTTCATCTATGATAATCTATTGTAAATCAACACCTTGTATTCATAATCATTGGGATTAATATTAGTCAAGAATAAGTATAAAATTGATTAGGATCTCATCCTTTATGTAATTCAACCATCACTACTTTCGACAACATCAATACAATATTTTATACAATAATGAAAATAATATTGATTGTACATAAATTTAATATCATATAATAAATCAAGCAATTGTAGTATAATAAATAAATAGTGTTGAAATATATAAGGAAAAATCTATGAAATAGATGGAACACTTCACTTTTATTCATATAATGTGAAATGCATAACAAACATGTATAGTGATAATATAAATATACATGCATTCACTCATACTAGTCATTTCCTTCAATTCCACATAATTTTTGAATGATTGAAACCAATACTCTTTGCTTGTGACTTAATCTTGGCCACTTTATTATGGGAATTATGGGATTGACATAAGAGATAGATTTGAAAGTCAGTCCTAGTGTGTGGAAAGGTCTCATTAACAAAGTGGTCTCTTATGTGTCTTGTCCATTGTCTTTATATACCAAAATATAACACTTATGTGTTTGTAAATGAACCTTATAGTGCTTGATTTATTTATCACAACCCTTTATTTCACCTAATTTTCTACATACACTCTAGACACCATGATGTTATTGCATAAAGTAACAAATAATTTTCAACAAAGTGGATATCTTATAAAGTAACAATTTACTAAACAATAAACACACATATTTACATCATTTAAACTAAATAATTTCAATTGTGGAGATGGAATAGTTATTTTTTATATTTATTTATATCCTAATAATAAAGATAAATTAATTCTAAAAATGCTCATAATGTACAAGCCATAATCATACATAACATATTTGATAGCTTCTTTTTTTGGTATAATATTATTTTAACTAAATATATAAGTATATGTAATACATCAATCACTATTTTAACCCTTTATAACTTAGTGAATGTAAATCCTATGTTTTTAAAGGGATGAGTATACATATAATATGGAATTCAAACTAGAAATATTTGATTTGACAGACCTTTCTCAAAATAGAGAGAATAGAGAGAAAGAGTGCTTATTTGTAATAAAATAGGTATTCATGTGGATAGTAGCTAAAATCTAGTCTTGAACAATAGCACCCTTATGTGGATAGTATTACAATGTGGTATTAGTGTCTAATTATGGCTCTAGTGTCCCTCATATAATAACTATCTTAAACTTTTAGAGAAATTATAAGAGGTTATGGGGGTCTTTTAGGTGGTTCTATGTCTTTTGGGAGCTTGCATATGTCATTGTTTTAGTTGAATATCTTTAAAAACCCTAATGAGTACCTACACATATGAAATAATAACTAGATAAAATGTAAACAAAAGGGGGAAAGGTTGGTTGTAGTATGTTACAATCATGTAGAGCATAACCCATGTTGTCTTGGCCACTACCTACATTAACCCTAATATTAGGGTTCTCAAATTTCATGTAGTTCTTCATTAGGGAATGTGCATAATCAACTAGCATAGTATGATAGAATGAATTTCACTTAGGTCTTTATTTAATCAAGCATGAAATAACTATATGTAATAACTAAGTAGTATGCAAAGTATTGAGTTATATTATTGATTGATTTTATGTAATTATGTGCCAATATATTAAATTTTAGATATAAAATGCCTTTTGAGTCTCTTTATATATAAGGAACTTTGATTTGAATATAAAATCTTATTCAATAGATGACAAGTAGTAAAATAGGGATAAATAACATAAGATAGAGGTCAAGGTAGGGTTAGGAAACAAACATGAAATAAAATGACCATCAGACACTAGATCCATAATTAAACACTAGTGCCACATGGTGCTACTATCCTAAAAATGGTATGGGTGTTTTGAGGCCTAAAAATAGAGATATGGCCAAGTAGGATAGGCTAGGGGCCCATATGATTATTAGGAGGTGACTTAAGACCAATTTGGGTACACCAAATAAGGAAGGTAAGACATAATAAATATCAAAAGACTCAAAATGACAATGCAAATAAGGAAAATATTCATCACTAAGACCTTCATGTGAAAAATCAACTAAATATAGTACCTTCATGCTACCTGACTAGATTAAGGTGTATAAATTTATCCACCTTTTATTATATTAATGAAATGAAATGAATGTACTAGAGTAAATGAAAAATAGGAACACATACCTATAATTACCTATGTGGATGTAATTTTGACCTGGCCCACTTCTTGGATAGAGAAGTGGATAGTATCTGGACTGAAATATGTGAAGAGGAAATCCATAGTGAAGGTGTCCTGTATAATAAATATAAATGGTGCTTTAAATCATGAGGAATAAAAACCTTATTTTACCCCCACCCTAATATCTATATTAAATTGAGTATGTAAACTAAATATGTGAATAAACAAGGCTTGCTTGACCCTACTTTGATATCTAAGTTGAATCTTGGTATGTAAATTAAATGTGTGGAGAAATAAAGTTTGTTTTCACCCACTTTGATATCTAAACTGGATATAGGTGTGTAAATTTAGTTTTGTGGAAGGTTATGGATTAACCATTGTAGATAGTCTTGTGACCAAAACTAGTGAAAACTTAGTGATATCTTGGTGATGATACTGAGTATAAATTAGTAATCCAAAAATAAATATCAAGGTCATGTGCTTTACATCATGCCCCCAACCATGATATCTGAGTAATATAATTATGTATCTAAACATCTATATATCCAAGTGAACATGTATATATAATTCAAAACTATATATCTATGTCAAACCATATATCTACTTAAACTTATGTATCTAAGTATACCTATGCATCTAATATAGTTGTATCTAGGTAGACCTGTATATCTAAATATATGTATCTCGGTAGACATGCATGTCTAAATGTATGTATCTGAGTATAATTGTGTGTCTAAATATTTTTATCTAAGTGAACCTATATATTTGAGTAGACATGTGTGTTTGAATATATGTATCTAAGTGAAACTATATATTTGATAGACCTGTGTGTATAAATATCTATATTTGAGTGAACCGGTATATCTAAGTAGACTTGTGTGTCTAAATAGTTGTATCTGAGTGAACCTATGTGTCTAAACAATTGTATGTAAGTAGAAATTTGAATATAAAATATATATTTGAGTAGAAGTATACATCTAAATCTATGCATATGAAATTAGAAATACATCATGTCTATAAATCAATCCTAACTTGAATAAGATAGATCATACTTACACTTTCGATTGGGGATATATTGGATAACTGGGAAGATGATCAATATTTACATCTTTTAAACCTAAGTATGGGATTTCTTATGACAACAACAATACTAGGGAGGGTTCTAAATCATCTATTCAAGCATAATCACCTAATAACCCTAACTAATCCCTATTTTTTCATATTTAGTATACTCATAACAAGTAAAGTAAATAAATCTAATCTAGTGCTCACCAAATCTTATGGCACAATATGAGGGTTAGTAAAAAAATGGAAATAAACATGCATATGAGAATATTAATTTAAGCTATGGATGAGTAAGAACATAATACATGGAGAAGAAGAGTAATATTATTCAAAAGCCAATATTTATTCTATTTTTATCTACTAAAGAGAGGAACAATGTTAGAGAATACATACCTAAAAGATGAACTGATAGATACTCAATCTTTCCCTTGGACAAAGGGGCTTTGTAAGACATTGTTTTGGTTTGTAAGGATCACTAAGAAAGGCCAAATCATCTAAGACTTCTCCACAAGACTATATTTTCCAAGTAGAAACCCTAAGCTAATACTACTCAAGTAGAATGGTGGAAGAGTAGATTATAAAGAAATGCAAGTGAATCATAACTCTCAATGTATACAAATAATGACAAAATAACATTGTATATATAGGCATATTTAACCCTAAGCCCCTCTAAAAATTTTAGCCAACAAGGTTAACCCAATCAACCTAATACTAATATGGACAAAAAATCACTAGGTCACATGCTAGGTTAGCTGAGAGCCAACCTATACCCTAAATTAATTTCACCCATGAGAGTACAAGGTTGACCCAATTGACCTAGTACTGTAAACTATAAAAAGGTTTTTAAGGTGAGGAAAAGATGTAAAAGCTATGGGAAATGACTAGAAGAATTTGAAAAAGAGGAGTAATATCTTAGGGTAGTCTTTTAGGAGCTAATTGGATTGGTAATAAGTGGTAATAATGGACAACAATCCTATGAAGCACCAATTATCTACCCACCCCTTTCTTGATGCACCCCTTAGGGCATGCACTCAAATAGATTTAATCTTGATGAATTCTTACAATATAAAAAGCATCACTATTTAAAAGAAGTTTTAAAATATTATATGTATACATATGCCCCACTTGAATCTCATCACTTTTCTTACTTAGATAAGAAAAATGGGATAAAAAAGAACTTTTTGCAGATGTAAAATAGATGTTGAATGAGATGAAATCCTTGGTGAGAGTAGTTGAAATTTTATGATAGGTAATGAGATTCTCACTTTTGGATTGTTAATCACCATTGACTTGGTGGTAAATAATCTAAGAATCACCTAAAACATGTAGGTATTGGATATATAAATCAAGAAAAACTTTCATGCCTAGGATTAAAGCTTCATACTCTACCATGTTGTTAGTGACATCAAAGGTTAAACAAAAAGATAAAGGGATGATTTTTATAAGAGGACTTATAATAATACAACCTACCCCAGCTCCTTGAAGGCATTTAACACCATAAAAGTGAAGGGTCCAAGTTGCCTAATATAATTCAACATTGATTTCAAGAAGTTATTCAATAACTAATTTTGGTTTAGTAGTATGGGAAGGATACCAGATTCATCAAGATTACTTTTTTCAAGATCAGTAGTGATTTTATGGAAGTGATATTGATAATAAATAACTTGGTTAAGACATTCAATATGGAGAATATTATCATCATGAAGACTATCTTAAAGGTGATTGGTAGCTGGCACATGAGATGTGGTAATTTGATTGGCTATGATTACTTATAGATATAAAACTTGAAGATCAAATTCCATAAGGAGGTATATCCATTTAGAAATTCTATCTCCAAGAAGAAAGGCTTTGGAGAATAAGTTATGAAGGGGGTTAAAATTAATGATGACATAAGTGGTCTGATACAACATGTGATGTCAAAGCTTTTTAGCTATAAAATATATGGAAAGGTAATCATGTTCAAATTTTGTGTAACATTTTTCATAATCGATGAGGCTTTGACTAATGTAGTAGATGACATATTATCTTCTAGTATCATCTTGTTGGTCAAGCATTACCCCAACTGATATATGTGTGGAATAATTATATAGGATCAAGGGTTGATCATTTGAAGGAGGATGAAGCATATGTAGGTGAAGTAATGATTCTTTCATGTTATCAAGGGATTTTTGATAAGGGTTCATCCATTCTAAAGCATTACCTTTCTTAGAAAGTGAATTGATGAAGTGGATATGGTAAGTAATTTTAGGGATGAATCATCTAATTACTCTAAGTTTGTCGAGATAAGTGTGAATGTTCAAAATGGAATGAGGAATAGGTATGTTAATGATAGAACTAATTTTATCAAGGTAAACATCGATGACATAGAGAGAGACTAGAAATCCTAACAATTTTCTAGATGTGACACCAAAGACATATTGGTAAGGATTTAGTCTAACTCTATATTTAAGGAGATGGTCAAAGATGATGGCAAGATTAGAAAGATGAGTCCTACAACTTTTCTATTTAGAAATGGTGTCATCCACATAGGCTTCTACAATTTTATGGAAAATATTATGAAAGATATGATCCATTTCCCATTGATAAGTGGCTCCAAAATTTTTGAGGCCAGAGGGAATTTTTACATAACAATTGGTGCCCTATTCTATGGTGAAAGTGGTCTTATATTAGTCTTCAGGCACAATGTGAATTTGATTGTAGATTTAAAAGCCATCCATAAGAGATAACATTTCATATCTAGTTATGGAATCGATAATGGCATCTATCAAAGGTAAAAGAAAATTATCCTTGGGACAAGTGAGATTACGATTATAAAAATCAATGTAAATTAAAATGACCATAGTGAGCTTTTTCCAAATGAGAAATATGTTAGAAACCCATTCTATGTAATCCAATAATTTGGTAAACTTAGCATTAATAAGTTTGATGATATCTTTGTGACATAAGGTGGAAACCTCAGGTGAAAATTTTCTTTGATTTTGATGCATAGGTTTGGCATTGGGATAAGTGATGTTGTTATGCACCATAATGATAGGGGCAATACCAGGCATGTCTTTGTAATACTAGGTGAATATCTAATGATATTTATCAAAGAATAAGCTAAAATTATCATACTCAGTAGGTGAGAGCTCATGAGAAACTGTAATTGGTTGAGGGTATGATGAATTAACATATTCAATACAAGTATTTTATTTTATAAGCATAACATTACCATATTAGAAGTGGTATGGTACATTTGGTAAAGAGGAAATTGGATTATCTTTAGGATCAATGTTAGCAACAAATTTATTTAAATAAGGGGCTTTGTTTTTGAAATTCCCAAGTTTGTGATTTTACTAAAGAATTCAAGGTTCTCGAGCATGAAGTGTTTCAATAATATATTCATTACTAGGCAAGGTGGGAAGAAGACCATAATACTCAACATTTACTTTGAGATCAATAAATTTATTACCATGGTAATCATATTTATAATGTATTTGATAAAAATTGGTGACCTTGGAAACTAACATTATCTTGAGAGTAGGAGAAGTAGATGGATTGGATGGGATTTGTGTATCATTAGTTTATTTGATGGGGGAAGGATAGGATGTAATGATGGGATCTATAGATGGTAGAGAATATGCTAGAATTTTTAAAGGTTCAGAAGGTATGATTTATTATACCACCTAGGGAGTATCAAGAAGGGGAGAATTAATAAGAGGCACATGACCTACAGGATCTACTTCATGATCAATGGAAATGGTATGAATTTACTAGTTGAAATCATGTATTTGAGCTAAGGTTTTATGATAGTGTTGAACATCTAAGTCTTAATATTGATCTTGGGCTATTATGTAATTATCATCATATGTTGGAAAAATTATACACGCTTGAGATTCAGGGGGAGTTTCAAAAGGTGAAATCCCAATATTATTGAGCTTACATGGAGACATGATGAGAAGATCTTGGAATAATTTTTCCACCCCAAAGTCATTAAAAGTTATGAAATATTTTGGTAAAGAATGATCTAAAGCATTGCATGGAGGGGGGAACTAGTGATCTCATCAATAAGAGGAATAGTGTGATCACAATGTAATAAATAAGTATGAATCCACTCTAAGATATAAGGAGGTAACTTGGTAGTGATTCAAGTATGTTTCAAGTCATTAGGTTTATCATCTTCTAAATCATCAAGAGTGGCTTGTAAGTTAGGATTGATGTTGATGAACTTAGGTAAGGGATAACTATTAATGGTATGAATGGTAGGGATGCGATAATAATATTTGGGATTAGGAAGATGAATAATCTAAGGGTTGGGATCAACCTCAAGCTTATATCATTTACCATTATATAAGAATTTAATGCATTGGATAATATAAGATGTGATGATCTTTATTCTATGAGTCCAAGGGAGACCAAGGAGTATATTATAAGATAAGTGAAAATTGAGGACCATAATTTTAGTTCAAATGGTCTTAGGTTTAATTGTTAGGGGAACCCAAATGCAACCAAGTGGATTTTGATTAGTCTTATCAAATCCATGATAGGTAAGGCAGGTTTGCTTGAGATGATCTTTATTATTACAAAGTTATTGGATAATCCACAAAGATGTTACAATAATACCATAGCCTTCATCAACTAAAACTTAAAGAATAAGGGTTATATTAATGGATATTTTAATGAATAGTGATAGATAATTAGTGAAAAAATGGATTTCATCATTAATCATTTCTTATTCAAGAAATTCAATAGATGATTTGAAATAAGGATATAGTTTCAATGGTATGTATGTTGGTAGGTTGAGTTTCAATAAAAAGTAGTTCTTCGTCTATAGGAGAGGGATCTTAAATTTCTTGTAATTGTTGCATAAGTAACTTGAGATGATAAGGAGAAGTATATACTAACTCCATAAGTGGAATCTTTTAAGTCATAGAGTTAAGTTCTTAAAAAATGTTTTAATGGGATTTAGAGGAAAAACCAATGTGAGATTTGAAAGGTAAGGTGTATTTTGAATGAATAGAAGTGGTTGGGGGTTTGGAAGGAGTAAGTGGTTCCTCAAGGGCTTCCGGAGAAATAACCATAAATTTCACCATAACTAAACTTCTAGTGAAAACTTTCACTGGCAATGTATTATAATGGTATAACCAACTTCCCCAAAACTCAATTTTAAATGTATCTTTGTAAGGACCATTAAGAAAGGCCAAAGAATCCAAGACTTCTCCACAAGACTAGATTGTCCAAGTAAGAACCCTAAGTGAAGAGTAATTGAGTAGAATGGTGGAAGAGAAAATTGTAAATATGCACAAGTGAATAAGAAGTATTGATGTCTCTAAATAATTATGAAATGATCATGTATATATAATTATATTTAACCCTAAGCCCTTCCAAAAACTTTAGCTAACAAGGTCAACCCAATCAACCTAGTACTGATATGGACAAAAACTCACTTGGTCATGAGATAGGTCAGCCAAGAGCTGACCTAGACCCTAAATGAATTCCACCCATAAGAGTACAAGGTCAACCCAATTGACCTAGTACTATAAACTATCAAAATTGGTTTAAGGTGATGAAAAGAGGTACAAAAAATGTGAAATGATTGGAAGAATGTGAAAAAGAGGAGTAATAACTTAGGGTAATTATTTAGGAGCTAGTTGGATTGGGATTAAGTGGCAATAAGGGAAAATGATCCTATGAAGCATCAATGGTTTTCCCACCCCTTTCTTGGTACACCCCTTAGGGTGTGAACTCAGAGAGATTGAGTTTTGATGGTTTCTTACAAGATAGAAAGCATCATTATTTGATAAAATTTTGAAAATATTATGTGTATACACTATGTACTTGAGTGAGCCTATTTGTTTAATTATTTATATATCTAAAGTAATATGTGTGTATTTCCCCCCTTTTGTGAGAGAGTTGAGATTGAGGTGAGGGTGTCTAATTGAAAGTGGTAATGATTAGATATGTTGGTGTTAATTAGTAGGTGTGATGTTATTTTAAATATGAATAGTTTATTTATTGTGACATATTTGATTGTTAAAATTGGTAATGGGATAAAAATTTTGTCTAGATTTACTTTATTATGCTAATATCATTTTTTTCATTTTTGTAGAGTTAAAAGTGATTATGATATTGGTTTTACCAATACAAGGTGAGGCACCTTTAGTTTAAGTCCCATGTGTAATAAATGGTTTGTAAATTAGAGTTATAGTTCTCTAGATATCACACTAGTAAGAATTTGGTATTAGTTGGTGAAATTATTGCGTAAGATTAACCTTAGTAAGGTGGCATTTGATAAATGTGATTTAAATAGGTTATTTGATTAGTTTGACAATTCATTTGATTTGAGATTAATTTTTTTTTGAGTTAGAGAATATGCCTAGGAGACAAGGAGTGACTTTGACCTAATATGAGGAGGTGGAGGCACTTATCTAGGATAGGGAGGCAGTTAACCTAGTAAGGATCCCATAATTTTTCCTTTTATTATCATTTATAATGCATTTTTTTACTATTTTTATTGAAAATATATTAGTTTAGGATTTGCTTTGGAAAAGTGGCACTTCTATCTTGATATTGGCACTATTATATAAGACCTGACAATAGTGTCCTAGATATGGCACTACTATCCAACAATATTGTCATGTATGTAGTGCTAGTGTCTAGTATGCCTAGTTTGTGATGCTAGTGATTGTTGATTGGTTTTTGATTCCTATATTTATCTATTAGTTTTATTTTTTTAGGATTTATTTTCCCAAAATAAAAACCTTGTAAAGTATTCCCTTTTGATTTTAGCAACTTCTATCTTCTTTTGTGAAGTGTAGCTTTCAAATTTTCAATCTTATTTCTTTAGGGGTGACACAGACATATATTTTTCACTTTTACACAAAAAGGATTTAAAATATGTTATTTAAATTTTATGCCTCCTTTTTCCAAATTTCAAAAAAGTTAAAAAGAATTATGTCACTCTTTTAATATATTCCTCCACTTACCTTGGCCGTACGACTTGCACATGAGTAATTGAAAGTTTCAAAAACAAAATTTATAATCCAAAATAAAATTTGTAAACTACCAA
Organism: Torreya grandis; assembly: GCA_037957365.1. Taxonomy (NCBI): domain Eukaryota; kingdom Viridiplantae; phylum Streptophyta; class Pinopsida; order Cupressales; family Taxaceae; genus Torreya; species Torreya grandis. The sequence continues at coordinate 2,426,967 of JARHVA010001524.1, read as the reverse complement.
ATTTACCCTTAAATAGATTGTACATCTAGTGTTTGAAGAAGAAATAGGAAAAGATGTCAATTTTTTTGATAAAACTAATTTTTTTAATTTCTTTGGGTAGGGCATACGACTGTCCATACCATATAGAGATTAAGTGGATAAAAATTAAAAAAATGATTATTTTTTATACTATCAAACTTTCTTCAAAGTCACTATACCTCTAGTGTTAATCAAATGTAAAACAAATTAGGATTTTCAAACCTAAAAATGTCTCCTTGGCATTGTATGCCCTGTTGATTGAATGAAAATATTTATCTAGAAATTTAATTTCTCCCATTTTCCTTTCTCTTGATTCCCTTGTGCATATTGCCTCTGGCTAAAAATAATTTGAAGAGTTGATTTTACTTTTTTAATTATTTTAAAAACATTTGTATGGCCTATTCATGGATAGGAAATAAATTGAAATAACTTATATTTTTTCACTTACTTCCCTTCCATGAGTTTGCATGTATTTCTTCTAGCAGATGATGGCTAAAAACAAAAATGGAAATTTAGTTTTTAATTTTCTAAAAAATGCTAGAGTCGACAATGTAGGTTGAAAATATTTTTTAGAAGGTAAGATAGGCTTCATTTAACATGGCTTGAGAAAATAATTAAATTTGCATGATTAACAAAAAATAAAATGAGATTACATGCAAGTTGACAAAGGAAAGTTGAATTTGCAATGGCAATTTACACAGATGAAAAATGCAATTGCAATGTGGAGTGTTTCATTTACATGGCTTGGATAAGGGTAATTTACATTTGCATAATTTTGGGAAGTGTGATTTACATTTTCATGACTTACGAAAATAAAATTTGGAATTTCACAAATAAGGAGAAACTCAAAAAAAACTATGTATTACACAAAATTGAAAATCAATTTTATTTTTTTCATGAAAAATCAAATCAATTTTTCAAGATGCATGAAAACTCAAAACAAATTTGTAATTTGAACGAAATCCCAAAACAAAATTACAAATTACACATGGATGAAAAAACATTTAAAGATTACACAGAAAAATATTGATTTTGCAATTTGCATCGAGTGAAAAAAGGAAATTATAATTTGCACAACTTATTGAAAAGTAATGTGTTTACACAACTTATAAAAGTTAAATGGATTTTACAAATTATGAGAAATGTTAACATTTTTTTTCACATGAGGATAAAATGCATTTTAAAATAGTTTGAGGTAAAATTCAATTTGGTCGTGAATTTTTTAATTAATCAATTAAATTTAATTAATTAATTAAAAATTTTAACTTTCTCAAAATTTTGATAGTTTCAAGCTTAGGTAAAAAAAATTATCTATTAGGAAAAATTGAATTTCCACTAGTTTTTTTATCTATTTTCAAAAACTATGATTATAGTTGGCTTTGACTAGAATTTCAAACTGCAAGGAATGAAAATACCTCAAATTATCTAGTTTTAAGCTGGTGTTTTATCCATTAGGTAATAGAGTCTTTAGCAACAACTTTGATAGATTTGAAAAATCTATGATCTTCAAAAAAAGGGATGGGTCCTCAATCCATATAAGAGTTATCACATGTCAAAAAATAATGTATGCAATGGTTAGGTACTCATCCTAACAAGTGCTATCACATGTCGAAAGATATTGTATGTGAGTATCAAGTACTCAACTTGACAGGTGCTTTCACATATCCAAAATGATAGTGTATGCAAGGGCATTTTAGTTGTGTTTTAACACAAATTAAAATGTGAAGAGAGAAGTGTCTTTTATATTCTCTATGATTAAATCTTGAATACCAACTGAACCAAGGATCATGCTAAGTGACTATGACATTCTCATTCATGCAAGATGAATCATAATTTGAAATGAGATAATCTTGGAGGTGAACAAGATATTTATGTAGAAGCAACTTATTTGGCTATGAAGTTATTGATTAGGTTGATTAAGAAAAACAATAGGGTTTAATTGAGATAAAAACCCCAATAGAATGAATCAAAAAAGATGGAAAAATAAAGAATACAATGCCATGAGTTAAAAAGAAAGACTAGAAAGAAATACAACCAAAATTGTATTTACATATGTACAAAAGAGAACAACCTAGTTCTTACTATAAATAGTGTTTTAGATATTATCTAATGAAAGGTAATGGTAGAAAAGCTCCATCAGGATATGACAAGCAGAATATGATAGGTAGAAAGTATTATTCCACATAAATCCCAGATCTTAAATGGTACCCTCCAAAGTGAATCAAACTTCCCATGACTCCCTTTTGGTTATTTGTGACTATGTTAGAGTAGGAATAGATCTCCTACTTTGAATTATCTTTTCTTTGACATCCTTTCAAAGAGAAATTTGACATGAGACTGATGTTCTATGATTTTATCAACCACATATGTCATTTTTTGTTCTAGTTATTGTCAAATAGAAAATTATTTTATCTAGCTAGCTTTTAAAATTTGGATTCTCAATGACTTTGGATAATTATGGGGTGGTTATTTAAAGAGTTATGGGAATAATAACATCTATTAAATATATTAAATTAAATGGAGAGATCCCAATAACCTTTTCTAGTGTTACACAATCTCCCCAAAGAACATCATATACCTTATTGTACCATTTTTTTATTATCATCAACTACTTTGTGTATGATTGTGAACATATTTTTATTACTTAAATCAACTTGACCATTACCTTGTAGATGATAGTTTTAAAAATGATACAAATAAATTCCATATCTGTAATAAAATGCAATCATATACCAATGAAATCTAATCCTCATTACTGAAAAGGTTCTTCAACTATCATTGGTTGAAGAGAAAGTGCTATTAATATGGATTTGCCTACAAATTTCTAACATGTCTCACACTTTCTCACCCATTCATAGGAATTTTTGAAAATATTTGGCTAATAATAATGGGATATGTGAATTTTATATGTTATTATGCTAGGAAAAGTGCCCTCCAAAAGCCTGAACATGAAAATCTTGAAATAACATTTTTTGTTGTTCTTTATTCTATGCACCTTAAGAAGAATCCATTAATACTTTTCTTGAAAATAATGCCATCCCATATAACATACTTAATAGCTTGTAGTTTTACCATTCTAAATTATTTAGCATTTAAGTGTGAAGGACATTCTTTGTATGTTAGGTATAAAGCAATGTCAAAAAACCATTCATAAGTAGAATCCACAAACCTGACCATAGGGAACTCTTGATCATATTATTCATCTAAAACTATTGAAGATCCTAATTTAATATTTCCCTATACTACCATGAGTTGACATAGTCCTTTTCCTCGAACTAGTTTTGTAGGTTTTATTTAAAGATCATATTATTACACTTTAATTATCTAATTCCCTCATTTATAATTAGTTTCTTATTGTGTCAAAATGGATGTGAATATTGTAATTGGTACCATTAATATATATTGTAAATGCAATATATAATACTTGAATTGTTTGAATATTTTCACTATTACATAGACATGATTTTCCTTAGGATAATGTTTCAATTCATAATCTTTGAGATTATAACTCATGAAGGAAATTTGGCATTTAACCCCCCTTTTTTTTAATCAATATTATTGAGAGTGTATGATCTGAATCATGACAATAAATAATGAATTCTTTCTTAAAATTAGGACAAACTAATGTTATTGCATGAGTAATAACAATCTTTATCTTTTCAAACACTTCTTTACCTTAATTTTTCCACTCGAAATAAGGTTTTCCTTTCATCATGTCTAAAATATGTCTAGTGAGCTCAAAAAAATTAGGAATGAACCTCTTAAAAAAATTTAATTTCCCAAAGAAGGAATGCACTCCTAGTTTAGTGGTTGGTAGGGAATGTTTTTTATCGCCTGGACCCTTTTTGGATCAATATGACCTATGAGTTTACCTTTAGTCACTCTAAATATAGATTTCTTAGGGTTAAGATAAATTCCATCTAAATAACACTTTCAAAAAAAAATCTCCAAATGTGCATAGTGATCTTAGTTTTTAACAAAACTATTAAGTAATTAAGATACACTACAATGATTTCATTCTTCAATTTTGTGAATGCCAAGTCCATTTCCCTCTTAAAATTATCTCTTACATTGATCAATATGAATGACATTTTCATATATACAAAAGTACCCCAAGGTGTTGTTAAAGTTATTTTGTGTTGATCTTCCATGTTAACATCAATTTAGTTGTGTTGATATGATTTTTATGCACACCACAGTCACCAAGATAGCCTCTACCATTTTAAGATCTTAATGGAGGTAAAATCCACTCTAGGTCATGAGTTGAAGATATGTGGTTTAAACAACCTATTGATGGAATAGTTGGTAGGGCATGCAGGTTATTGAAAAGGTTTTTAAATAGAGGTATGGTTCTTAAAGGGTAGTTAATTCCTACATGAGTTATATGGGTGGCTAGATGTTAATCTAATGTGGATAGATCTCCAAAAAACTCAAAAGGGATGGAAGGGTAAGGAAAAAATTAAGACTTTGTGGTTCTAGGAATCACCTCTCTGGTTAGTCTCTAAATGCACAAGTTCTTTCAAAACCTATGCTTGTTGAAAACAACTATTACACACACATAATCAAACATAGTTTAAAAGTCTAAGGGGATATCAATATACAAAATTCACAAGCCTTAGTCAAAGGTTTCCCATTTTAGAGTATCTATTTCACACCCTTAATCAAGAGATTATGGCTAAGGCTAATGAGGTATCTGAGGCAAATTTTAGACACACACAAAAAACTATATTAAAAGAAACCACTCATACACATTCAAAACATGAATCAATCAACTTAATTTCCAATAATCAATGTAATTTTATACTCATTAAATATATTTTGCACATATAAGACTATCATATCAATCATGACAAGAAATAATTCATTGAAATTATTTCACACTAAGAATTATTGAATCATATAACTAGAAAGACAAGCCTAATTACACAAAAATTGGAGAGAGAATACGCAAACACATTTGTTGACAATAAAAATTGCTTCTTCTCCTATATATTTAAATTTTTCCCACACCCTCAATTAGTGGATTAAAAATGATTAAATAAGTTAGGGGAAGGGGTCACCTTATCCTTTAATTCCATGCAAAGCCATTACATGTGATAGTCAATATTTGATTTCTAACTATGGTCAAAACCATATAAGAGTCTACTTATAGTTATTAGTTTGAGTTAGCCTTTGCAAAAGCTATGCAACATGTGCATGTATAAATAAGGTAAAATTTTACAATTATAGATCTAACTATATGAAAACTAAATATAAAGAAAAATACCTTATTTTATAGTTATGAGAATAACATGTCAAAATACTTTAAGTTAGCCCTTTCCAATGGAACTTAGACATGCATTAAGGACAAGTGCCCCTTTACTAATGCCTCAAAATCAAAATCATTACTTAAATGGGATTAACTTCTCATTATTGAGTGTTATATGTTGTCCTTACCATTACAAAATAGTAAATTCCTTCAAAAGGATTTGTAGGGTCTTTATCTCAAAAGAATATGTTGTGTCAACTTAATCCTTGAGATGCTTGAGTAATCATAGTCTTTTCTTATTTTACTGCCATATCTTCCTTTTTATATTTATTAACTAGATTAAGTCTAAGACTCATGTATTCTTCACCTGTTCATAATCCAACATGTTTTGTCCATGTAAAAACATCCATGCCAAGTTATCCATTTAATTAAAACATTACCAATGTTGTCCTTAGACACATGTCCCTACTTCATGCTTTCTTGAAATGAGATCAAAGTCAATTTTTACCTCTACTATCATGAGATCACGACAAGTGTCAATTTTATACTAGCATTAAGACCTTTGAAAACTCTCATTGATCTCTCACTATTATATTTATTTATATGAATCAACACAGTGTTTTGATCTTTAGATTATTTGAATCCAAATGACTATCTATCATGGCTTAAAATTGACATCTTCATGCACATCATTTTACATATGCATGAGCTTCATTGATGTCCATGTGACCATCAATATTTGAAAGTAATGAATAATTTTTTATATTTATTTTGACATCTACATGACTGTCAATGACATCTATGTGACTGTCAATGATGTCCACATGATCATCACACTTCGAACACCAAATAATTAATTATTGACCTTAATTTTGATGTCTATGTACCCATCATTTAAAATCCACGTGAACATCTTTGATGTCCACATGAAATTTATGTATTTTTTAAATCCTAATAGCTATTTACCAGGGCTCATATTTGATGTTCATATGCATGTGTTAGTATAAAAGTTAATCTTTGAAGACTTAGATGTTGAGATATAAATCTTGTCAAGACATGAATTTTCTAGAGTAATATATTGGCACTGAGAACATTAATTTCATGTGATCCTTCATCACTACAAGGCTTTCTAATCATAATTATAAAATGTGTAAGTAAGCTAACCCATCCATTTTTACATGTTGTCCTAGTGATGGTCTAGCTCTTCACAACTTGAGTAAGTCATATTTTGATCCTTCAAAGATATATAACTATAATAATCTATTAAATCCATGCAACATATTGGTGTGTGGGATAAAATTGGCAATGTTTATCTCAAATTGTTAGATATATAGTGTGTGAGTTAATGTGCACCATAGATCTAAGCACTTGACTTTCGACTTTACGTGTGAGTTTGACACCTATTTCCTTTGGGTTGGTCCATTTTTATGAGCACAAAATAGAATAAAATAAATAAGGTTTTCAAAGACTATAGAAAAAATTCTAGAACCATCTAAACAATGGAGTATACTAAGGGCCTCAAGAAATATATGACTTAGTATGAAGCATTCAAACTAAGTTTAAAATATAACAAAGTGTTCCCTAGTGAATTTTGACCTCAAATTTTTCTAAAACTTATTTAAAAAATATAGGATAACTTACTTAGACTAAGGCTTTTTAACATGATTTAAACATAGATCTAATTATATGATTAAAGACCAAGGGTTACTCAAAATAAAGATTCAATTTAGCATTAGGGTATGAAGCCCCTAGGCAGTGTTCTCATAAATGAGATCCATTAAACCTACAACATGGAAACATAAAAATAAACTATTAGAAACATGAGATGAAGTCATATAAATATTATGTGATAATAGACTAGATCATCACAAGATATTTAATATTGATTCTTGATCAAGTTGAATGTTTAATTTATAGCACAAATTTGCATAATTTGAATAACGGTCCCTATTTTTAGAAATGGGGATGTGTTGGGCAAGAAAAATGGAGACTCAAAGTGGGAATACTCCTAAGTATTAATGAACCTATAAATTTGGTCAAAATTCTTAAATGAATAATGAAGAGTTCCATAGAAAACTACTTAAATCATAAACATGAAAGAGACTCTTAAGTGGATTCACATAACATACTTGCCTTCCAATTTTTTTTGGATCTATGTGTGTCAAAAATGTAATTCATTTAACCCTTGTTGTCATGAGTTTTTCAAAGGCTTGATGAAGTTATATGTTTCATTATACTTTATTTTAAATCACATAAAATTAATGGAAGCTTAGGTATTGCTATACTATTAGCCATGTGTCCATAACCCTGATAAAGATTCCTTAAGCTCATTTTCTTCTCTTTCCATTATTTTCTTTTAACCATGATACATGATACATTGACCTTATTTAATCATTTGAGCCTTTGATTTTCTATAGATATAATTTTAATCATTTGAACCCATTATTTATTTTCATCTTTTATTGTTCTTGACAGAAAAGAGAAGATCTAGAACCCTAATGAGATGGTATAATTATAAAACAAATCATTACTAAAATGTCCTTGCTAGCCACACCTATACCTAGAATTGTATTTCTAATGAGAATTTAATGTGATAAATTAATTTGATCCAAAAAATAAGAAAAATTTCTAAAATTTCATGAAGTACTATAAGATCAACTTCCACATGCCTGGTGAAAGTATTCAATTGAGATAATATCTAGAATGATTCATGATTACATATCTTCATCCTAAAAACTCAAAACATAGAAATACACCGAATTAATAAATAAGTCCCAAATTACTAAATTTTAATTTCCCCCTTTCTAAAAGTTATAAGATTATTTTGTTGGGTTCTTTAGCTTGGTTACAGTCATATCAAACACAATTTGGATTGCCAAAAAAATAACTAAACTAAGAAAAGTAGGAAAATAAACTAAGAAAGTAAGAAATCTAATCCAATAAAGTAGGAAACATATTTGAATAAAATAGGAAATATAAACTAATCCTATAGTTACACTCATCTATACTTCATTACTCAGTAACATCAACATATGGCACAACCCTGAAGTAGTGCTTCAAGAACTATCTATTGACTAGATATGTAGGCTCATTGCCTTATATGTCCTTTAGATAAAATGCATTATTTCCTATGATATATGAAATCTAGTATGGTCTAATCCATAGTGGGGTAAAATTATCATGATATCCTTTATTCTCATGGGATTTATCCCAAAGTATCAGTAGATCCAAAATTATGAATGCTTGGACCTTTGCTCTCTTATCAAACCATCTCTTTACCACATCCTGGTGTTCATTAAATGTCTATAAGGCCTTAGACCTTGAATCTTCCATTTCTATTATGTCTAGTAATCTTGATTCAGTTTCATCACATGGTTCCATATAGTCCTGCATGAACTAATAAGTGGGTAACTTTATCATAATTAGGAATATAGGCTTGCATCCATACACCAATAGATAGGGTGAAGATTTAAGGGATTGCTTATATATCATTTGGCATGTCCAAATAGCATACTTGAACAAGTTGTGCTAGTCCCTAGGCTTATCACCTACTAATTTCTTAATTGCATCTATCATAATCTTATTCATTCATCTTGCTAGTCTATTTCACTAAGGGCAATGGTTAGAATATGACCTTATAATTATCTATTTGTCATGTGCTCACTCAATAAATTATACTGATATGAAGGTTAGTCCATTATCACAAACTAGTGAAATGGGCATGTTAAATCTAGTTTTTATGTGTTCCTCCAAGAAATGAATCATATCTTGTGCTTTGAAATTCTTTATGGTTGTGGCTTCAATCCATCTAGTGAAATAGTCAATATTAGTAATTAGGAATTTATTGCCAACTAAGGAATTTGGTTTGATGATGCCAATGAAGTCTAAACCCCATTGGGTAAGTGGCCTTTCTTCAACAACTACATATAAAGGCACTGCTACATGTACTTCCCTTTTGGATAAAGATTGAAATTTATGGCACATCCTCAAATGAGTTTGGGCATTTTTAATAATTGTTGGCTAGTAGTAGATCATTCTTAAGATCTTGTGGGTTTTGGTATTCCCAAAAGGATGACCACTACCTATTTTTTTATGTAAGTTTTCCAAAATTTCTTTAGCTTCCTATGTAGATGCACACTTAAGATGAATTCCTTCATAGTTTTTCTATAAAATATCCCCTTCTTGATCATGAAATGGGAATATATAAGCCTCAAAGCTCTTATTTACTCTTTGTTGAGCTCTAAGGAATAAGTAACTATAAATACTAAATTATTTCCATATACCATTCCCCTTTCAATACTTGAGCCTCACATATATGTTCAATAGTGATACATGGATTAGGTTTTGTCATGAACTAAATGATGCATTGACATCAAATGATTTTCATAAGATTAGTTTCTATATCAAATTATTGTAATTTTTCCATCCATTTGCCTCGATGTTATCCTTATTCATTCTATTATAGGGTGAGATTGATAGTAGGATTAGACATAATGGCAATGCTTTTATTTCTCAAGATGTATTGTTGAAATTTATTTACTACTTTGAAAAGGGCTAAAATTTATTTGTCAATCATGGAATACCTAAGCTCTACATGTTTCAGATTTGTGTTGATGAGTATGATTGGATGATTGGTCTCATCTTTATTTTGTGCTATGATACCAAAAATTTTATGTTCTAAAGTGAATGAATATAGGTATAATTATTTATTAAAATCTAGATTGATTAGTACTATAACCTATTATATTACATCTTTAATGTCCTCAAGGGACTTTCAAGATTCCATTGTCCATTATATTTTAGCATCCTATTTGAACATCAAATTTATAGGTCTAACAATTTTTGCAAATCTTGAGATGAACTTCCTTACGAAGTTAATCTTTATAAAGAATGATTTGATCTCCTTGTTATTGTTTGGTGGTCTAATCTTTGAAATTCCTTGAATTATCTCTAGATCAATGGGGATCCCATCTATGGTGATAATGTACCCCAAAATATATCCTTCAGTTACTCCAAATATTCTCTTCTTTGTTTTTAGAAAAATACCAAACCTTTTGCATCTTTCCATTATGGACTGTAGGTGGCTTATGTGATCCTTCCTATGCTTTGAATATTCTATAAAATCATCCATGTAAATGATTATGCATTTTACCATCAATCCTTTGAATGCATGATCCATATCATGTTGAAATGTTACTCCCATGTTTATTAGGCCAAATGCCATCCTTTTACATGCATAAGTTCCCCATTTTATGGTAAAAATTATCTTCATTCTATCCTCATATTACACTAGTACCTGATTATAACCTGAGAATCCATTTAAGAAAGACATCATTTTTGAACCACTTACTATCTGTGTCACCTCATCTAAATATAAGGGGGATAATTATCCTTTTTAGAATCCTTATTTAGGTTCTTATAATCGACACATAGTCTTATATCACCATTCTTCTTTCTTACTAGAACTAAAATGGCCACCCAATTAGAATGTTTAATCAGGAAGATAATTTTTACACTTAATAGATTCTCCACTTCTCTCTACATGAGAAGCTCTAAAATAGGATTTACTAGTCTCTGCCTCTATCTAAATGATTTATGATCTAGACTCAAGGGATTCATATGGGTAATGACCTATTGGTCATATACTTTCAAATATTCATATATCTAAGCAATGACATCTTTGTAGTGGATGATTAAATCCTTCATTCACCATCTCTCTTTTAAGGTACAACTGAGACTGATATTAACATAGTGCAAGATATGTTCATCTCGTAGGTTCTCCTTTTTGAAATCTAATTCATTGACCTTAGGTTGCCTGAGCTACTGAGCTTGAGGATCTATGTCAATGGACCTTTCCAAAGAAACCAACCCAACTGGGATATAAATTTCTTTGAGTTGAAGAATGCCTCTCATGTCTGATTACTATTGATAGAGGTGATTAATATCCTTGTCATCAATGATTTGGGACTTCAATTCCCCAAAAAAATTTAGAAACTAAATAATTTTCTCATCATCATCAAAAACTTGAAAATTTTCTATGTTATTAGGAATAGAGGGACAAAACGCCATTTCGATAGATAGCCTCTTTACCTTAGATTATTGAAGGGTATCCAGATTAGTAATGGTAGTAGCTAGTGAATAAGTAGCTTGATTTTAATTTTTGAGTAGGGAATTTGTATTGAAAGATTTAAATCTTTCAATCAAGTCTCATGATCTATGATTTTACCTTTTCAAATAAGATAGCTTGTACTAATATTTATTTTTGACTTGGTTAATTACCAATTCTGAGTCACCAATTACTCATACTTACTTTACATTGTTCTTAAGTGTAAATTATAATCCCAAAATTAAAGCCTCATACTCAATTCTATTATTCATATATGGAAATTATAATCTGTTCACTACCAAGAAATTCTTACCTTATGGATCAATCAACTTGAATCCCACACCTAATCCTTATTTATATCTAGCACCATCAAAGTGTAAAGTCCATAACTATTAAAAACCTTTGGGTTTTGGATTTTGTACTTGATTTTGAGTAATAAAAGTATAAATACCAAGGCTAGGAGACTTATACTTTACCTCTTCATTCTTGACATTGTATTTTGTGATGGGATACTTCATTCTTAGCTCTCTATCGATTTTGATTTTATTTGTAGCTCCTCTCCATGGCATCCATATATGAGATAAGTCAATATAAAGATATCCATTTTGTGTTTTAGACTAGTTTATATATAGTAATAAACTATATCCTTCAAGTATGTCCACAACCAATATATCAATGGTCATCAAAATGTATGGTTCTAATGTTACTTGGATATGCACATCCCTTAGTTCACTGACTATAGGAACTACTATTTTGTTTAATTATGAAACTATCCTCTTTGAAGGGATTGGCATCAAACCAAGCTTTTGACATGTAGAAGTAGGAATGATAATTATAGAAGCTCTAAAATCAAATAGACAATTATGAATATTCTTATCAAATGACTTGAAAGTCAGTAAAAAGGGTGGAACTTCTATCTTAATTTTATAGATAACATTTGTGTTATATGTTTTCGATTTATCCATAGGCATCTTCCTTGTAATAAAATTATAGAGCATATCCTTTTGTTTGGTAATTTGAGCTAACTCATGAAGAGTTATATTTTATTTTATCTTCTTCATGTCTTTGACAATCTTATAGCCTCCCTTGCTAGGTTCTTCCTTGGTCTAAGGCTAATCATTCCCTTTTGGAAGAGGTGGATTGTTATCAACTTTAGGATTAAGCAAAATTATAGTAGTACTTGGAAGAGTTGACATTATGAATGGATACTTATTCCTTATATTGTATCCCCCTTTTTATAATTGTCAGAAAGTGTGAACTTCATCTATGCTATCATCCAACTCATTGTCATCTTCACCTAGAAAGGGAAACTCATGAGTTTAAAACAACATGGTAGTGTTAGAAGAGCTAGGATCCAAATTATGCTTAGGTGGATTATGCATTTGGTCTTGCCTTACCACCTCTATTTAAAATAGTTTGAATGATATGAAAAATTAAATGTAGTTGAGCTCACTAAGATCAAAATTATTGTGATTTTTTCACCAATTAAGAAGAGTTGTTTCTACCATGTTGATGTTTGGGAGCTTGTTGGGCTGATCCATATTATTTAAGGGCCTATTGAATGGCCTATTGTACCTTTGAAATGTAGGTTTCTTACTTCCATTTAGGGTGTTAGCATTACCCATCTTCCTTTTTAATCTGAAGAAGTTTTTACTTAGCTTTTATACCACATTTTCAATAGCCTATAGTTCTGAATTCATAGAGTCAATGCTTGGTAGAATAACAATAGGAGACATAGTCAATTTTTGATTTTATTCATAGATATTACATTTTGTGTGATTTTTCAAGAATAAATTATTTGGTTACATCATATGTGTCATGGGAGGTAACATATATATATGGTTTTGATTGAATGCCAAGACATTTTTCCTTGCATGTGGAATCAGATTCAACATGGGAAAGCTATTATGGACGTTGGACATAGTGGGAACCTAAGGATTTAGCTATCTATAGATAATAATGGGTTCTTTGAATGCTCATGTAAAAATTTTAGCTAAATTATATCTCCTTAGGAACACCACAATAATTAGATCTAGAGTGTTCTTGTAAATCTCCAATGCTAACACTTCTTTTGACTTATAGTCTAGAGTTAACCAATTATACATCTTTTGAAATCTCATGTTGAAATTATGAATAGGATCATTATGATCTCTCTTCATACTAGTGAAAATATGTTATATTATGATAGGAATAATAACCTATCAAAATTATTCAATAAAATTAGCTTGACACTCATCTGAAGAAGTGATGGAGTCCTCTGTTAGATTTAAATACCAATCATAAGCAACATCTTTTAATGTAAAAGTGAATAATATACATGCAACATATTCACTGATAATATTAATTAATATCAAAGAAACTTTGAAATATTTGATATGTTATTACACTATCATTACTCTTCAAGGAGAAAATGATGGCAAATACTTCTCAAGATTCCTAGGTAAATCATGCACATCTCCTAGGACTGTAATAGTAGATCTAACTAACCAAGGTGGTTATTAAGCCATTGGTTGATTAATAGATAAAAATTTCCTTATGGTTAAAGGATTCCTAATTGGAGGAGGTGGATTTTTATGAACTAAGGCTATTGGCATAGTTCTAGGTTTTTAATGATTTGACAAGGTTGATATTTAAAAACTAGCCTAGAAATTAGATCTAGTCACTCTCTTGGGTGACTCTAGTATAACTCTATGCAAAGAATAACTATTATTATTGTAGGGCAAGCCTTCCTTCTATAACTAATGAAACCATTGATGTGGTTTTTATGCACACCAAAATCAATGAGGTATCCTCTAACATTTTAATATCTCAATTGAGGTAAATTCCACTTGTGGGAATGAGTTTAGTTATGTAGTTTGAACAATCTATTAATGGAATACTTGGTAGGTTATGCAAGTTATCGATAAGGTTTTTAGATGTAAGTGTGGTTATTAAAGCATATTGAATTTATACATGAGTTGGATGGGTGGTTGGTTGTTAATCTAAAGTGGATAGATCTTAGAAAAACTTAAAAGGGAGGGAAGGGTAAGGCAGAAAAGAAGACTATGTGGTTTTCAAGAAGCACCTCTCTAGCTGGTCTCTAAATGGAAAAGTGATTTCAAAACGTATTCCTATTGCAAGTAGCTATTAATCATACATAATACAACATGGTTTATAATTCTAAGAGGATATTTATATAGGAAACTCACAAGCCTCAGTCAAAGGTTGCCCCTTTTAGAGCAGCAATTGTACACCTTTAATCAGAGTATTATGGTTCAGGATAGTGAGGTATCTGAGAAAAAATTTGTACACACATAGAAAACTATATCAAAACAAAACACTCATATACATTCAAAACATGAATCAATCAACTTAATTGCCAATAATCAATGTAATTTATTAATCATTCAATAGCTTTTATGAATCTAAGACTAGCATATCAATCACAACAATAAAGAATTCATCATAGCTATTGCACACTAAGAATTATTTAACCATACAAAAAAAAGATAATCTTAATTACACAAAAATTGGAGAGAGAATACACAAACACATTTGTTGACAATCAAAATTGCTTTTGCTCTTGTATATTGAAAATTTTACCACACCTTTAACTAGTGGATTATAATTGAATAAATAAGCTTGGGGAAGGGGTCACCTCATCTTCTAATTCTATTCAAAATCATTACATGTGATATTCATAATTTGAGTTCTAACTATGGTCAAAACTGTATAAGAGTTTACTTACAGTCATCACTTTTAATTTGCCTTCATAATAACTATGCAACATGTGCATGTGTAAATAAGGGCAAATTTTAAAAGTATAGCTCAAACTGCATAAAAACTAAATATAACGAATAATATCTTATTTTACAAGTTGTGAGAAAAACCTATAAAAATACTTTAAGTTGGCCCTTTCTAATGGAACTTAGACATGCTTTAAGGACAAGTGCCCCTTTACCAATGACTTAGAACCAAAATCATTACTTACGTGGGACTAACCTGCTAGTACTGTGTCTTACATATTTCCCCTAACTTTACATAATATAAAATTCCTTCAAAATAATTTTTAGGGTCTTTATCTTAAAATAAAATTTTATGTCAACTTAATCCTTGAGATGCCTAAGTAACTACAATCCTCTCTTATTCTACTACCAGATCTTCCTCTTTGTATTCACTAGCCAGATTAAGTCTAAGACTCATGTGTTCTTCAATGGTTCATAATTCAATGTGTCAAGTCCATGTAGTAATTTAAATTTTAAGTTGTACATTTAATTAAAACATGACCATTTTTACCTTTAGACACATGTCCCTAATTCATACTTTATTGAAATGAGATGAAATTCAATTATTACCTCCAAGCTCACAAGATAATGACAAGTGTTAATTTCCTACTAGCTTTGGGACCTTTTAAAAGTCTCATTGATCTCACACCATTGGATATATTTTTCCAAATAAACATGTATTGTTGATCTTTGGAATATTTGAATCCAAATAACTATCTAATGTGGCTTAAAGTTGACATTTGTGTACCTTCCATTTGATGTCAATGTGACTGTCATTGACTTCCATGTGACCTTCAATCTTTGAACTCAATGGATAATTTCCAATATTTATTTTGACATTTATGTGACCATTAATGATTTCAATATGATTATCAATGATGTCCACATGACCATCACATTTTGAACAAAAAAATGTTAATAGTTGAGATTAATTTTGATGTCTTCATGCCCATCATTTGACATCTATGTGAACCTCTTTAAATTATACATGAACATCTCAATATTTTTTAAATCTAAATGGTTTTTTTTTAAGGTTCAAACTTGACATTTTCTTGCACATCCTATTTTGTAAGTTAATATTTAAAGGCTTAGATCTTGAGATAAAAATCTCATCAATATATGAATTTTGTAGAGTAAGATCTTGGCATTGAAAACATTAATTCCATGTGATCCTTTAGCCCCATGAGGATTTCTAAGCATACTTATAAAATTCATAAGTAAGATGACTTGTCTATTTCTACATGATGTATTGGTGATGGTCTAGCTCTTCATATCTTGTGTAAGTCATCTTTTGATCCTTCAAATCTCTAGATCTTTGCTTATATTCTCAATCCAAGTAAAATTTTGGTATGTGGGCCAAAATTAGCAATGTTTATCTCACACTGTTAGATCTGTGGTGAGTGAGTTAATGCACATTGTAGATCTAAGTTCTTGACTTTTGACATTACATGTGATCTTGAAACCTATTGCCTTTGATCTGGTCCATTTCTTCAGGCACAAAATAGAATAAAATAAATAGTCTTTTTGGAGACTATAAAAAAATAAATTCTATCCCCATGTCAACAATAGAATAGACTAGGGGCTTTGGGAAATATATGACCTAGTATGAAGCTTTCAAAATAAAATTTTGGGATAAATCTTCAGACTAAGTTTAAAATATAATAAAGTACTCCCTAGTAAATTTTAACCCCACATTTATTTTAATCTTATTTAAAAAACCCTAGGTTAACATACTTAGACTACATATTTTTAACATGATTTAAACATGAATCTAATTAGATGATTAAATACCAAGGGTTACTTAAAATAAAGAGTCAATTTACCATTAGGGTATGAAGTCTCTAGGTAGTGTTCTCATAAATGAGACCCATTAAACCTACATTATAAAAACATAAGAATCAAATATTAGAAACATCAGATGAATTCAAATAAAGATTATGTGCTAACAAACTAGATCATCATAAGATATTTAATATTGGTTCTTGATCAATTTGAATGTTCAATTTATATCACAAATTTTTAGAATTTGAATAAGGGTCCCTATTTTTAGAAATAGGGGTATTTTGGGCACAAAAATTTATATCTTAACAAAAAAATCAAGCATCAAAATCATCTCATCACCTATTACTACCTAGAAGATTGATCCATGACTAACAATGGATAATTATCTTTAAGGGACACTTGATTAAGGTTCTTCAAATTGACACAGACTATGATCTCACTATTATTCTTATGAATAGATATTATGTTTGCTACCCAATTTCAATGGTGGATGGGAAAAATTATGCAAACATCAATCATATTTTTCATTTTAGCAATAATTATTCTTACAATTTTAGGATTATATTATCTTAGTGTTTGTTTAAAAGGTTTTACATCAGGATTTAGAGGAACTTTACTTGGCATCTCTCTAGGATGAAAAGACTTAAGGTATACCTATGAATACATGAGTATATCAATATACTTATAATGAAGGCTAACAAGATTAAATTTTTATTTAGGTGAGCAACATTTTATAATATTTATGGACCTACGTTATTCTTTTAAGCCAAGTTTACTTTTTTGTAGTCAGTAAAATCAAGATTTCTTTTTTGCATATTAATATTTACAAATCTATCATATTTATAAAATAGTTATTATAAAGAGAAGAATTAGGAATTTTATTTCCTTTGAACTTTATAACACCTTCTTTATCATGTTCATCACTGATTCCCTCTTTTGATGTATGAACTAAAGATTCTCTATATAAGGAATCGCTACCTTAATGATGTCCACTTTCGCAAGGATAGAGATAATTTGTTGATCATCATTGAAAACTTACCAATCATCCACATTGTCTCAGATACTTGGTATGTATATTTTTATGTACCAATATATACATAGGGAATCATTAAATAAGTTAATACTACCAAAGTGTCAGCTTTAGAGTTATATTTTTGAGGGATTTTATTAATATATAAAGCATCAAAGATCTCAATATTATCTTTAAATTTATTTTTATAATGCCTTAGATGATCATTATTCACTTGGCATTGACCTTTTATCTATTTTACAATGAGTTAAACATCACCCAATGCTTTCAAATTCTTGATTCCCATTTCTTCTTCATCCCATAGTCCCTATAAGAGTGCTTTATATTCAACTATGTTATTGGTATAGTTAAACTAAAATTGATAGGAAAAGGGAAAATTTTCCTTAGATGGAGATATCAATATTAATCCTACACTTGAACCTATTGAAAAATAAAAAACATCAAACTCTATCATCCAAACATCATTTGGATTTGATTTCATGATTTTTGGTGACTCTATATCTTTCTCTATCATCAAAATATAATTACCAATTCCTTCATCTTCATATAAAATTTTTGCTCTAGGATTGTCAACTTTTTACACTATGTACATTGTTTTCAATTCAAGTTATATATGTTTTTTGAATCCTTTAACCAAAATCATAGTGTGTGATAAACTCAATTGAATTTTTACTCCCAATTCATTTTAAAATATTCTACCCCAAATAATACCATAAGCTGTTGGAATGTCTATGACCAAAATATTTATTTTGATTCACTTTTGGGGAAAATATGCCAAAACCACTTATGCATATTTAATATATTTGATGAGTGGAACTTGTTTTTCCTCCATGGAATAACAATGCCCAATGGTTTTAGTACAAGTTAGGCCAAGATCATGAGTAACCTTGGTAGGCATCACATTGTTTGAGGCTTATATGTTGATATAATTACTAACTTTACATCCCTTGAGAAATAGGGAAATGTAGAATGGGTTAAATTTATTATATTTAAAATTATTTATGGCCATGGATTTTACTTCATTGTAATTAATATGGCTAGTTAGGATTCCCTTGAAATTGGCCTTTTTAGCATTTATATTTTTACCTTTGATGAAATCAACTAACCTACCGAACTAATCTAAGTATGTTCTTAAGTAATAAGCTTGTGAAATCTAAATTTTGGTTTTGTTGACATGATAAATTATGTTTAAAGTATGTAAATATCTAGAAGGAGTATCAATAGGTTGAGAAACATTAAAATTAGACAAACTACTTATTATTAGTTGATTTCCTTTTATTTGCACTAGTGGGGTAATTCCTCATGGCAGGATAACCTTTGGAGTTTCCTCTTGTGAGTCACATGAATACTTTTCTTATTCTAAGCTCTAGTGAAAACTATAAAGGATTGAGTATTCATATACCCAACAATCTCTTCATATTAATCTTCATCTGAATTATATTCTAAAAATGTATTTTTCAAGTCACTACTAGGTTATTCAATTTCATATTCTTAAAGTTATAGATTTTTTTATTATTTTATTATTCAACTTATTTGTATATAAATATATATTTAGTGTTGAAGACCACATTCACATGTGATTTAGGGTTTTGATGAGGAGGGTGCAAGTTTTTGTTGAGGATATTATAATACACTTTGATCTCTTTGAAAAGGAATGTAGTTCCTCCTTATAATATCTTGGTATGGAACAATAATTATCTATTGAGGTATTTTATTTTTAAGGGTCATTATATCATTATCCATTTTTATGAAAAAGTTATTATATTGAATATTATCCCAAAATTTGATCTTTATTCTTTGAAGTCTCCTTTTTAATTTTTCTAGACATTATCATTTCATCTTCGACATCAATAGCCAATTCTTGGGTTGCTTACAAATCTACTATCATATACTTACTCAATTAATAACTTAATTTAGATAATTGAGAGTTTATAAATAAGCATTTTTTATTTTCATCTTTTGTTCATGTAGTGGTTTGTATCTTATTTATTAACCTATTGAATTTGGCAACAAACTCTCTCATAGTATCACAAACCTCTTTTTCCATTTATGTAAGCTGAGCAAGAAAATCATGGGCATCTCCAACTAGCTTAAACTATTTTCAAATTTAGTCTTCATAGTATTATAGTTAGTAATAAATCCTAGAGTAAGGTGGTAAAACAATCTACATCCCCATCATGTAGCATTTTAATGAATAGTTTGATGACAATATTTTCATGCTCAATACAAAAAATTCAACATGCAACATTGAAGGTTTCAATGTGTTCGTCTGGATGTTATTTTCCATCTCTATGAAAATTTGGAAAATTTTTTCTTGACCCCTTTGAAAGCTCATGTAATTTTCTTAGAGAAATAGATCAATAATGTTTCCCCATGGTAATTCCATAGTTTTAAAAATTGCATGTAGGGGAATAATCATTCCTAATATGAAATGAGCTTGGCTTGTCAAATTTCATCCTTCAGGTTGTTTATTTTTCTTATAGGTAAAGGGAAGACTAGTTGTTCTTTTGACTTTTATCTAATATTCAAGGCTCAACTTGATATTATAATGTTTATATAACTTATAAAAATGGTAAACTTTACCTTTAAACTTACTAGATCTAGTGAATCTCTTTTCTACCAGTATGTAAGAAAGTTATTGGTGTTGAAGTACAAGTTAAAGTTGAAGATATCTCTAAGTTGGTCTTCTTGGTTTTACTCTTCATGCAGTTAATGCTTCTGATTATTATTCTAAAATGAAATGATCTTCTTCTTCTTTTAAGATTCCAACTATTCTATGAAAATATATTAAACTTATCCTATTATCCCAAGTGAAATTTCTCCAAACAAATGAAATATCTTCTTGAGTTTGCATTATATAGTCTAGATTAGGTTATATAATTAGATCTTGAGGTGAATGAATTATCAAAAGAAGAAACTATAGTTGTATAAAGTCTTTGATTAGCTATATGAACTACTTTTTGTGTCTATATCCTCACTTGTCTTCTTGAAGCAATATCAAAATTTATCTAGGTAATGGATGCATATGTTTATTCTATATCTAGTTTTCTCTAACAATATTAAATTGAGCATTATTTGTTATATTATCAAAAGTGAACAATTTAAATATTTAAATAGGGTATTCCTCTAAATATTTGTCCTAATTCAAAATAAGTTAATGATTTGGATTTTGAAGGCTTAAAATGGTCATGTGTGAGTTTACTAATTTTGAGCTACTAAAAAAACTCTATGGTCCTCTCTTCATGCATGAATTCTCTCTACTCTTTCATCACATTATAATTATTTATTTATAATAGATAAGATAACTTTAAACTAAGCTACACATATTTTATTAGAATCCTAAAATATTTGTCTAAGATTTAGCATACTATGTAATTAAGTAGATTGTTTCCAATCTAACTTAGGATAATTGAGCGGTCCTTTAGTTGATGGTAGAGTCATATGGACTAGTAAAATATAGGTAACATGAAATTATCAAAAATGTTCCTTGTGATGGGTGCCAAAAAATTATTGTCATGAAAATTTGTTAGGGGGATAGATTAATGACTTCACATCAACAATGTTGGGAACAAATTCCCTCTCATATTATCAGTTGGATCTACCTTTATTGAAAGACATAATGAAAAGTGAGAACTATTTTTAAAATAGAAAATTGTAAATTATGGGATAGTAATTTTAACTTGAAATTATAAAAAGGAGTTATTATAAATGGAGAGAGAGAGAGAGAGAGAGAGAGAGAGAGAGGTTTTAGGAAAAAAATTATCTAAGTGTTGAGATAAATTTTGACTTCCAAAGGGAGAAAATCTCTCTCATTTAATAGGTTAAAAATACATAATCATATCATTAAGGATATGAAACATACACTAGAAAATTATTTAACTATGATAAGAGAAATGAATATCTGTCTATATTTTCTAATAAAAACAATAAATATATTACATATATTCCCACCAAGATTTTCACATGTTAGAAATATCAATTACAACTCCATATAGAAATTTTATAATCTAATTTATTATTCTTAATAGTTTTAAATTTTTGTTAACAACAATGAGAATCAAATATAATTTATTAAGAAAAAATACATAATCCAAAAGATATTACTAACACAAAGTTTAATAACACCTCTTTGGATTGATTTATAAAGAGTAGAATGTCTAATCTCCCTTTACAAAACTTTTCCAAAATTCTATCTATTTCAAACCCTAAATATGAAGCCCTAACTTTTATTTATAGGATAAAATGGGTGGTTATGGTGCAAAAACACTTATTTTTCCTTTTCATAGGGTTGTAAAAACACCAACAAGAAATTAAAACTTGAAATACACTTGATAAAAACATTTGGAGTTTTTGTATTGCTTGAAAAATCACATTATAAATTTATACAACTTTAAAAATCATGTTGGAAAAATTATAAAGATAATTTTAAAAATGAAAACATATGTTTATAAGGATAACTATAGTACAACAATACAAATTAGGTGTAAAATAAACACGAGAAGAATATTCAAAAAATATGAAAATAATTCTTCATTCTTCTTGATTTTATGTTGAAATTTCTTTTCCTTTTAGAAAATCATCATATATTTTGAGAAATTTCCTAATCTAATATTCATCTAGTCCATTTGTGTACCTTTAAGTAATAACCATTGAATAGTCTAAATCTTTCATTTCCTAGAACTTGGTTTAGAGAATGTTTATCTTCATGTTCAAATTATCCACATTCACTTGGCATTTGGCTAACTGGTGAAGTTCTTCATGACCAAATACAAATGTGGGTTTGACCATGTCTTAAATTCACTCTTTGAATTCTCTAATCATTATTTCAATTGAAAATATATTACCTTTTTTATATTTATCATTAATAAAAGAACAATTCAATTTTTTGACCTCGTTGTCTATTTCCATCATCACATCACTTTTGAGAGACCTTGCAATGTTGAATTTTTGAAGATACTCTTGAAGATATTGTATCTTGGATTTAGTATCCCAAAGTAATTCATTATGATAGATGATTTATTCCTTACTTATAAATCCTTTTTCAATAAGGTTAATAGAAGCAAATTTTGAGAATTTGACCAACTTGGGAATGAATTATTCCCAATTTTGTTTCTCTTTTGCATATCCACTTTACTTTATTGTTAGGTTTTCACATTATGACCAAATTTTAGAAGACATTATTTTTGTAGTGATAATTTTTGAGTTTCCTTGATAAATAACCTTTTCACCAAATATTTCATCATATTTCCTATTTGACCTACCTCGCTTACTTTTTCTAATGTCTCAACATGAAGAATTGATGAACCAATAGCTAGTTGAATTATTATGATCAATATATATAGAATTTAATTCAACTATTATACCTTTTCTTTTAGTTCATTCTTTGTTACTTTGTCTTTATCCATTTTTCAAAAAATGGTACCAATCATCAACCGTACGTCTCCCTTCATCCTTCTATGGTAGATTTTACCAAATGGACCTTGGATACCTAGTAACATTCCATTATTATTTATAAATTATATTTTTTGACCATAGGAAGTGCCACTTTATGTATAATTCTCTCCCTTTTTATATGTTATCATTCATGAAACTATTCTTCCTTTGTTTGTCCTCTTTAAGAAAGGAATTGTCAAAGTTCCAAAATATATCTCCTTGGGTTCAACAACTTTTATTGTATTTTTCACCATCATAGACAAATAATATAAGGTTTTTGTGCTTGAGGAAGGAGTTGGGACACAAGTTGAGATTGGTGGAATAAGCCTAGCTTGAGTTGAAGAAGGTGTTTTCTTAGTTGTGGCACCTTGGAAAGATGTTTCTACTTATTCTTGTTTATTTATTGTATCGATATGAGTTCTTAGAGAGGAGACAAGAGGAAATTTATGATTTGAAGGATAATATGAACATTATATCATTTAGAGAAAAAAATTGTTGATTTGTATTCTCTACCAGTTCTTGAGAAAATGGGAAACTATAAATGAGAAAATCTTAATGAATTGAAACACTAGGATAATAGGAGTCATTTTAACCTAACCTCTTTATTTTTAGCTTTATAATATTCCAGGGTTGAATGTCTTGTTGAATAGATTTAGGTTCATGCACCTCTCTTATCATCAGGGGTTCTCCACTCAAACCTGCTTCACCTACCTTTTTTGGTTCATCATGTTTCTTGTAGAAGCTACCAAATTCAAATTCTTTAATAGGTGTAGGGAAATCAACATCCACTCATTTGATCTTCAACCACCTAAGATTTATATCAAGTAATTATATTTTTCTACTTTGAAGATAAGTAGATTCCTTTTTATCCTAATAGACTTCAGGTAATGGATTTATCATGATGTTTTCTTTTTCAAAGATGGGTTCCAATGTGACCTCATCATCCAATTATTATTTTTATAGTTTCATTATACCAAATTTGACTATTTATTTCATGATAAACAATGAATATTATTTCATCCTTAATACTTTATCATCATCACAATCCATCTAATAATCCTTAAAATGCATGAGATGTTGATATGAAGGTATGAGATTATGCTCAATTAAGACCCTATTGTCAAATGCAAACCTTCTCTCAAAAGACTTGAGGTTATTACAAGACATTTATTGTTTAACTTTCTTGGCCTATATTAGTGATGGATAAGTATACCTACCAATTGAGATTAGAAATTTGACTCCCATTTTATATCATCTTGTTAAGAACATGTGTGTTTCAACAATTTGTCTAGCTAGTTCCATCAATGCCCACTTATCATTAACATATCATAGAAGCATATATGAAGTAACCTCACAACCACTGATTCTAAAATAACTAAAATTTGGGAACTATATGAACCAAGTTACGCATCTGGTTATTTGTATAGTGTCTGTTATTGATATCCTCATGTTGAAGAGCTCATTTTCAAATAATTAAATGATGAAATGAACAAATCAATAATTTAACCTTTTAAAGTGATGATCGTTATCCTTTAGTCCTAGATAAGGATAGAATTAATGCACCATTACCTTCCTAAAATCACCTACTATATGCATAATCCATCAAAATATCTTTGGCTCACTACAACATAAATGAGATACAAAGTCATATAGAACTTTGACGTAACTTTCACCTCTATTAGTTGTTTTTTATTGCATCTCTAATCACTTGTCCCCAATTTATATATTCATTATTTATAAGGATGATCTAAATGAATATGTACATACATGTCTGAAATTTCTTTTCTATTTAGCTTCCCACTATCTTATGCAACAATGTTATCATGTCATTTATTTCATTTTGGAAATCAAACCTGGAAAGTTTTTTTTTGAATTCATGAAGAGGAATGTTTGGGCTTGGTTAACCATGTATTACTTAAATTTTTGGAACAAACCATACAATTATCATCCCAAAATATTTGAGATGACTTAGGAGTTAGATGTACAAAGGATTCATGATCTAGAAGGAAAAAAATATTATCAATTTACTTAGGAATAAAACTCACCACTAATTCCCCCTATGAATCTCTTACTTCCCTTGTCTATGAGTTATAGTTATTTTCCACAACCAAAACTAGATCAGGAGACTGTACTAAAATCAAGAATGTTTTTGTCTATGCAATCCACTATAAAAAAAACTTTGACCAAAATCTACCTTATGCACTACATTCATCCTTCCCAAAATTAGTTTAAGTCAATGTGACCTAGATCAATGTCAATGACATTTCCAACATTGGAATCTAGTGGCGAATGAGGTTTCATGCCATGAAATTGATAATTCATGGTTTCTTTATCTTTACTTAAAATTTCCTTTTCTAGAGTAGAGGATGAAGACATCAACTTTTACAAAAAAAATGATAATCGGGAAATATTTGTGAAAACTCTTCTTATTTAAAAAAATGATGAAATTAAATAACTTAAAGACAAAATAAGTTATTAAATTCAAATAAGAGTCCATAATCATAATTTTTTCATGAAAATTGCTCTAATGTTTTTAAATGCTACCTTATGAATTTCAAATTTTGTTTGGCCAACTTCCCTGCTTGCAACTGTTCATATTCAATCTATGTGTGTTATTATTTAGCAAACTTCCTTGGTAAATGTAAATAAATAGAAAATAAATTTTGAAAATTTCATTCTCAATTTTAAAATATTTTCCCCTCTTCACTATTTGGTCAAAATATTAAAAATCAATTATCAATTGATCTTTCTAAAAATTCAAATATCTAAGCTTGTCAAAAGAAATATGTTTTTTTATTTTTAGGTAAAAATATTTTAAACCATGATTTTTATTTTCCCAAAATCAAAAACTTGTAAAGTATTCCTTTTTTATTTTAGCAACTCTTAGCTTATTCTATGAGGTGTAACTTTCAATCTCTTTCTTCATGGGCACAACATATCCATATATTTTTTCATTTGTACACAAAAAATGATTTAAGATTCCATTGTTGGAATTTTATACCTCCTTTTCCTAAAGTATGTAAAAGTAAAAAATAATTCTCTCACTTTTGTATATCTTCCTTCACTTACCTTGGATGTATGACTTGGACATGAGTAATTAAAAGTTTTAAAAACAAATTTCTGCTCCTTTTGTTTTTCTATTCACTTACCTTCAGTATATAGTGGCTGTATAGCTCAAATTTTTACTAAAAAATCCAAAATAAAATTTAGAAACTGCCAAATTTACCTTTAAATAGGTTGTACAACTAGAATTATAAGAATAAATAAGAAAATAAGTTAATTTTTTTGATAAAACTATAGTTTTTAATTTCTTTGGGTAGGGCATACAACTAGCCATACCATGTAAAGATTGATTAGATAAAAATAAAAAAATTAATTCTTTTTTAGATTGTCAACTTTCATTAGAGTTTACATACTTTTGCTGTTAAGAAGATGTACAATTAAATTTGATTTTCAAACCTAAAAAATTCTCCTTGGCATTGTACGCCTTATTGGCTAAAAGAAAATGTTTATTAAGATATTTAATTTCTCCCTTTTTCCTTTCTCTAGATGCCCTTGTACATATTATCTCTGGCTAAAATAATTTGAAGATTTGATTTTACTTTTTTAATTATGTTTAACACCTTTGTATGACGTGTTCATGGATAGGAAATAACTTAAAATAACTTCTTTTTTATCACTTGCTTCCCTTTTGTGAGCCTGAGTGTATATCTTCTTGTAGTGACAACTAAAAACACATAGAAATCCAATTTTTAATTTTCTAAAAAAATCCAAAATTGAGCATGAAAGTTGAAAAAAAAATTAAGAAGGGAAGAAAATATTCATTTAACATGTCCAGATTGTTTGAATAATGAATATTTAACCTTACCTAGGGTAACAGGGTAAGTTATTTATTACCTCGGGTTAATTTTATTTACCTAGGATAATTTGTTTTATTTGTTGAGAGTCTCTCAACAATATTTTTGTTCGTAGTATTTGAAAACAAATAGTTTGTTTTCTCTATTTTGTAATCACAATAAATAGTTTATTGTTATAAAACAAACTATTTGTATTATATATACTTTACAATCTAATAGATTGTAATGAGAGAACATTGAGAGTATACAGAGAATTTTTAGGATTATCACCTATTTTTCTCTGGTATTATTTTTGCAGGTTTCTTGTTGTGGGTTCTTTCTCCTGGATTGATCCTATGGATCCTGTGTATCTCCTACTCATTCTTTCATGGTATCACAGCTTGGAGTTCTAATTGAAGATCCTCTTCCCTGAAATTTTTCATCATTTTTCATCTATTAACAAAGTCAAAAACATTATTTTATTGATGTGTTCCAAATATTTATTATTCTCTCACATTTTGGTTCTTGTTTACAAGTTTTTTTCTGGAAATTTTTGTACTTTATGATCATTTATGACAATATGGATTTCCAAAACCAGAATTTTTTGGTACAAGGGTGTAGAAAATTAAATTAGGAATCCTATATAACTTTATTTTTTTCATTCCTTCATGGCTGTACAACTCTTCCAGACAAAAACCATACGACTAGTTTTTCTGGCAGATTGCAGTACCTATACGGTTTTTTGCTGTGGCAGATCGTATGAATGTCCTTTCTAAAATTTGACACCTATTCATGAAAGTTGAGCTTGCTAAATTTCATTTCAGATCAATCCATATAGTTTATTTGTAAGCCGTACATCATTTTGGAAGATTACAACAGTGATTTCAAAATCTATTTTGTTTTGCAGCATAGCCGTATGGTTTTCTTCATTTTGAATGCCTTATACTACATAAAATTAAAATCTAAAAGTTGTATGAGTCAGCAGACATTCCAGGCTTTCATTCCTAGCTAAGAAGTATGGATTTGGATCATGATGTATAGCCCTTTAAGCAGATTGTATGGAGCTAATTCTGAAATTGCTTGGAAGTTTTTTCCTTGGCAAATGTTTATAGAATTCTCATCAGAATTCTTCCTGATCACCATGCCTTGCTGGAACAAGAAATTATTTCTGATAAAACCAAACATTATTCAGCATCCGTCTCACACGTGTGATTTATTTTGGATTTTTTTAATTAATTTCTTAAATTTTTAGTGGTTTAAAAGCAAGTCTCTAGCTTTAAATGAACAAAGTCAACTTTGCTAAAGTGGCTAGAGTTATTTTGTTAAAGAATTAGTAGGGAGGAAGCCTTGGGGTCAAATCCCCCTACATATTTTTTTACATAAAGCCATTTTTTATACCTTTGTATAAGCTAAGGCAAATAAATTTCATTGGGAGACGTTAAATTGTAACAAGAGGGGTTTTTTTGAGGAAAAACGAATGTCTAGGTTGTTCCTGTCAATGTCATCATCTTCTTCGGGAATGGATTCCCGATTGTTTGAACCCCTAAACTCCACAAATTACCATGTTTAGAAGCTAAAAATGCAAAAACTCCTTGAATCAAAGGGCTTATGGAGAATTTTTTATGAAATGACACCTGCGACATTCACCACTAAAAAAGACAAATATGCATATGGTTGTAAGCAGGATGAGGCTCTTTGATTGATTTGCCTCAACGCCTCAGATAATCTTTAATTTCACATTACAGATGCTATAATGCCAAAAGAGGTATGGGAAAAATTTAAAAACCTATTTTGCAAAGTTAATGAGTTTAAAATTTGGTAGTTAGATGCAAAATTGAGTAATCTCTCTCCATCAGATTTTCCTTCAATAGATGGATTGTTGGTAAAATTCAAATTTATTAGGTCACAGTTGAAAGCTGGTGACAAGGATAAAAGTGATAAGGAGTGCATTTTCATGATTTTGTCAAATTTTAAAGGAACATATAGTGTTTTTTCCTCTAATTTTTATACCATGATGGATACATTATATGATGAATTTAAATGGCCTTCCTTTGAAGTTTTTTGTGAAAGATTGACTAGGGAGAAATCAAAATTAATGGCCCTAGATGCTCTACCTGGTCCTAGTCATGCTCTAGTTGATAATTCTTCTAAAGGAAAATCTTCACCTAAGTCTAAACAAAAGAAATCACCTTCAAATAACCCTCCAGAGTTTACCACCCAAGCACCTCATCATTTTAAATCTACTAAGACCAAAAAGTCCTTTAAGCAAAAGAAGAAAACATTTGGTCCATGTAATTTTTGTGGTGGTTATAATCATGATGAAAGTAGATGTTTTAAGAAGATGGAAGCATTAGAGGTAGCGGTCATACAACACAAAATTTCCATCCTATCTCCATCTCCTTCTACTTCTCCTAGAGGAAAAGGGAAAGCACTTTCAACCAGGGCTACATCTTCATGTCATGATCAATGGATTTTTGACTTAGGTGCTTCTCATCA
Organism: Torreya grandis; assembly: GCA_037957365.1. NCBI lineage: Eukaryota > Viridiplantae > Streptophyta > Pinopsida > Cupressales > Taxaceae > Torreya > Torreya grandis. The sequence continues at coordinate 2,397,254 of JARHVA010001524.1, read as the reverse complement.
TCTCACACATTCTAAGGATCTATTGTCTTCTCTTACAGATTATAGTACATCACATATTGTTATGGGTAACTCCTCACAGATTGAAGTTTTGGGATTAGGTACTATTGATAAATAGGATGGATGTTTTAACAATGTATTGGTTGTACCCCAAATCTTTTCTAATCTTCTCTATGTATATCAAATATGTAATTCTAATACTGGTAAAACTATGGAGTTTACTCCAAATGATGTTTTAATAAGAGAATGTAATGATCCTAGTGAGATAGTTGCTATAGGTACAGTAGACCATACTGCAAGACTCTATACTTTTGATAAGTTTGAGTCTTTTATGTCTTCTGGTTCTTCACTTATAGCACATGGTAATAGTCTCAAAAAATTATTGTATGAGAGATTAGGGCATTTGAGTTATGGATATATGTAACAAATGAGTAAAAAACATCTTTTACAAGGCCTTCCTAAGGTCTCATATATTGATGGGGTGTGTCCTGGTTGTCTAGTTGGTAAACAACACTAGGATCCATTTCTTGTTGGTAAGGCCACACATGCAAATGCACCCTTAGGGTTGGTTCATAGTGATTTGATGAATTTTCCAACTCATTCTTTTTTAGGAGCCAAATATTCACTCACATTCATTCATTATTTCACTCGTAAAACTTGGGTATATTTTCTCAAGTTGAAAAGTGAAGTTTTTGAGACTTTTAAGGCTTTCAAAGCCATTATTGAAAGACAATCATCTCTTCCTCTTAAGAAGATACGCACTGATAATTGGGGGGAATGTGATAGTAATGCTTTCCATGAATTTTTTATTGAGCATGGGATGCAACACCAGTTCACTATACCACACACTCCTCAACAAAATGGTGTAGTAGAGAGGAAGAATCGAACATTGAAAGAGATGGCAAATTGTATGATTCACTCTAAAAATTTGGGTCCATAATATTAGGCTAAAGCTATAAATTGTGCAAACTACATTCAAAATTGTATGCCTCACAAAGCCATGTAGAATATGACACTTGAAGAAGCTTGGTCTAGGATCAAGCCTGATATTTCAGACTTTTGCATCTTTGGGAGTCAAGCATGGGCATTTATTCCTAATGACAAATGCAAAGCATTAGAGAAGAAAAGCCAACCACCCATTTTTGTTGGCTATTGTGAAGATGTAAAATCCTTCCACCTTTTTGATCCTATCACACATGATGTGTTGTTTTGATGGGATGTTCAGGTTGATGAGTTACCCACTCCATAGGAGTGTACATCTAGTTCTTCTTCTCCCCCTCCTTCTTCTATCGAGGATAGTGAGGATTTGCTTTCTATTATTGTTGATGATGATGTAACACTTATTCAACCATCATAACCATCTTCTTCACCACCTTTTCCCAAGTGGGCAAAGATCACTCTACAGTAAGCTAGTTCTTTCGTTGATGATCCATTTGATTCTCATCGCACTCACTCACAGACATCTGGTGTTGCTCTTTTGGGACAAGCTTGTACAAATGATCTAGTGTTGTTTTTTGAGGCCATTGGTATACCCGAGTGGATGTTGCAATGTATGATGAGGATTATTCATTGATGAAGAATGATACTTGGGATCTTGTCCCTCTTCCTAAGGGAAGAAAACTTGTAAAATGTAAATGGGTGTATAAGACCAAATATGTTGCAGATGGATTAGTGGATAAGTACAAAGCTAGATTAGTAGCTAAGGTTTTTTCACAGGTTGAAGGGGTTGATTACTCTGGGACCTTTGCCCCTATAGCTAAGATGGATTCTATTCATCTTGTACTCTCTCTTACTACTTCACATTCTTGGTTAGTTTTTTAAATGGATGTGAAGAGTGCCTTCTTGCATGGTGATCTCCATGAGGAGATCTATATGGAGCAACCTCTAGGATTTGTGCAAGACTCATCATTGGTTTGTAGACTCCATCATTCTCTTTATGGCCTCAAACAAGCTCCTAGAGCTTGGTACGGGAAGATGGATAGTTTTCTTTTGAGTTCTAATTTTATTTGTTATGAGTCAGATCACAATGTATACATCTTGAAGCAAGGTGAGGAGATTGGCATATTAGTTTTATATGTTGATGATCTCATCCTCACTGGAAGTTTAGATTCATTGATACATGACATCAAGGACAAGTTGGTAGATAGGTTTGATATGATAGATTTGGGACTTCTACATTATTTTCTTGGTCTTCAAGTTCTTCAGTGCTCTGAGGGCATCTCTAATGGACAACAAAATTATGCAATAGACCTTCATCAATTTGGGATGGCTGATTATAAGCCTGCCCCCACTCCATATGGTGTTGTGTTGTCTGCCACTTGTATGACTCCTCTTGTTGATCTAGCTTTGTATAGGCAACTTGTAAGTAGTCTTTTATACCTGACTCATACCCATCCCGACATCACATTTTCTATGAACCTTGTCTCTTGATTCTCACATGAGCCTCATGAAAGTCATTGGCAAGCAGCCAAGCATATTTTGTGCTACATTCAGGGCACCACTCACTTTGGTATACATTACACACCATAGAGTTTTACATAGCTTGTTGGATATACTGACTCTGATTGGGCTAGTGATGTTGACACTCACAAGTCCACTTGTGGATTTGCTTTCACACTTGGTTTAGGTCTAGTTGCTTGGGCATGCAAAAAGTAGACTACTATTGCATTGTCCTCTACTGAGGCTGAGTGTCGAGGTGCTGTCAAAGCTAGTCAAGAGACACTTTGGCTTCGATAGTTGCTTGGCGAGTTTGAATTCACACAGTAGGGTCCTACTACTCTTTGGTGTGACAACTAAAGTGTGATTTCTATTTCACATAATCCTATTGAGCATCAGTGGACCAAACACATTGAGATTCACATGCACTTCATTCGACATCATATTCAGGATGGAGTTCTTTCTTTGGAGTTTGTGCCTATAGCTGAGCATATTTCAAACATCTTCACTAAACCTTTGGCTTCTCCTCATTATCTTCAGTTGTGAGTGATGCATGGGGTTAAGGAAGTTTTCCTTGGGGGGGGATTTCCCATGAAGTCCTTCCTTCCTTTACTTTTCTTATATGTGATTGGTATGTACATGGGTACCTTATCAGGCCTAGTAGCTGGGACCCATTTTGTTTGTCATTCTCCCTATGTTTTGCTTATGGGAGGGTGTTGGAATAATGAATATTTAAGCTTACCTAGGGTAATAGGGTAAGTTATTTATTACCTAGGGTTAATTTTATTTACCTAGGATAATTTGTTTTATTGTTGAGAGTCTCTCAATAATATTTTTGTTTGTAGTATTTGAAAACAAATAGTTTGTTTTCTCTATTTTGTAATTGCAACAAATAGTTTGTTGTTATAAAACAAACTATTTGTATTATATATACTTAAAAATCTAATAGATTGTAACGAGAGAATATTGAGAGTATACAGAGAATTTTTAGGATTATCGCCTATTTTTCTCTAGTATTATTTTTGCAAGTTTCTTGTTGTGGGTTCTTTCTTCTAGATTGATCCTGTGGATCTTGTGTATCTCCTACTCATTCTTTCACTGATAAAATAATCAAATTTTCATGATTAGCAGAAAAAATAAATGAGATTGCATGCAAGTTGAAAAATGAGATTTGAATTTGTAATGGTAATTTGCACCATTAAAAAATGCAATTGTAATGTGGAGGTTTACATTTTACATGGCTTGGGGAAGTTTAATTTGCATTTTCATGATTTGAATAAGTTTGATTTTCATTTGCACGACTTGAGAAAATAGGATTTATAATTGCACAGAAATGGGAAACTCAAAACAAATTTGCAACTTACATGAAATTGAAAATCAGTTTTGCAACACAAAAATTCAAATAAATTTTGCAATTTACATGAAAATTCAAAAAAAAATTACAATTTGCATGAAAACTCAAAACAAATTTGTAAATTGGGTGGGGATGACAAATAAATTTTCAAATTGCATGAAACACAAAATTGATTTTGTAATTTACTTATAGTAGAAAAAGAAACTACAATTTACACAACTTATCAAAAAATAGAATGTGTTTGAAAAAATTATAAAAGTTTAAATGTATTTTTAAAATTTTGGGAAATATTAACAATTTTTTATGATAGACTTAAATGCATTTTAAAATAGTTTGGGTTAAAAAGCAATTTTGCCATGAATTTTTAATTAATCAATTAAATTTAATTAATTAATAAAAAATTAAAAATTTCTCAAATTTTTTATGGTTTCAATATGAGGTAAATAAAATTGTGCATTATTAAAAATTAAATTTCTATTATTTTTTTTTATCTATTTTCAAAAATTGGGACAAGAAGACCATATCAATTTTGAAGGTTTAACCTATAAAAAGGGTAGTTTCAAGCACTTGTAGAGACTTGGGAGAATTAATTATAGATGAAAACATTTAATAAGTTAAAATCCATTCTTTTATTGTAGGTATAGGTCCATAGATTGTAAAATTTTCTTCAAAACCTCCAACACTCACTGGGCATACTCACAAAGGTAGTTTTCACATACTTGGTCCATAGAGCACAAGGAGAGTTGAGACCTAAATTTTTTTCTAGATGATGGGTTATTAATGAAATTAAAATTTATGGAAATATTAATTATACTGGTCCCCCCTCTTTTATTAATAATTTTTAACAATGTAGGGTGGTCTAAAATTGCCTATAAACCCCACAGGCTCATTTTTCTCCATGGAATGGTAGTTTAAATAAAAATGGAAGCATGAGAGAAATTTAAGAGGAAATATAGGGTATATAAATACATTTTACATGATTTTAAATTTTCCATTTGGCACATGTGGTCTTAAGTTGTCAAGAAAACCTCTTATTTGCATAGTTTGCAAGCTAAAAATCATGGTTTATTGATGGCTTTGGGGCTTTAAATAGTTAGAATAGTGTTAAAATAAGGGTATACTATAATAATTTAAATATTTTAAATTTATTAATATGTATATTTATGTCTCTACTAACCTTTACAAATATCATTTAGTGTTTTAAGCCTAAAGACTGTATTATAGGGCTGCTTGCACAAGACTAACTTGAAAAGGTATAAGTCCATAGTTTCAAACGAGTATGAGGGTTATAAATTATTTATGATTTTTTTTAGATATTTAAGGGTGATATAAGTTTTTTAAAATGTCAATATGGGATTCATAAAAGGTTCTTGCACTGAAAATGCAGACCTATAAGTCTGCCTAGACTTATAACTCTCTTTTATGCATAAAATGTAATACTCTTGCACTAGAATTGAGGTTTGAAGGTATAAATATAGTTGAGAGTACATGAAAAATATTTAGTGCATTATCCAACATATTTTTCCTTTTTAATATCTCTCAACCATCTAAAAGCCTATACACTATTCAATTCATCTCCTCTATAAACTATGTGCTCTAAAGAGATTGTGTGAGTTTCAAAGAGAGAAGTGAAAGATTAAGTATTTTCATATGAGACATAAATGTAGTAATAATATTTTAAAAATTATTTCATCCTTATATTTTCTATCATATTCAATTAATGGAATTCTAAAAGGACTCATGTTATGTAACCTACAGTCAGGCCTACTTGAGAAATGTAAACTCACCTTCAAGTATTCTAAGAAATGATGTAATGTTTTACATAATAATTGAGCTTGGGATAAATATAAGTATGGATTTAATTATCTAATATTTTTCAATAGGTTAAATATATATAAATTTAGGATCTTTTTTCTTGTAGAAGCTTAAAACTCATTCAACATGGATACACAAACCTACAGGCCTATGTAAGTGTTGAGAATGCAGATGCAATGGTATATTGGAGTTGGGATTTAGATGGATATGCAATATATATGATAGTTTTTAGTCTTAATAACATATTTAATAACCTCAAAAATTATATAAAATACCCAATTCTAATCTCATAGTCATTCAACCTATTCACTTATAGGTAGAATGATCAAGATGAATAACAAGAAAGCCTTAAGGAATATCAAGTACAAGATTAAGAGGAGGAGATATGAATATATACCTAGTGATATCTCATAATTTAGACTTATTTAGGTATTACAAGTAATCCATTAGATGCAAGATAACTAGAGGTGGACAGTGAGAAAGAGTTTAATTATGCCCATAAAGCCTAAATAGGCATACATATGCCTGTGTATGAATTCAAAAAAAATTCAAGTTTCGAAGATACATCAGGCCTTAGATATAAAAATAAGGAGTTCCATGGTGAATTGATAAAATTTTAAAGGGATAAATAAACCTCAATTGAAGCCTTTATTAGGGTTAACAAAATATTAGACTCCTATGAGGACCAATAGGGTTAAACAGGATGTTCAACCCTATCCATGAAAGTTTGACAGTTTTTACGTGTGTGAATTTGATTTTAAGTATAATAAGACATGAAATGGTTTATTTAATCTAGAAACAAACTTGAACAAGCTTCAAAATCAATGGAGTTAATAATAAATGGTCAAATGTAGTCAACTAGGGTCATTTGCATTATTATGCTAGAGAACCCAAGGCATGAGGAAATGAAAGATATAGATAGGGTCAAAGAGATAAATGGTAGAGATTATCATTTTAATAATTCAATATGGTTTAAATATACCTACTTTAGGTATTTATAACAAAAAAAAAAAAAAAAAACACTATTGCTCCTTTTACAAATTCTTATCTCCCTTAACCTCACCAAATAAAGACTTTCTAGCCCAAGAAGTACCTTCTCAAGCTTGAAATAGGATTAAAAAGATACATGGGAGCATAATATCCTATGAATAGTTAGATAAAATTTTCTAATTTTGATTTGTGGATTTTTTTCACTAGTTAAGGCTCTATTTTTTATGAATCATCATTAAAATGATAAGCATGTTTTTGGCTACCTATAGGACTAAAAGTAACCCAATTAGATAAATTGAACTCCTAAGTGATTTATATGAGTTGTAATGATATTTAAACAAAATTAAAATCATACATAACTCTAGGAAGGCTCTCACCATGACATTTTCTTGTATCTGCAATTGTATAGATTCATTAAATGTTATATTGTTGTGAGATTTTAGACTCAAAATAGGGTGTTTGACCTTGTAAATAGATAAAAATCATTAGATAAAGTATAATGAGGTGTTTTATTCATCCTAATATACAAAATTATGTACATCTCACCCTATATTTTTTGAAACAAGTCTGATTTTTGAAGGAAGTATAAAAGAGCTTGTGGAAGACTAGGTTTTTTTTACCATTTCTTGGTTTGCCTACTTACACAAGGTCTCAAAAGCCCAAATTTCACATGGAGAATGGTCATGGGGTAGGAAAATTTAATTAAAAAATTATTATAATTTTCACATGTGTGGTATAATATTAGATCCAAAACTTAGTTTCTATGCCTATATGCCTAATTAAGGCCTAATTGGAGAGAAAAATAGATGAATAAATGTACTTCCACTCAGGGTCTCGTCATGAAATTTGGTACAAAGTTATAAATGAATATTGGGTACTCAAAATCATACCTATTTTAATAATATCATCTAAAAATTATCCTACATAAGGATATTTATGTGTTTTCAGGGCTACAAGTAATTGAGGGCAATCATAAGCTTTAAGTGCAAAATGAGATGTTTGCGAGTGATTTAGGATAAGAAATTATTTTTTATAGATTTTATAATATATAGAGATTAATTTAAGGGAGAGATATTAAATTTTTGAATATGAAATCAAGATTTGACACTTGCAAGCAAGGAGAGGTGTAGTGAAGGCAATTGGATTTAAAGACACCTAAGAAGGTGTAATCATCATTAGAATGTCACTATGAGGATATTCTAAACTGATGCAAGGTGTCAAAGAGTATATTAAGATAGTTTTAATATAACTTGAAAATCAAACTGATGTAAGGTGTCAAAGAGTATATTAAGATAGTTTTAATATAATTTAAAAATAAATAAGTCTACTTATCATCTCACAATCAAAAATAAGGGTAGTTTGAAAAGAAAGTAAGAGTTATCAAGAAAAGGAATGAAACTCCCACACCATTTGGAAGAGGAAATGAAATTCAGGAAGGAAAAACATGTCCTTAGATGAAACTTTTTCAAACTCACTTCTTAATTATAACACTCACTTGACACTTTTCAACCTCTCTCTTCTACTCTCATTTTATATATAAATTAACCCTTTTATGGGATTTGTATTCATATTCCACCTAGGTATGGTAAAGCCATACCCACTTGTATGATTTTTATAAATGAAAAACTACTAGTTTTACCTCCTCCTTTTACTATTTTTAGTGTGTGTGTATGATTAGTTGATATTTTCAAGTGTTTTACTTAGACTTCTTTGGCATGATATCCTTTTATAGCACTCATATATAGTTTGAAAACATATTTATAGGTTATGTGAAGTGTCCAAGTTAAGTTTTAATGTTGAGTGAGGTATTTACTCATTAGTGTCATTATTTGACCTCTTTATTAGTCCTCCTAACCCAAACATATATCACAACCTCCATAATGAAGTGATGATGTAGAGAGGCAAATTTGGATTAGTGTGTGTTCAATTTAGTCTTATGGTTGATGTGCACATGCAATTGGTTGGTAGTGGTCAATTAATTTTGGTGAATAACCTCTATTATAGTAGGTTTCTCTCTTTTCTTAACAAGTTTATATATTAGTGAATGAGCCTAAGTGATATGTCAAGGGGAGCAATACCTATCACCTAGAGATTCAATCCACCTAATGGTCACCCATAATATAGGATTATTTGCATGTTACCCTAAATTTATAAGGCTTGAACAATATTCCAAGGGTGTAAATTTGGGTGATAACAGGTACAATGAAAGGAAATCATGATTCTATATCATTAGAGATAGTGCGAGTGTAGGGAGATGTGTGATATAATTTATTAAAATTATTACCATAAAATAATATAACATATTTTATGACTATGAAGTCACAATATTGGAAAATACTTAGCTAAAAGGGAATTTATGAAATTAAAAATTTGTGAGGAAGGCTTGGTGCTATCTAAGATTTTACACTATAAATCATAAAAAATAAACAAAATAGGTGAAAATGAGATTATAAAATTATGAATCCATGATAAAAAAGGAGAGACATTAAGATTCATTGAGAAAATAAAAGATATTTAGGAGGATGGTTAGGTCTTGTTCATGGTCTCATGCTACAAATCATGAATTATATAGAGGAACGTAGATAAACCAAAGGAAAAATTATAGGAACTAAGGATATTAAGAGTGATGTAATGACATACATTAGGGATCTTGTAGAGAACCTTAAAAAATTGTTAATATTTATAGTATATGGAAATATGTGAGAAATATTTAGAATAGTAAACATTTAATAAAAATATTTTTTAAAAAATTGAGCATTAGTGGGTTATTTAAAAATATGTCCTTTGTTAGTTTGCAGTCTATAACTACTAAGGCAAAAGATATATTTGATAAGGTAAGGACCCCACCATTTATTGGTGTACTTATCTTCATTATCATGGGTATAATCTAATTTGAGGACTAGGTCAAGAATATTGAAAGTACATACATTGACTTACTTATTATTTTGTTTAGAAATATGAGATTTGTATTAATGATTATGTTGTAAAGAAACCATACATCATTTGTCAATGAAATCTAAAGGATGAAGTTAGGTTTCACATAATTTTTCATCAAGAATAATACCATGAACATAATAAATGTATAAGGACGGTAGCTCAAATTCTAGAGGTAAATATGATTTAGACCCATATAATAAATAAAATGGTGCTGCCTCAGTTACATTACATGTGTTGCTGTTATAATTCTAGAGTGTAGGATAGAGTTATAGGTGCTAATTAGTATGATATTCTATAATAGTATTTTTTAAGATTTTTATAATATTTTTTTTAGTTGACTATGCTTGGACAATGCTTGGAGGATGATAAGGCATTGAAAATTTATGCATAATTTTTATTTTTTCACATACTTATTTCATATCTTTGATTCAAAAAATAAAACCATTATCAGAAATGATGGTATGGGGAATGATAAAATGACATCTAATTTAATTAATAATTAATTTGGAAATGGTAATGCCTATAACATTAATAAGATGGATACCTTCCACCCATTTGGGAAAATATTTAGTAGTGGTGATAATGAAGACATGATCATCTTGTGATCAAGGTAATTTTCTAATGAGATCTAATCCCCACATATAAAATGGCCAAGAAGATTCTAAGGTTTGTAGTTATACTGAAGGAAATTGAATGATATCATCATGAATTTGATAAGGATTACACTTTTTAGAAAAATATTGGAATCTATTTTCAATATTAATAAAAAAATTAATCCATGCCCATGCATTTTTAGGTTGTGGCATGGTTGCCATAATGACCACTATAGATGCCCCCATATACTTGTTCAAGGAAAGTAGTAACTTATTATAAAATTATAAAATGGAGTAAGGTACCCTTTGTATTATGATAATAGAGGGTGTTATATTGAAGTAAAAATTTGTAAATTTGTGTCTTTTTACAAGAATTTTCTTATGGAGGATAAATATGATGCTCAAGGAATTGAATGATAGTTTTGTACCATAAGATTTTTCAAATAGAAATAAATTCTATGTGATAAATTAGAGAATCATTTTTATTTTTTATAGAATAAGGTGACTTCATCATTTGGATATGGAATTTGTAATCTTGAATAACTTGATGAGCATTAAATAGAGATAATGATGAAGTGAGAGAATCAACTATAGCATTTTTCTCTCATAGGATTGGTTCAATGCTAATTGAAATTTCTTGGTAAGTGTAGTGTCCATTTGATGATATGTGATAATATTTTCACTTTTACATTGGTAATCTCTGCTAACTTGATAACATATGAGTTATGAATCACATGAAGAATGTAAATATAGGGTATATAAATTGATTGTGGATTTCATACCTAACACAAGATCTTAATATTCATCCATGTTATTGGCGACAACAAAGTTTAATTTAAATACTAAAGGTATCATTTTACCATGAGGGTTTTCTAAAATGGAACCTGGCCTATCTCCTTAAAGGAAAATTACACCATCAAAGTGGAGTGTTCAAGGTTATTCTTGTAGGTCAATTGTAAATTTTGGTAACTCATCAATGACTACTTTAGATTTAACAACATAAGGAGGAGGATCAAGCTATTCATGGTTGTTTTCTTCTAGATCAACAATAAAGTTATGGAAATAATTTTTTAGTGATATTTCTTAGATAAGAACTTTAATATAAATGATTTATTCATTAGGAAGACTATATAGAAGGTGATTAGTATATATTAAGGAGGTATCTACAATTTTATTTGTGATTACATTTCCTTTTATAAAATTTTGTGTAACAACTTAGAGATTGAATTCCATTAATAATACCATCCATTTGCCAATTTTATGTCTAGGTAAGAAAGATCTAGATAAGAAATGATGAAGTGGATCAAAATGAACATTGATATAATTAGTTTTATATAACATGTAATGGTGGATATTTTTAGATATAATATAGATAACTAGATAATCATGTTATACTTTTGTATAATGTTTTTCATAATAGATTAAGGTTCAACTAGTATAGTAGATGGAATATTCTCTATCAGTGTCATCTTGTTGAGTGAGATTGCCCCAATTTATAAGGTGGTAAAGTATGTATATAAGATTAATATATGGCCATTTTAAGGTGGTTAAAATGTGGGAGTGTGAATCAAGGCTTACTTGATTCTATAAAATGCTTTTTGGCATGAAACTATTAATTATAGAGAATTTCCATTTTTTAATAAGGGAATTAATGGAGTCATAGCATAGAGGAATTTAGTATAGATTCATCATTGGGAATCATGGGTAGAGTTATATAATATTAAAAATCCACTTAAAGATCAATTATTTGATAACCTTTGATATCAAGTTCATAATGCATTCGTCTCACATCAACAAATTTAGGATCTAACATAATTTTAGGTAGTGTACAATATAAAAATTCTATGTTAGTGATATTATGTTAAGCTAAATCAATAAGGGCTATAGTAATTGTAATATGTTTTTTAATATATGTGTTTTTAGGTGATAATTTATCAATATTCTTTTACATCGAGCTATGTTGAATAGTCTAGATGGTAACCATTTAGATTGATTAGTATGTCATAAAATGGAGAAATTATATTTGTGGTTAGTAAAGTGGATTACATTAAATTAAGTTATGTAAGATATTCCTAAGATGAAATAGTGAGGATTTATTAAGTTACCCATGAGGTGTTCAATAATATTGGATTAGTATGGGTTATATAACCTTTATGTTATGATTCAATATCAGATGGAATATAATGAGATGAACATCATAGTTGAATGCATGCATTTTTTATAACATTTTTTAAAAATGTTGTACACCAAATGTTGTGATTGATCTTAGGCTAAGGTATAATTATCATCATACGAGTGATAGATAGTAAATGCATTCATTTCCATATGAGAGTTAGTATTAGACACCCCTACTCTACTAAATTTATGGGTAGACATAGTTAAAGGATCATGAAATTGTTTAGCTACCCTATATTCATTATAAGTGAAATCATCCTCTATGTAATAAGATTTGTATGAATTGAATGAGGGAGAAGTATAAGTAGTATCATTTGTTAGGTTAATATTAAGATAATGTGAGAGTAAATATGGAGGGATCCACTTTTATATATAAAGAGGTAATCGAGTGGTATTACAAGTAGTTTTAAAATCATTAGGTTCATCATCATCTGAATCAGTAGGAGTAACTTTAAAATCAACATGCATATTAAAAAACTTAGGGAGAGGTCAACTATTGATGTGTGAAATAGTAGGAATGTGATATTAAGATTTAGGATTTGGTATTTGAATACTCCATGGATTATGATTGGTTTCATGTTTGTACCATTTACCATTGTGAATGAATTTGATGCATTAACTACCTAAATAAGTAATGACACTCAAGTGATGTGTTTATAGGAGACCAATGAGTGTGTTTTAAGATAATGGAAGATAAATAACCATAAACTTAGTGAGGATTTTCTTGGGTCCAATGCTGATTGGGAGCCAAATAAAACTAAGTGGTTTTTGATTGGTTTTATGAAATCCTCTACATGTGAAACATGTTTATTTGAGATATTATTTGGTGTATCCAATTTTTTGAATTAATCAAAGGGAGGTGATATTATGTATAATATTTCATGTAATATAAAATTTTTAATGAGGATATTATGGATTCTATTTTTTATAAAAAAAGAGGAAGATCATCTGCTCGAAAGAGAATCTCATCATTAATCATATCTTCTTGAAAAAATTCTATAGAGGGTGTTGTGGATGTTGAGACTATTTTGATTGTATTAAATTATGTAAGGGAATGATCATTATAAGGGATTTCTATGTCATGAAATTATGGTTATTAAATATTATTTAATTACTACATAAGTAATTTATGATGATAGGGATAACTTTAGACTAAAACCATTAGGGGAATTTTAAAAGGCATTAAATTAATTTCTTCTAAGATATTATAATGAAATTTATAATATTAAGAACCATAAAACGTTTTATATGAGATGTTGTTTTTGTAGGGATGTGATAAGTATATTGTGGTTCTAGTTATGGGAGTGGTTCATCATTTGTTTTGAAATATGTTGGTAAATTAGTTGCAGTATCTTTCAAAAAATTTCATCAATAGAGGATTTTTTTAGGTTTAGTGATAGGATAATTTTGATTAGGTTTATCTATATAGTTGAATTTATTAATGTTAAAATAAAAATATTTGGTTTGAGGGTAAATTAAAAGAGTTAGTTGGCTAAAAACTTGACACATTTTTCATTCAAATATATTTCAACATTTTGACATTTGTAGTTTAAAAAAAATGTGTACCCAGTCTTGGCATATAGGTTCAACAATTACCGAGCCAATACCATGTACATGGTTTTATTATTTAAAACCACATATGTTGTTTTATTCTTGAGAACCACATATATAGTATTTTTGTTATAAAAGTGTGTATGTGGAATAGCTTACTAATATATTTACATGTTTAGTATGTAAATAGAATAAACATTTAAGTATAAATTTGCATGTAGATATGGACATATAATTTATTATACTTTAAGTTATGTATTATTTACATGCAGTTATGATGTTTGAGATTGGTCTTAGACCTCTAGGAGCTATAATGTAAATTTTAGGTTTTGGAGGATCTTGTCATATTTTAGACTTACTCAGATTCTAGGGTTTAGGGTTTTAGACTTAGCCATATTTTAGGGTTTCAAGATTTCAAGAGTACATCATAGGAGTATTAATATTTAATTATGGTATGTATATATGATATAATTTTATGAGAACATCTCTCATAAAGTAACCCACTAAATTCTTTGTGCACCCCTTAAGGCATACACTCTAGGAGAACTACATTGATGATCCTCTAATGCATTTAGGACAATCTAATGCAAAAAATCATACATAACATGATTTAAAATTATAGGGTTCATTTATAAAAATAATACCATGTATAAAGCACACACCTCACTTATTTCATTCCATGTATCATAGATATTTATTTTAGATTTTGATAAATTTAATCTTTTTTTGACTTTTTCAGTTATTCCTAGTTAATTGACCACCCTTGTTGATTAATATCTAGTTAAAAAAATACTTTCCATTTTTATTGGACCTCATAACATATACCATATAACTTATACCATATACCCTATACCCTATACCTTAAACCCTATTCCCTAAACCTTTAACCCTAAACCCCAAACCAATTGATTTAGCCCAAATTAACATGCTTTAAAGTAAAAATTAGGTCCATAAGGATAAATTTGGCCTAGACCAAATCATTAATTACCATAATTTACTAATTGACTCAATATATGATGACATTGTGGCTAATTGATCCCAAAATCACATTTCATATTCATAAATAGGTTCAAAAATCTCAATTTGGCCCTAATTTCCTTCAAGATTTAACCTTATACCCTAAAACCTAAACCTTATACCCTAAATCATAAAACCTAAACCATAAATCAATCTATTTAGCCATAATTAGCATCCTTTATAGTAATAATTATTTTTATAGGGTTTAATTCAGCCCAAATTACATCACTTATTGCCCAAGTTGACTAATTACCTCAACCTATGATTAAATTCGGGTGAATTATGCCCAAAATTACATTCTATAAGCACAATTATGTTTAACTAGATAAAATTAGCCCCATTTCCCTTTATGATTGGACCCTACATGCTAAACCATAAACCCTAAGCCCTAAATTGTAAACTCTTTAAATGTTAAACAAATTATTTTAGCCATGATTAACATCATTTAAATAATAATTAAGTTCACATGGATAAATTTGGCCTAAATTACAACACTAAATTCCCAAATTAACTAATTCACTCAATCTATGATGACATCATGGTTAATTGAGCCTAAAATCACATTTTATGGTCATAAAGAGGTTGAATAAACTCATTTTTTCCAAATTTCCTTTTAAATTGGACCTTATACCCTAAACCCCATACCTTAAAAATTATTCCCTAAACCTTAATCCCTAAATAATAAACCCTAAACCAATTGATTTATCCCAAATTAAAATCCTTTGGAGTAAGAATTAGGTTCACAAGGCTCAATTTAGCCCAAATTACATCACTAGTTACCCCAATTGACTAATTGGTTCAATATGTGATGACATTGGGGCTAAATGAGTCCAAAATCACTTTATATAGTAATAAATAGTTTTAAAGAGATCAAATTAGCCCTGATTATCTTTGGGATTAGACCCTATACCATAAAACATAAACCTTATACCATAAGGACAAAAACCTACATCATAAATCATAAATCCTAAACCCTAAATCAAATTATTTATCCCTAATTAACATATTTTAAAGTATTAATTATTTTCATAGGTCTCAATTTAGACTAAATAACATAAATTATTACCCTAATGACTAATTGGATCAACATATGATGGTGTCCAATGTTATTGTGCCTAAAATCACATTCTATAATCAAAAGTAGGTTCAATGATCTCAAATTGACTGTGATTATCTTTATGATTACTCCTTATACCCTAAACCTTATACCTTAAAACCTAAGCCCTAAGCCTTAAAACTTGAATTGTAAACTCTTTAAACACTAACCCAATCATCTTAGCACCAAATAACATCATTTATACTAATAATTAAGTTCATAAGGATCAATTTAGCCAAAATCACATCACTAATTGCCCCAATTGACTAATTGGGTCAATCTATGATGACATGGGGGATAATTGAGCCCAAAATCATATATTTTTGTCATAAATAGGTTGAATAATCTTAAAGTATCCATAATTTCCTTTAAAATTAGACCCTATTACATAAACCCTAAACCTTATACATTAAACCATAAGCTCTAAACCTTAAACCCTAAATCATTAACCCTAAACACTAAACCAATTGATTTATCTAAAATTAACATTATTTAGGTTAAAATTTAGGTTTACAAGGCTTAATTTAGCCCAAATTACATCACTAATTTTCCCAATTGACTAATTGATTCAATAAATGATGGCATTGGGGCTAATTGAGCCTAAAATCATATTTTATAGTCACAAATAGGTTCAATGAGTTTAAATTTCCCATAATTACCTTTGTGATTGGACCTTATACCCTAAATCCTAAACCTTATATCTTATATTATAAGCCCTAAACCTTAAACCCTAAACCTTAATCAATAAATTATAAACCCTAAACTATAAATAAATCAATTTATCCCCAATTAACATCTTTTAAAGTAATAATTATTTTATAGGCCTCAATTTAGCCCAAATTACATCTTTAATTGACTAATTAGTTCAACATATGATGACATTGGGTCAAATTGTACACAAAATCATATTTTATAGTCATAAGTATGTTTAATTAGCTCAAAATGGCCCCAAATGCCTTCACAATTTTATCCTATACCATTTACCCTAAAACATATACATTAAAAACTATGCCCTAAATCTTAAACCATAAAACCTAAATCATAAACTATTTAAACTTTAAACTAAATGTTTTATCCCTAATTAACATCATTTAGACTAATAATTAAGTTTAAATGGCTCAATTTGTCCCAAATAACATTGCTAATTACCTCAATTGAATAATGCTTTAATTTATCAAAATATAGCAAAAATATCAAAGATCTAAAGAATGAAATAAGTGATACACGTGTTTTCTTTATGGGATTGCTATTGAAAATGTACCCCATAACTAGAAATAATTTTTTGTATTACTTTGTGCACTAGATGATTCTTATATGCATTAGGGGATCACTGATGCATTTATCCCATAGTGTATGCCTTAAGGGGTGTAAAGGGAATGGGGTGGGATTGATCTATGTAAATTTGTGAGAGATGTTCTCATACTATTATATTATTCGTACATCCCTTCATGTAGCCTTCATACCTCCTATGATGTCTCCTCGAAATCAACAAACCCTAAAATATGGAAAGTCTAGAACCCTAAAACCCTAGAATCTGACTAAGTCTAAAATATGATATGATCCTCCAAATCCTAAAATTTACATTATAACTCCCAAATGTCCAAAATAAATCTCAGACATACTAAAATTATATAATAAAATACAACTTAAAGTATAATAAACTATATGTCCCTATGTAAATGTAAAATTATACTTAAATGTTTATTTTATTTATATATTATGTATACCAATGTAATAGTAAACTATACCACATACATGATTTTATAAAAATAATACCACATACACAATTTTAAATGCTAAAACCATATACATAATTTTAATAAATAATAGTAAAGTATTCCATGTACATGGTAGTTATATGTACATGATAATTTTATCTATGCATTTATTATAAATCAATTTTGAACACATGCCTAAAGGTTCAAGTATGGCTTGGATTCTTGAGCATGAGGCATGGACCTACAACCACATTTTTGAATGCATTTTTTTGTGTAAAAATAAAATAAAATTAACTTTATACATGCTAAACTTTATGAATTTTATTGAAATTTTTCTTATAAATATTACTTCAACATTGACTACATTTTCATCTTTGTAAATATATTATTTTATTATATTTTAATTAATTTAAGGTTCTTATCCTCCATTTATTTCTAAGTAAATATTTTTATAATGATATATTCCACAACTATACATGTTTATATTTGTTTATGTATACTTTTATTCATATAATCAAACCAAAAAAAATTATACAGTTGTAAACTAGACCTAATTATATACGCATTAAAAAAAACCAATTTTTTATATTTTTTGAGGTAGTTATGGGGGCACAAGGTCAATTATACATTATTAATCATATTTAAAAGTTTATTGACTTGTGAAATTAATAAAAAATATATTCCTTAATTAATTTTTAAAAAATAGGTTGCAAACTATATGATCTTTTCTAATGTTCCATAAAAGGGTTTTAAAAAAATTAAATGATGTTCAAAAAATGATGGCCTACATAAAAAGCTATATACTATCATTTTTTGTAGAAAATAGTACTACCTATTAAAATTTATAATATTTTATCTAATTATAATTGAACATTTCAAAAACAAATTAATAGTTTATAAGCTACACTTGAAATGCTACAATTCATGTTCATATGACATTTTTGAATTTTGAATGTAGGTATTTCAAATAATCCATACAAGTTAAGGATTTTTATTTCTCAAGAAAAAAATTTCCACTTAAGACACCTTTTTGGTCCCCTATTTTCATGAACTTACCCATAATATTGATCATAATCAACATCAGTTACATAATTATTATCATTTTAATGTTGTATATTAGAAGTAGAATAGGATTTTTGAGGTTCTGAGGGTATGGGTTTGGTAGCTTGTCTCTTTTAAAAATATTTTAGAAAATCATTATGATATATTTTGATCATATCATCATGATAAAATTCATTTCCTAACATGAAGGAAACTAAAAATTTGATAATCTTGTGACATGTTTAGTTAGAATGACCAATATCAACATGGAACCCATAGAATTTATTAAGAAATCGTAACTATATAATTTTTTACCATTAATGGTGGCTGAGAAACAATTTGATTATCTAGATTAACTACTATTATTTTTATTGGGAAATTGAGATTTTGGATTATCTCTTATAATTTCATTAATTGAATTTTTTAAAGATTATTTGATGGAACTATGTATTGGCTCAAATTATTTCATAAGGAAGTCTTATCTTTTAGCTTGATCAAATGCCTCGTTTAAATTTTGTGAATAAAAATTTCAAACCCTGTATTGAAGAGAAGGTGTTAAATAAGTGATAAATAATTTTAAAAAATATAATCATTCATGTTTTGATCTAATTTTTGAGCTAATGATTTATATTATTTGATGAGATTATGAGATGATTATGTGTGTAGTTCCCTGTCACTAATGAAATGATGTATACATTTTTTTGGGAGATCACTTTGTTGGAATTATTTCACTAAAACATTGAATAAATATTCTATTTGTGAGATAAAATGATGTGGGAGTTTATTATACCATTCTAAAACATCTCCTATGAATTTTTTGGCTAAACATTTGGTGGTAAAGAAAGTATTGGTTTGGACCCATTCAATGTACAGATTACCAAATGATCTAATAAAAGATGAAGGGTCTTTAGTTATATCATATTTAATGGTGAGAGATATATTTCCAATATCGATGTATATTATGAAGGGAGATAAAGGTTCATTTTGAGTATTTTGAAGTATCTTTTTATGAATAAGAGGTTAACAAATGGTAATCCCATTGGCATCTCTAAGAGGAAGAGGAATACATTTATTATTATTTTAAAGCATGATGAGAGGAGGTTGATTAGTCATTTGTAAAATATGATGTTTCATTATTTGATAATTATTGGTTATTTTCATAACATTCATCTATTGAACCATTTGATTAATAATTTGAGTGGTGTCAATAGGTGTAGTTTGGTTTCCAGTGATAGGAGGTGGTGGAAAAGTTTGAATATTAGTATTAGAAGGAGGATCATTAACAAAATTAGGGATAGAAATTTTTCCTATAGGAGGATTTCCTATGGGAGTATTTTATATATTAGTATCTATTAATCCTATAGTATAATATGAATTTTTGGATAGGGTATTAATGTGGAAAGTGTGAAATGAGTTAGATCCATCTAAGTCATAATTTTATGTAATTTAAACAATAATTTAGTTTATGAGATTAGACGAAGGGTAGAATAGGTGCACCATGAGATATTATCTTCTTGGGTGGCTAGCGTAGTGTTAGTGCTTGGATTTGTAACCTTAAGGAGATGCTCACCTCACCTCATCCAAGTGGTAAAATGGAATCATCTCTCTTGATGTGGGTGACAATTTCATTGAGATGAATCTCTAGATGAGGGGTTAGTTCCCCTTGATGCACCTTTAAATATCTCTCTAATCTATCAATTGTGTATGAAAAAAGTTTAGGAAAATAACTAAGAAAACAAGTGGTGATGCACCAATATTTGATATCCTCCCAATTGACTAAAACCATTACTTTAAAGACAAAACAAGGTGTTTTATTACATGGGACTCATAACTCAAGAACAATTACTACATCAATATTTCGTATTCTATATTCATGAAGGTATATGATTCTTAAGAAGGAAATGAATGATCCAAAGAAAGATACAATCATGAATCACTTCTAAGATATCTATACACTTAGAAAAGAATACTAGCAAAGCCCTACAACAATCTCCTTTCTATAAATTGGTAGACCATCAAGAGTATAAGATAGAAAAGACAATCTTTCAATAGACTAGACCAACAATGATTCAATAATTAGTCAATATTATATCATATGAGGAAATCACACTTGTATATCTCTTCAAGAGTTTTTTGAGTATAAATATAACCAAAGTTTCCCCAATAACTAGTGAAGGATACTAAATGAGCCAAGAGAATGCATATATATATAGCCATGAGAGGTAGAGCTATTAAAGGAAGTCCAAGGGTCACTTGGACTTGTGTCATCTTGAAAGAATCAGTTCCATTTACATGGGAGAGAAGTGGGTGAGTTATGACATGTCATAGAATGGATCAATTACAACTAGTTATAACTAAACCAAAAGAATTTATTACATTTGTTATAATTGAACTAAAGCCTGAGTTACAATTTCCACTTGTTACTTGTAACCTTACCTTCAAGTTCCATCAAGCCTTTCTTTTAAACTCTAATGGCTATTTTTTGTAGTCTAAAATCAACATTTTATGGGCCATCACTCCTTAGACATTTTCTTTAGACTCATTTTGAAAAAGAATTCATTCCTTTAGTTTTTTTGTTTAGGGCACTTTGTTGTAATCACCTCATTTACTTTGTGTTAGACAAAATGTCTAAAAGAATTAGACCTTAGCCTCTTTCAAGTCTTCCAAAAGAATTCCATAGACACTCTCTCTTAAATAATTCCTTTAGAATTTTCATTTTGGCCCTTTCACTGAAAGAAATGGTCCTTTGAAAATATGTAAATGACCCTCTGGTATTTGAAAATGTCTCTTTAGAAGGTTGAAAATTATCCTTTAGAAAAATTGTAAGTGTACCTTTGGATTTTGAAAATGACCTTCTGAAAGGAAAAAATTACCCTTTGGATTTTTCGAAATAGTCCACTTTCCCACCAAAACAATCTTTTGGAATTTTTGAAAACATCCCTTTAGGAAAGTTAAGGTGACCTTTAGACTTTCTAAAAATTACCTTTCAGCCTTCTTGTAAATGCCTTTCAGAAAAATTGCAAAGTACCTTTCAGAAAAATAAAAATATCCTTTGGAAAAGTTGAAATGGACAATTTTCTTGACAAAAGATACCCTTCAGAAAAATGAAACATACCCTTCAAAAAAGTTGAAATATACCCTTCTAGAAAAGTTGAAAGTGTACCCTTTTGGTTTAAAAGATATATTTTAGAAAACTTGCAAAGTACCTATAGAAAAATTACACAAATAATTTGTCTAAAATAATTTGGCACTTTGTCTTTAAGAGATTTGTCTTAGATAAATTGTTTGAAAGAGTTCATTACTTAGTCGAGTGAAAATTAGAAAAGAAATGCACTTAAGTAAAAATCTTTAAACAAATTTTTTGAAATAATTCAGTAAGGTATTATAACAAAAAAACTCAAAAGAATTTGATAAAGGCTTAACAAAGACCAAAAAATAACTTTCCAAAAGGAAAATACTTGTGCATTTGTTGTGGGATTTGTCAAAGAACACTTATTCCAAAGAAAATCTACTAGACCTAGCCAAATATTACACTTAGATGATTTTTTCAAATAGGGGTGCTCAAATTTGGCCTGAAGGGTAAAAATTTGGTAAAAAAATGGTGACTTGAAGGGGTAGTATACCTGCTATATTGACCAAACTAGTAGCCTTATCCAAATCATGGCCAATGGAGTTAATGTATTCTTGAATATTACTAACAAGTATTATGAAAAAACTAAACATAAGGAAACATACCACATAAAAACAATAAGACTAATCAAAGACAACACAAAATAAGACAAGGACAAACTCACACATGTGCATAAGCACTTACGGAACATAGAAAAAATAAGAAACTATGTATAAAGGAAAAGGAGGTCACCAGTAACAATGATTTAGATATATATGATTGATTGGGATATGCATATCCTCTCCATCCAACTTTGAGAGTTAGAAATCATTGTGTTGTTTGCATTGTGTGATCACATATGAGACACTCCACAAAGCATCAAAATTTTTATGCCTTCCAGGTTTGGCTCTATATTCATCCCATTTTAGGATAATGTCTCCTTCCTTGACACTCTTTGGCATGGATTTCTTATCAAAATACTTATTTTTTTATTCTTGGTGAGTTATCATGGTTTGCATAGCTTGATCTCTTGTCTCCTCAAGCTCCATCAACTCACATAACCTAACTTCTATGCTCTCATTCTCCATAAATTATAGTTGATAGGTGAGGTCTAAATTTGGTAACTCAAGTGAGATAGGAATCCTAACCTCCCTTTCATACACAAGTGTGTATGGTGAGTTCCCAATTGCTCTTTCAAGTCTGAATCAAGATGCTCACACAATCATTTTACCTTCACTAGCTTGGTTTTTTTGATATCCACATCATACTCCATCACTTTGGTTATTAAACTTGCCCTTTTATTGTTAAAATATCTACTCAACAGAAAGTATTTCATGCTAGGATGAGGCACTAAAATGTGAATCTTATTGTTAGATAACATATGTTTCAACTTCTTCAAATTCTTTATAACTAAAAGCACTTATTTCTCAACATATGTGTATCTTACCTCATAACCTTCTAAACCTTGACTAAATAAGGTAATAGGCTATTCAAAATTTTCATCATTATCTTGAGTAATTAGGTATATATTACCTCTTCATTCCTAAAAACATTCAAATTGAAGTCCTTGGAGATGTTTGGACTTGCAAGAGTAGGAGCTTGGGCAATGGCTAGTTTGATCTCCTCAAAACATTGTTTCCTCCTTATCCAAGTGAGTATCTCATCCTTATTTAGCATGGAGGTTAAGGGCTTGACCAGGTTAGAAAAATTAGGAATAAACCTCCTAATGAAACTTATCTTACCATAGAATCATTAGAGACCCTTCTTATGTTTAGGTAAAGATAATGATAGGATGGCACTTACCCTTTTCAGATCAATGGATAGACCTTTCTCAAAAATAATGTGGCCTATGAGTTTGCCTTCATGATTAGAAAACATACAATTTTTTGGGTTTAGATAGATCCCAAATTCTCTACATCTCTCAAAAATATATCTTAGGTGATTCAAATGATCTTTTGCTTCCTTGGATAAACTATCACATCATCAAGATATACCAATATAATGTCATTGAGTATTCCTTGGAAATCCATATCCATTACACATTGAAAATTAGCTCCAACATTTGAAAATACAAATGGTATCTTCCTATAGGTATATGTGCCCCATTTGGTGGTGAAGTTTGTCTTGTATTGGTCACTTTCTTTCCCAAAATCTGATTGTACCTAGAATAATCATCTAAGAGGGAAAACCTCTCATTACCTACCACCGCTTACAAAATTTGCTCCATGGAAGGGAGAGGATAATGATATATCAAAGACACTCTATTTAATTCCCTAAAATCCACACACAACTTGATTTCCCCATTCTTCTTTCTAACAGGGACTAAGTTGGCCAACCAAGAAGAATGCTTGATGGGAAAGATGATTTTGGACTCAATCAGTTTGGTGAGTTCTTTCCTCATGAGAGGCTCAATCTTAGGATTTATTGACATTTTTATTTTATTGATGTGTTTAGAATTTTTATCTATCTTTATGGTGTGTTTAGACAAGCTTGGGGTAAAAAATTTCAAATCACTATACTCCCATGCAAAAATATCACTAAACTCTTTGCACACTTTAATGAAATCATGTTTTTCTTGACTAGTGCATTCCTTCCCAAGTGCAAGTATATTATCTTTAAATATGTCTACCCTTTCATATTTATCTTTCTTGGTTGACATTATTACCTTCTCCTTCTTGAGTTATTCATCCTCATTGAATATGCTTTCAAGAGTCACTAGGCCTTTGGGAAGCTTGTTAGACTTTAGTTGGACAATCTGCCCTCCATATTATTGTTGTATATTAGACTAATTTTCAGTAGAGAAATTAGGTTCTTATTATAGGAAAAGTTTTATTTGTTGATAAATATGAAATACCTACCAATTGGTGACATTATCTGGTATAGAAGGCCTCACAATCACCTTTAGATGAGGTTGATCCTTGCCTTCTCTTATTCCCTTTGGAACATCAAATTGAGTGTGAATAGATGAAAACCTATCATCATGTTTATTTTCTTCCCTTGGAATAGATCTAATTTTAAAATCCATGAAATATTATAAAATATCCCAAACTCTATGCTTATAGTACTTGAGCAAGGAGTTCTTGGTCAAATTCTACCCTCTAACTTGGTTCATAATAAGTTCACTATCTCCATACACTTGTAGTTATTTAATTCCTCTTTTTATAGTCCATTAAAGGCCATGGATAAGGGCCTCATACTATTCCATGTTACAATTTCATACTAAATAAAATATAAAGGTTTAATAATACCTCTCCTTGGAAGGTGAAACCAACATAGCTCCACCACCTGCCCCCGTCTTGCTTCTAGACCCATCAAAGAAGAGTTGGCATAAGCCATTAAAATCATCACTTGGCTTCATCAAATTAGGCATGAAAGAGTCCTTACAATGTATATAATATACTCCAAGACTATATTATTCCATAAACTTGTAAGGATCATGATCATAGTTGTCATCTCCCCACTCATCTAGGAACAAATCAGAAACTCCTTCAAAAGAAGATGATGGAGATTGGTCAATATGAAGCTCCTCTTCATCAATGATAGAATAGTTAACATTTAATACCTTAGGTTATTATGGTTCCAAGTGATCTCTATGAATATTTTATAACTCAAGCTTCACCTTAGTGCCACATTTTGTTTTAAACACCATGTAGGACCAATTGGTTTCTAAATATCCACCTATCTTGGATGTAAATTCCCTTGAGAAGAAAAGAGAAAAATAGGGAGGAAAATATTATACTACCAAATCTTGGGGAATTTAAAAATTAGTAAAATCTTGAAGGTTCAAATTCAAACTTTTCACTATCCCTAATGTCTTGGCTGGTGATTCATCTAATTGCAAAACTCCTTTAGTCATTGGCTCATACTTGAGCCCTAGCTTTTTTGTTATACATTTGGGCATAATTGATTTGATCAGTCCACTATATATGATAAAATTATTAACTAATAAATCACCAATAATTATAGAGAGGTAAAAAAGAGGAGTCTTCTCATCATTCTTCACTTGATCATCTATGGATTGAGTTCCATTGACCAAAACCACATTGTCATTTCTAGATGGGCAAGCCTGTTTGCCCAATCCATGAAATTCATTTTAAAGTATATACATTTCTACCTTGGTATTATTAGATAATCCCATAATGAAATATTCATATCAATCTTCTTCATATGGTCCACTACATTGATGGAAGGATTACTCACCTTGGGGTTGTCTTTATGAACATTGGTACTTTGTGATGTAACATGTGTAGGTAGAGTAGTAACAGTTGGCCTAAAATTTAGAATCCTCTAATTTTATTGTAATTTAGGATCTATTTTAGACCCAATTACAATATTAGATGATGTAGGAGTCACAAAAAGTCCTTTGTTAGCTCTTTGAGCTTCATAGACAACCCTCTTTTTAGACCAAGTATTAGAGGCAACACTAGTATTTTGATTGCTTGTATTTCCCAAGTAGTTAATGGCATAAAACTCACCCTATAAATGATTAATGAGAGTGGAATCAAACTAAACATATCTAATTTCCATCCCAAATTACATTGGCATCTCAAAATTTTAAAATTGAGATGTTTGATCACCTTATGTAGTCATGCCTTGATTTTTTATCTCATTGGCATAAGCAACTTGTTGTTAACCATGTTCAAAACGTGGATGGTTGAGTTGTTACTAGACAAAATTATTTTTAGTGGGGATAAGGGAATTATAGGATGAGGTAGCACTATTATTATATCTTTGATAAATCTTGACATGGGTAATTTGGCCTTGTCCTTGATTATTGCCTTGAAAAGAAGGTTTGTTTGTTTGTCCAAACTGATTATAGGATTGATATGGCCTATAACCTTGTGCTTGTTGCCTTTTGAGAGAAAATAATTTATTAGTAATAGTTTGGAGTAAATTTTGACTCTATGTATTTCATTGGTAGGGGCAATGCTATATTTTTATTGACCAGACAAAGGAGCTAAAGTGGGAAATGCACTTTGACTAAGAGAATGCAAATCAAGGAATAGTGGCATTAGAGGTCTATGAGATATCTTTCCTACTTAGATAAGACAATTCTCAAAATGTATGGATATTTAATAGGTAGTAGGCAATGCATTTACACCCATGGATTGAATCATCATGGCAATGTCACTATTTAATGCTTTTAAGTAGTATAAAAATGCATAGTTTGCAATTGGCCTCACAAGAATTGGGATTCTATCCCAAGTTTTTTGTAACCTCGTATTAAAATCTTATAATTAATTCATGTGGTGAACTCTTTATTTTTTTCAATTGCTTAGTTAGAAATAGGTGATCACTCTTTTCCCCAAACCTATCAGTCAATAGGTCCCCAACTCATCCTATGAGCCAATAGAATTTATAGGTAGGGTCCCATACCAATCCAATATTTTTCATTTAAAGAAGGACAAAAACATAATAAATATATTTTTTTGGGTGATATTATGGATATTAAAAAAGTTTTCTATACTCAAAATATGCTCAATGGTAATAATATGACCATTTCCACTAAAAGATGGGACACTTTCGAGGGTAGCTCCTAGAATTTGATCATATGGGGAAATATTAAAGGGAGATGCCCTAGTGAAAGATAAAAAAGGTTATCTTATAGCCATTTTGGAATGATCACTATGGATGTTGGGAATGAAATGTAACACAAACTTAGAATATTTAAACACAAAATATATTTTATAAGGATGAATGCTTACAAATCTATACCTTTTGGTTGAATATGGAGGTAATTACACAAATGTGAAGGGTACACCTTTAATAGTAGACCTAGTTATCACCTTTGGCATGAAAAATAGTATTGATCATCAACCAAAAATGAATCTTTCAATGGAGTCAATAGGTAGTAAATGTAGATGTTTATTTGAACTTATCTTATGCCAAGATCAACACCAATCGTGAACAATATTCTAGGACTTCAACATCCCATCAGGCATGCCAAAAAAATATTGGTCCTTGGATTTACACCCTTGAGGAGATGTTCATCTCTCCTCATCCAAGTGGTAAAATGGAATCATCTCTCTTGTTGTGGGTGAGAATTTCATTGAGATGAATTTGTAGATTAGAGGCTAGCTCCCCTTGATGTAACTTTAAAGCTCTCTCTAATATATCAATTGTGTATGAAAAGAGTTTAGGAAAATAACTAAGAAAATAGGTAATGATGCACCAATATTTTATATCCTCACAATTGACTAAAACCACTACTTTTAAAGATAAAATAAGGTGTTTTATTGCATATGACTTATAACTCAGGAACCATTACTACAACAATATTTCACATGATAGATTCAAGAAGGTATATGATTATTAAGAAGGAAATGAATGATCCAAAGAAAGATATATTCATGAATCACTTCTAAGATATCTCTACACTTAGAAAAAAATAATAGCAAAGACCTATAATAATCACCTTTCTACAAATTGGTATACCATTAAGAGTACAAGCTAAAAGAGAGAATATTTCAATAGACTATACCAACAATGATTCAATCATTAGTCAATATTATATCATATGAGAGGCAATCACACTTGTGTATCTCTTCAAGAGTTCTTCAAGTACAAATTTGGCTAGAGTTTCCCAAATAACTAGTAGAGGATGTTAAATGAGCCAAGAGAATGCATATATATATAGTCTTGAGAGGTAGAGAAATCAAAGGAAGTCCAAGGGTCACTTGGACATGTGTCATTTTGAAAGAATCAATTACATTTTCAAGGGAGAGAAATGGGCAAGTTATGTCATGTCATTGAATAGATCAGTTAGGAGTTACAACTAAACCAAAAGAATTAGTTACATTTGTTACAACTAAACCAAAGCCTTAGTTACAATTATCACTTGTTACCTTTAACCTCACCTTTAGGTTCTCACCAAGCCTTTCTTTTAAACTCCAATGGCTAGTTTTTGTAGTCTAAAATTGATGATTTATGGGCTGTCACTCCTCGATCATTTTCTTTGAACTAGTTTTTTAAAAGAATTCATTCCTTGAATTTTTTTTATTTAAGGCACTTTTTTGTGGTCACCTCATTTCCATTTTGTCAAAAAATGTCTGAAAGAATTAGACTTTGGCCTCTTTTCAAGTCTTCTAAAAGAATTCCATAGACACTCTCTCTATAAGAATTCCTTTAGACTTTTTGTTTGGACCTTCAGCTAAAAGAAATGATCTTTCAACAATATATAAATGACCCTATGCCACTTTTAAATGTCCGTTTAGAAGGTTTAAAATGATCCTCCAAAAAAATTGTAAGTGTCCTTTTAGCTTTTGAAAATGACCTTCCAAAAGGGAAAATTACCCTTCAGATTTTCTTAAATGGTCCACCTTCCCATCGAAAAAATCTTTCAAAATTTTTGAAAGTCCCTTTAGGAAAGTTAAGGTTCCCTTCAGACTTTTTAAAAATTACCTTTCAACCTTATTACAAATGATTTTTAGAAAAATTTCAAAGTACCTTTTAGAAAAATGAAACATACCCTTAAAAAAAGTTGAAAGGGATAATTTTATTGACAAAAGATATCCTTCAGAAAAATGAAACATACCCTTCAAAAAAGTTGAAATATACCCTTAAAAAAAGTTTAAATATACCATTCATAAAAGTTGAAAGTGTACCCTTTCGATTTGAAAGATATCTTTTAAAATAATTACAATGTACCTTAAAAAAAATTATGTGGATAATTTGTTTGAAAGAATTTGGCACTTTATCTTTGAGATATTTGTCTCAAACAAATTGTCCAAAATAATTCATTACTTGGCCAAGTGAAAATTTTGAAATAAATACACTTAAGGAAAAATCTTCAGACAAAATGTCTAAAAGAACTCAACAAAGGCTTAGAACAAAAAACTTGAAAGAATTCATCAAAAGCTTAGCAAAAACCAAAAATAAACTTTCCAAAAGGAAAATACTTGTGCATTGGTTATAGGATTTATCAAAGAACACTTCTTTAAAAGAAAAGCTAAGTACTAGACCTAGCCAAAGATATAGACTTTGATGATTTTTGCAAATAAGGGTGCTCAATTTTGGCTTCAAGGGCCAAAATTTGGTCAACAAGTAGGTAAGAAGATCAACCCATGTATCTTCTAAATGGGTTAAGATAATTAAATAAAATATTGATAGGTGATTTCATGATGTTATGTATTATAGAAAGAAGAAAAATTAAGTGCAAATTTATTTTAGGAATAAAATTAAATCAGCCACAAATATGATTAGATCAACCAAATAAGCTAGATTATGGTCTAAAAATTAATTATGTCAACATGAAGTATGTAATCAATTTAGTTAATCTAGTTAAAATTTGAACATGGAAAAATAATAGCTTAAAAATGAATTATGTCAACTAGTAGATATGAAATTAAGTTGGTTGATCTATTTGGGGGTGTATGATTAAAGAATAGTCTATAAACTGACTAGATTGAATTAGTCGATCTAGTTGGAAAGATAAGAATACATAACATGTTATAAATTAGTTAGATCAAGCTATTCAATCTAGTTAGAAAGCCAGGAAAAATAAAACATGTAAACTAACTAGATCAAGCCAATCAATCTAGTTGGAAAATTAGTAAAAAAAATAGCCTACTAGATTGAGCTGGTCAATCTAGTTCTATGCGATGGAAAACAATTCAGGTTTTCAAAATTTGGATGATTCAGTTTTAAATACATATATGAAGTTAAAACACACATGCAACTAGATTGAGTAGGTTGACTTAGTTAAAACACACATTATAGAACTTGTATCAACCCTAGCCAATATAGTTTGTAATACAACATGGAATAAAAAAGTCAAAAAAAATGTAATTTAGATGCTAATTAATTATGTATTAATAAGATTAGGAGATTGTTCTAAATTTTGTTTTTGACCATGTAGGATTCCAAAGATAAAGTCTTGTCTATTGGGTAGTGTCAACCTAATGTTTCATAGTGATAAATTTGGAAGAAGTACCATTACCATAGCCTAATAAACTTGATTTCAAGGGTAAGATCAAATTAAATTATCAGTGTTAACTGATAACCGATTCACAACATAATCAAATAGATGGTTGGATTCTTAAGTTTTAATAAATAGAGAAATCTTAGGTGTTTTTTAAATATCATGATGTATGTGGAAACTAAATACCATATTTAGCTACGTATTATGGATATGAGCATTATGGAAAGCCCCTCAGGTCAGGATATCTATAAATGATAGACAAGGAGTAGTAGAATATCACATAGTCCTTCACAATAATATCTAAGTAGTTGAAAACTATCGGTACATATTTTTTAAGGAAAACTAAATAAGATGAAAATAAAGGTGAAAATTATTTTTATCAAAAAACTAAGTATTGATTTTTGAATGAAAATAAACAAATAGACAAATAGAAATTAAAATCTATTGTAATTACAATGAAATATAGGTTAATTTCCTTTACTTATAATCTAAAGTGAAACATAGAGAATAAAATTGAGTAGGTCAATCTCACTGTGAAAATAGTACAAAATAGATTCAATATTTTCAACTTATTTTGCTAAAAAATAAGCCCAAAGGTTGATTTAGTTTGATGACAAAAAAAGACACAAAACTAGATTGATTCAATCAATCTAATTGATTATGTGGGTACATTTTTATAGAACTAAAATATTAGGAAAATAGTATTTGTAAATATTAATTTTCATTGAAAATAATGAAATGAACTTTGCTTAGAATTTAACAAATGGAAATATTAAGATATTAAGAATAAACCTGGAAGATAGAACAAGATTAACCAAGTCAATTTAGTATTTTTTTGAGAATGTTGAATTTTTGTTTGACTAGGTTATCTAGGTGATTTTTTGATACTGTAACAATAGAAAATAATGTTATTAGATAGAATCAACCCAATTGACCTACTCTATTTAAAATTGATAAAAATAGGAAAATAAAACCAGATAATTGAAATCGATTTCATTAACTAAAATTTAAATACAAAAATTAAAAAAATTGAGTTGGTTAGTTTAATTAGGCACATAATGTACAATAAATGTTTGGATCAACCAATTTGATTAAGATAAATGAAACTATACACCTTCACATAGAGAACAAAATGGGATCAATAGGGTCATTCTAGTTGGAAACCTACACATAAAATATAAAATGTGATCGATATGCTCAATCTAGTTCAAAACATGTATACATAAAATAAAATGTGACCAACAGGATCGACTTGGCTGAAAATGTATGGAAAAAATAATAAAATAAGGTTGACATGCTTGATCTAGTTGATTGTAATTGAAAAATTAAGAATTATAAGGGTTAAATTCATGTTAGGTTCACTAGAATGTATGAAATGAATTAGTATGGATTTACAACTTGTCCCACTTATTTGATTCTAAGTTTAGAGAACGTAATCATAAAAAACAACTCATTTCATAGTTATTTATATTAGGAAATCACTAATTTATATATATTAAACCTAACCAATGTATATCTTACTACATAACACCAAGGGAGAGGGTTCTAAAGCCTCTAGGAAAATGATACTACGGAGTAACCCTAGCTAGGCCTACAATATATAAAATTAATCTAATCTAGTGATCACTAAATCTTATGGAATAAAGGTGGATAGTTAAAAAACAAAAGAAAACATGCAAATATAACTCTACTCAAGTCAATGTAGAGGTAAAATAAGGAAGGATTAAAACATTTATCCCATTACTTCATGCAATAACTATCTACCAAATGAAAGAGTAAAAACTAGGAATACTTACCTTGTATTGAACCCATCATACCTCAATCTCTCTCTTGGCCAATTTTTGTGTCTTTGTAAGGATCACACTATAGAAATTATCTCTAGGCTAAAATATTGATACTTTTAATCCAAGACTTTCTCATAAGATAGTATTCTTTACCTATAAGGTAAAACCTTAAGAAATGACTTCTAATGTATAAATTTAGTATAATTATGAGTTGTAAAAATGAAAAAAATGAATTTTTATCTCTATTGGATTGAAGTGAAGGGGGTATTTATAACCAAGGATTAAACTTAAACCCTATCTATAATTTAGCCAATGAGATCAATTGACTTGATCTTGTTAGGTGATAACGATATCTTCTAGGTATTGAACTAGGTTGATCAGGATAATGTAGTTATTTAATGTGTGCTCAATCTATAACAAGATCAACCTATCCAACATAGTAGGAAAATTTAGAAAATGGATGATTAATTAGTTAGGGGATACTTTTGAAGATGAATTTCTTAGGGGAGTGGATAAAAGGGTTTTAATTTCTTAGGGAGTTAGATAAAAATAACTTGTAGTAGATTTAGGTAATGGTATAGGGACCAACAATCTAGATAAGTAGAATAGTTTTTCCACTCCTTTTCTAGTGTGCCCTTTAATGTCCACACTCAGATAGTAGAAACTCAATAGGTTCTTGCAAGCGATAAAGAATTAGTAAATGGTAAATTTTAAAAATAGTATGTGTATATAATTTTTTCTTCTCAACTAGTGTACATTCCAACTTAGTAATTATTGTACTTGTTCTTAGAAGATGGTCAAACATAAACTAGTTTCCCCTAGTGAGAAACATTTTTTGATAATGTTAGTTAGAGATTAACACCAATATGATATTCTATTGACATTAACCCCTTAAATTTGATCCTCTCAATAAGTACTTCCATGTTTTTTATTGTTTCTCCTACTTCAAGATTATTTTCATTTCTAGGGACCCCTAAAAAATACATTTGTAAGTGAATTAGGACATTAATCAAATTTCAAACTATATAACCAAAAGACAACATGAAAAGTTTATAACATATATGAACTACATGACTTAGGATATGCCAAATATAAATTATCTACATGAATTAGGATATTCAAAATACAACATTCATGGTCACCCAAGAAATATATTATCTATTATAATCAAGATTTCTAATGTATTCAACTAGATAAAGTGAATTATCTACATTCCTTGGTATTTTCACTATATTTAGTATTAATTACATAGTTTTTAAAATAAATAAATCAATATATAATTAACACTCATTTACTTTCCACTATTGGAAATAAATTAAGTGTAACTACATCATGCTATGTCTTTGACAAAATTATTGCTTGATAGAAATATTCAAAGGTACTTGCAAAGAAAAAAATTTTAAATTAGAAAAAATATATTACAACATAAATATTTTATGTGGAAGTTACTTTATAATATAAATATTTATGATACAAAAAGTCAAATTGACTATCTATTTAGCATAAATCCAAATTTGACTAACTTTAAAATTTTAGTATATCTTTAGTTTTATTCTATTGCATAACCACTCATCTTCACCTTGAAGTTGGATAAGAATTGATGAGTTATAATTAAAGACATTTTTTTAAAAATAAAATGAAAGAATTCTTTAGTTCTAAGTTTAGTTTCTTACAATAAAAAGAATATTATGGTAAACTTGACTTTCATATTTCATTTAATTATTTGAAGATCATATATGTGTTACTCAAGTATTCCACTTGTAAGAGGTACAAATAATATCACACCAACATAAAAAATAACAAGGTTTATGCTCTTATTTTCCTTATAAATATGAACCAATCTAGTACCTATCCTATATAGTTGGACTAGACCACTTAATCATATATTGTGAATCCTATAAAGTATCAATATCATAAGCAAGTACTCATACTCTATCATAAGAATACATTACAAACACATTGAGGCCTACATCATCAATCCCATTGGTTCATCTTACTAAAAATTAGTAATGAAATGGTTTTTAAATTATTTGAATCATTTCAAATTACCACTATTGGTATAAAACACCAATGTAAACATTATATATGAGGAATAAATATGTATATATATAATACCATGAAATTTGTGATAAAAGTTACTTGTCCTTGTCTATGAAAGATTAGTTCCCATCACCTAAGAAGCTTTAAAAAATAACATTTCTTAAACATGGTCATATAGATATAACCACATACAT
This sequence comes from Torreya grandis, assembly GCA_037957365.1. NCBI lineage: Eukaryota > Viridiplantae > Streptophyta > Pinopsida > Cupressales > Taxaceae > Torreya > Torreya grandis. The sequence goes on along the minus strand of JARHVA010001524.1, from coordinate 2,362,487 downwards.
TCATTTATTATCTACATCGATAGTAATATGAAAACCCCATTAACATACTAAATCATTATTTACAAGATTTATTTGATTAGTCATGGTATTCTAACAAACTTAGTATTTTATCAAAAATCATAATTGACCTTGAAGTAAAATTGTCACAAAAAACATTTAAGTGTTACCTAGATAACTTGACATGCCTTGAGAGTTTTATGATACTCAGGTGAAGGATAATTATAAGGAAATCAATGTTGTTTGACAACTACATAACCTAAAATAAGCCTGATAATATAAGGACACTTTACCTAAGTTTGAGATAAAAGCAAAGAATCAAAGTGTAACCTAGTAAATATATTAATGTACCTCAACATCCTTATTTATTATATTTACTAAACCCCAAACCAATCTATAATTTTATATGCAATTATGTATAAGAGATTCAAGAATCATGATTAGCAAGGACCCCCACCAAATATATGATCTACTAATAATCTTTATAGGCTATATTTCCACCTAAAAGGGCATGAACCAAATTCGAAAAGAAAATCATAGAGTAATGAAACACTATCACCATTATGTGTAAATATTCAAAGGTATTTTGATATCACCATAAAATAACTTCCATAGACTAATTCTACCATAGTTTATGTTTCATGAGTTAGTTTATTTTCTAATTCAAGTTAATAGGCATGCCAAATTGCTCACTAATCCCTATCATGAAATAATTATCTATTTAAGGTATCTTAAACACACACCCAATGATAAAAGTCATTACATTGATTAGAACAACAGAAAACACAACCAAGATAACTCTAAATAAAAAATATCCTAACAAGAGTTGGAAATACAATCGATAATATTGAACATTACCTAAGGGATGTGATATAAAACCATAATAAACAAGATAAAATATATCCAAAATATTTATAAATATAAAAATAAACATATAATAACATTAATCTGCATCTCCAACATGATTATGTGACCTTTTGCACTATTTTAGCCCTCGCCCCACCTTTCCCTCTCCCTCCTCCTCAAACCATGCTCCATAGATATTCACTAAAGTGTTGTGTTATTTTATTGAATAAATAAAGATTTCAAATGAGACAAGTGGATGGAAAATATACAAGTCATGAACAAAATCCTATATATCACTCCATCCCACCATAATTAATTTTCAACATGCATAGTGACATGTAAACATGCACACATGATTGCTGACATTTTTAACATTCAAAATAGAATAATGTAAACATGTGAACACAATATATTACATGTAAACATAATTACACATCATACATATAAACATTATTTCTTGAATAAATATTAACATCATTCCATCATTTAACCATGCAAAATCTTGAAATACATCTCTTAATGCGATATTGACCATCAAAGCATTACTAAATCATAACTAAATAAAACATGTCTTATACAAGAGAATACATAAATGAAACATATCTATTTAAATATCATATACAAATAATATGTACCATTACACATCATACATGTCATACATATCATGTTTATGTGTGTGTGTAATCATGTCTTAGGTAGTAGCTACTAATCAATATCCATATTCATGGCATGGCCATGAAACTGCTTGTTGAGGGAAATGAAGTGAAAGTGGATAGGAAACAACTATGGGTATATGTCATCCTAACATGAAGACACACACATTTAAAATTATCAAGGGTTTAAGGGTTGACTAAAATTAAGAATAAGACACCTACATGATGAAAAAACTTATTGGTTTTTTAAATAAAATATTAATTTCATACCACCAATAAATGGTTAATAATGATTTATAGGAGGTCATCTCATCTTCATATAAATCTTAAATAACATTTTAATATACTAAATAGTAAAAATATTAAACTATAGGGTTCAATGAAACCAAATGGAATTAAAAATGATGTTCACCATGGAAACCTTTGATTATCATTACACATTACTATAATATCTATCAATACTGGTATCACTACAAGGAAAAATTGCATTTGAGTTGACATTATTTTACAATGTGTCCTTATCAATCCTAAAAAATAATAATGGCTTTAGATATTCATAAAAAAACCTCTGAATATTAAAAATACATTAATTTTTTGAGGTAGGCTTACCATCACAAGTCTAGCCCTTCTCAACATGTACTATGGTTCATCTTGTAGTCATACAACTTAAGGTATGTAACCACACATTATCACTAAGGTGAAAACTATAAATACATGTGGATAACGGATCAAATAATATGTCAAGGGAATTTATGCCCATATTATTCTCATCATCTCTAGAAACAACACTCAAAAAAATAATAACCTTTGGGTCTCATGCTTCCTTAATGGAATTCCCTTACAAAGGACCAATAAGGAATATTATATAAACATTAGTGAAAAATATAACTATAATAAAAATTTGTTTGGACATATTCATTGAGTCTACTTATGTGAGGAATCTTGTCATCACTAATTTTATTTTTTTCGGTCCTCTCACAAACCTTTTTATTTTTCTGTGAAAGGTAATCCCTCAAATTAAATCCATATTCATCACTATAATGGGTCTAATTGTCATCTCTCTCACTTTATGATGGTGATTTTTGTATAAATACAAAATTTAATTTTCAAAAACATAAAATTAACTTAACTTTTCCTACATACAAACCATTGAACATATTGTACCTAACCTGACATCCATTATTTCCTACACCTTTCCCTTACTTCACCCTTAGTATTTATTTCTCCATTTTTTGATAATACATTCTCTACCTTATACATGATTTCCTTTTCAAATAAATTCATTCACTTGAATCATATGGAATCATCTAATGATTGGTATCATTTAAGCCTATCTCACTAAGATTACGTAATTGAGAGACATTATCCCTTGTTAGCTATGATATTTTCATCTTTTCACTCTTTATGATTCTCTACTTTTTTAGAAGTCAGTCTATTGACTTGCATTCCATTTGTATTTCAGTCTATTCCTTTCCCCTTGGCTTCATTTCTTCACAACAAGCACAACCTTACCACCTCCTTGGATTGGGATTATGACCATGAAACTTAATATAGTGAGCATTTAGTCTGGATAGTGACCAAAATATATGGCCATCATCATCACAAAATATGTTGCATGGGTGTAATAAGAAATAGTGAAAATCACAATTTGTGATACCCATATCTATAATCCTATATTTTCACATAAACTATCATTCAGCATATAAACACAAGGTTTTAAGCATAAAATAAAAATGATTTAATTAATAAATAAACCAAAAAACATCTTCCAAAATAAGAAAAATTGCTTATAATTTATGATGTCTCTTCCTCTTGATTGTATTCAAAGTGTATATAATCCACTCAATGTCATCATTGACATCCTCATCAATCTTGTTTCACTCCACCTCATCCTACCACAATGGTTAACATATACATATCAATCCAAATTTATATTAAATAAGAAACATATATGAGCATAACAATGAAAATAACAATAAGTAAAACCAATGCACAAATATTTTGGGATAAAGTAATATTAAGGATTGTTATCACCCTCATCATTGGGCCTCCACTTCACCCCCTCATAATAAAATACAAAAATATAACATATAAAAACATAATGTGGGTGTAAATGGTATAAAATTGACTATTATATGAATTCATAAATTGGCATATATAAACATGAAGAAGAAAAAAAATTAATTACAACTAATAGTTCTCATACATATTTAGATACAAACTCATTACGGGGGTCATTAAACCCTCATCACATTGGTTCTACTTTGAATCCTCTCACTAAAATATAAAACACAACATAAAAATTCAAAAAGTGGATGCAAAGTTGGTTTAGGTTTAGTTACCAACACCAACTTGGATGGACATATAGAGTTTTTAAATCTCTTTATGGATATATATAGAGATAGAGTTTCTTTGGATTTGATTATGGCTATAGATTTATAAATATTGAGTATTATACAAATGCAAAAAGATTATTAAATTTGGCATGGTCAATAGATGTAACATCATTATAAATACATGTGTTCTCCCCATAATATGCATCCTATTCATAAAATAATCAAATTCCCATCCATATTGTATTACAAGATATAGGGCCATGGAATGGATGTCTCGATTGAGTTAGAATCCCACTACCACTGGTGGATGCACCATATAAACCCCTATTAGGGTATTTAAAAACCATATGGTAACATTTAAAACTAGGGTATACATGCAATCATGAATGCTTGATTATTTATTTATCCTAAAATAATTGATTACTATCAACAAACAATAATTGAGCTAAAAAAGTCTAGCATCAATGGTAATAGATAAAATTACATATAATTTTCTCCACCTCAAGAAAAAAATTACAAGAAATTATTTCTTTGAGGATCATACATCATAAATATACAACATTAAACATTCAAAGTATTAGTTTCTAACGTAATAATTTTCATACAAATTAATTTGTATTATTGTTTATAACATTGAACATTATATATGAACTACATAAAACATTAAAAGAATTAGTTACTATCACACTATAAGTTATACCCCACAATAAAATGGCATACCAAAGGGAATGACTAATTGATTAAATGTTGGATTTTCTACCAGACCCCTTCATATCTGAGAGTTTCTTTAGGGATATTTTTTGTCTTCACAATCTCAAGGGGATGGTTTTTTTTTGTAAGTTTAGAGATATGTCTCTATTTTTATATTTTTTATTCAAAGTGGAATTCCTTCTATGATATTTTTTATTAGATATATACTATTCCAATTGGATCCCTCTATGAAACCTCTCATCCTTAACATGGGTTTTTATGTTGTGAATTTATTGTAGTTTGTTGAAAAAAACATTATGTGTTCATGTTATCTTCAAAAAATTTGGTCCCATGGCCTTAGGACTTTGGCTCTAAGTGAGGCTGATAATGACATAAACAATCTGATGAAGAGATATAATATAAAAAATCTAATAATTTCACATTGGCCTGGAAGTTAGGAAGATCCAACTCAAGAGTTTGAATAGTATGGGAAGACCCCTATAATTTTTAATTACCACATATTATCTATTCTGCAATACACAAACAACCTAAACATATAATAAAATAGATAATAAATGTTTTATATGCATAAAAAAATTGTCTCTAGAGTTATTAGATGATATATTTTTATTTTATAATTTATAGTATAGGTGATAGGTATGTATTTTTTTATATCAATTTAAGTGAATTAGTAATTTGGTCTATGAAAATTTGATTATGGAAATCTATGAAAAGATTTATTTTCTATTTATCTTATATATTATTTGAGGTATGCATACTTTGATGCATTATTATGAATATTTAATTATCAAATTTACTTAATTATATTTAAATGTAATAATTATAAAGGTTTGTAATGTGATTAACTCATTTAATTCTAATCAGTAGGTAAAAATAAAGATGGAATAATACAATGATGATCAGTAAACTACTCACTAAAATGACAATTATCATTAATATATTACCTAAAATACTACTTATCTTCATAAAAATAGAGTATACTAATATATATGCTTAAATTAGATGATATAATTTTATCAATAAATGTGATTTTTTCATTGGTTTGCTTCAGAAAATGAAAATTGAGATATAGGTGTTGTAGAATAAAATCTTTGTTAACAAAAGGGCCTTCCTAGATATTAGGTTATATGATGCCTCCATTCATTTATAATTTTCTTAAATTTACTTTCTATATTACAATTTTTTTTTGTTTTTTTTGTTATTATAGTTTCCAAATGTTTATGAACCAAAGCTCCTGCTTCGTTGATGAGGGAATTTTTTTTTTGTAAATAGGATAATAGAGTTAAATTTAGGTTTAGAATTTAAATTCATATGTATTTAATCATCTTAATATGTCTTTCATGTGTATTCTTATATTGGTGACAATTTATATCATATTGGCTATTTCTTTATCATCCTTATACATTTTTAAATTTCATTCATATTTATGAAAATTTCTAATTTTAAGATTCAGGATTTGGGTGGAAAGTCTTATCAAGTTGGAGAAATTAAAAATTTATAGAACATATACTCAAGTTAAGTTAAGGGTATATCTACCAAATCTATAAATGTTTTTATAATTATATAATATAAAAATTATTACAAATTAATTTCTTACATACAAGATAGGTTGGTAAAAAATACTTGTTTCCTCAAAACCCTTTAATCTTTACTACATTAATGCGAATTACAATTTGTATTAACTCTCCCATCAAAACACTAAGATGATATGATAAATGTTGATGAAAATTGAATTTTATAAAATTATAATCTTATATAAATGAATAAAAATCAATATAGAATGGAGCTTTAGCTACAATTGCCAAGAATTTTACATTAAAAAGTCTATTATAATAAATAAACTATTAAAATGTTGAGACTATTTTTGAATATTATCAAGACTACCCTCATGAATCCTAATAGGTTTTAGGACTAAATATCTACTCCTAGTCATGCGTTGATATAATAAATTTGACTTGTAAGTTTTGTGCATATTATTATATTATTTTCTTATTCACTCCTTTTTGGCACACAATAATCTATGTTAATTAAAACTAAATAAGAAAATTTTTAGGAACATATCTTAGGGTTAGTAACAAATGTGAAAAAATCATTCACCTGACTTATATATCCTACAAACATAACTAATATACCAAGAAACAAAATTTTGGAAAATATAAATTTAATAACATAAAAAACATTAACAAGGACTCCAATAGAGATCCAAAATGGAATGTTAGCTCACACAATGATAAATACTTTAATAATTAGGGCAGAAAATTAGGGTTAGTGACTAATGTGAACTAACTATACATATTATTTTCATACCCAATAAATGTAAATAGTATGTCAATAAATACAAATCTACAAAGTATAGATTGTATAACATAGATAACTTTACCAAGAGTTTTAATAGTGATCTACAATAAATCACTAGATCAGACAATGAAAAATGATTAATATTTTCAACATGAAACCATTATTATAATAATAAATTTTTATAAGATTGAAATAAAATTTGGGTCCTATTAGTGCAAAATCTAACTTCCAATGATTAAAAACAAAAATGTGAGTGTATAGTAATGGTGCACCCTGACTTAGGAAAGGGGATTGACATTGCCAAGACCATTAAGATGGTCAAACAATAGGACCAATTGAGCACAAAAATGGAGTATATGATAACTAGGGACTTAAAAGGGAGGAAAAACATAAATAAATCAACAAAATATAATAGTAATTTTTTTTATGTGGGAACATGTGAATCAACATAAAAGATAATAAAAATTTAAAACACATATAAAAAAATCTTGATTAAATTCTTGATAGAGGTAGGTATTGAAGTGGACTTAGTGAATGGAAATTTAAGGGATATGTTCACGTGATATAATAATAACTTTAGATGCTTGGGTAAATATACTAAAATTATAATCAACATGAGATCAATCCAATAATAACTCATTAAAAACATTAATAAAATATAAAAAGGATTGAGAAATACAATATTTAAAGAGGTAAATTTATGGTTATATAAATTCAAGAAGGTAATAAATAATCTACTTAATTTTTATGGTTTTCTATTAAATAAGAAGATTTTTTTTTGAATGCTACTAAATGTAATGTTTTATCTAAACCATAATACAAATATCTTACACTATGTCACTAAAAATGTGAAATATAAACTAGAAAAAATAAAAACAATTCAAACCAAAAATAAGAAAATGGAGTTTCATTAGTTGAAATGGGAAATGGCCACCCACCATCATGTTTTTGGCAATAAGGATTCCATATACATAATAAAAAAGTAATTACTAGTTTAACTATTCAATATGTAAATTATTTAATAAAAAAATGCATATTCACAAGATTAATAATGGATGAGAGGTTTTGACTGAGGATTTTTTATTAGTCGAAGTTATTTTGAGATTCACTTAAGAGGTGTATCCAATTTGGGTTAGTAAGGTTTGTATTTATAGATTGTTTAATGGGAATTTCTATGGTTTAAAGCCACCAAGATAGGAACCTATTATCATTCCATCATGCAAAAAAATTATAAATATAATATAAAAATAAGTTAGTACTATAATAGTATTAACAAATTAGGGTCAGTAGTGGTTATTTCTATTATATTTAAGGTTTACCAAAGATTGGCCCCACATTTTTGTCTCAACAATTTTTTATTACATATTAATATCTATAAAACACACATAACACATAAGATATTTCAAGTTCAATCTATAAGTGAAATTTTAATTGAGATGAGACAAAGCAAATGATAGCCAATAAAAATAAAAAAATACTAAATGAAATATATTTAAAAATGAGAATGGAAAAGGTCCAATTGTCACAAGGTAATAGTTATTAGACAATTAGTATAAGCTATAACACTATCAATTTAATGAGATTTTATCAATATGAAATCAGCCCAATGATCATTTACATAAAAAATAAATAAAAAATTACTTTAAATAGAGAATATTCACTTATATAATGTGTAAATGAGCACATTAAAACTAGTCTTCTGAGGTATATGAAAAAATGTATATGTAGTAAAAATCAATTTCCACATATTTATATTTTATTTTGATTGTATAAAAATTTGAATCAATGACAAGAATTTTAAAGATGTGCATTTTAGTATCATTTTATACTTAAACCTATCCATTGTTAATCCATATATATTTTATACTATATAAAACTAACATAATAATCAAATTATAGTAACTCATCAATTAAATCACATAAAATGTGTTATTGTTAATGTGTTTCATTATAACCTAATTAAATTATCATTTAGGCATTATATCAAACAATTTGTTTGCCTTATATAGGACAACAAATTTCAATAATGCCTCAAGCTTTGTTTGAATGGTTTTCAAATAGATTCTCTGTACGAACTTTTAGGGCTGATATGATAGGGGATTAATTATGCATGCAAAGGTTCCATACAACACATGTTGTTTTATATAATCTTAGGTTTGGATTATGGTCAAGGATTTAAAATTGTCCTATAATATATGAATATGGGTACAATACATGTATAGCGATGGGATTCAAACCTAGTCCTTTCAAGGAGTCGGAATAATTCAAAATAATCATTCTTCAAACATTATGTGATATATTTAGTTTTAGCATCATGTAGAAATTTATATTCTATCATTTCTATTTATTACATACATATACAATATTTATAGTTACTATCATATTATAAAAATCCTTCTTTATTGAATGCTTCCTCCTTCCTTGGCCTTATAATGAATCGATCAAATGGAAAAACATAAACATTGGGATCTGATAATAGATTATGCATAGGTAATATGATTCACTATAATTATGTGTTCATATAATTCTAACACACACTGATAATCATACCAAGAAGATGGTTTTAAAATTAAAATCATGAAATGAAATACCAACATGTCATTTTGTCCATGTATATCTAGCCACATCAATTTTTCCATGTCAATACATCCATGCTTGATCAAAACTTTTTGTGTGTTGGTTTGTGTGTGTTGTTAAATGGAGTAGATTGTGGAAACAAGTTAACAATGAATTACCATTAGCTACATTTAAATACAACCTAGGGATGGTGGGGTCTAAAGGTACCATTCCATTAGGAACTTAATCTATTTATGCTTTTTATGATTACCCATAACAAGAGTTTGATTATCATGATTCATTAAAAAATTTAGGCTTAAAATATTTGTAAGTGATAATTATGATTTTTATGACAAACTTTACTTTTACTTAGCAAACATTTTGAAATTGTTGTGTATTTTGAGATTTTTAACTTGGGATGAGAAATTAAAATAAAATGAAGTTTTAAGGCTTATAATGCCTTAGTTTTGTGCATTTAAAATATAGGGAGAAGATGTAAGACATTTTAGAGATAGGGAATGCATTATCACTAAAACACCAATGTGGGATAGAGGCAAGATAAATATCATATCTTTTGGTCTCTCAAAATA